>CAXIVR010000002.1:198005243-198367743 GCA_964035755.1 Teleogryllus oceanicus | reverse complement strand
CTTGCACAAACTCCTCCATTGGCAATTAAAGCAAGACTGTTATTAAAGCAAGCTGTATTTTTTATAATAGGATGTAATACTTGCATATTCTCGTAATTTAGCCTCGAATTATCTAGGAATTTGGGAATTTGGTTTCTTGAAAACAAAATCTGTGGTTTGTGATCACCGACGAGAAGATTTAATTTGGCAATCGCATATAAACGATTTCAGTTCCATTGAACAATATCCATAGTAGATTTCACTGACTTGTTTTTGGGTACTTGAGTACTACCTTTAGTACTTGAGTTCTTGCTTCATTAGTAGTATCTTTTGTGAGTTCAAGTTTTTTTAATAATTCTTGAACATCTATTCTTGAATCCTTTTCCAGGTTAGGTGTGACGAATTTCTTTAGCATTGTTAAATGCGGGCATGTCATTAGCGAATCCTTCGCAATATCGATTATGTACTCGTATTTAGTTCCGTTTGTTTTATCAAAAAAATAGTTGATTCAATGAAAGTAAGTATTTAATGTTTTCAGCTTCTATTGCTTCCTGCGTGTCAGTCCATGATAAATATTCCATACTGTTTGATTTTGTTTTTTTTATTTTTATTTTGGGGGGATTTTTTCCGATGTAACTTTTATTGTTATAACAACTTCATCTTGGGTTTGTGATAGTTCTGAATCAGATGCAGAGTTGAAATCCATCAAATCTGTGTAGGTGCCAGATAATTGGGCTAGCAGGGTTTGTTCCGAGTTGAAGAAGGGGTCTTTTGATTCCAGCTATGGGGCCTTCGGACGAGTGTCGTTCGGTGCGCTTATCGGGACCGGTATCCGTCGAGGTCAATGGAGGTGCAACGGAGGTCGGTGGGAGGGCAGGGCCAGGCACAGTGGCAGTTTGAGTACTGTTGGCTGAAGGCTCGTATTGAACGGGGAGAGGCTTGAGAGGGTGAGTGGTGGTGGAGTGGGGGATGTTGAAACAACACTGGAGGCCGAATTTACCTGAAGGGATTCAGAGTTGTTTAAAATCAGGCAATGTTTAGCTAAGTGCACTTGTTGCTTGCACTGAAAACACGTAGGAATGTCTGCCGTAAAGTAAATACAGTGAGGTATCACATCGAACATTATTTGAAAGCATTCTGGTAGAATTCTTTCATCTTCACGTGCAATGAATGTTCGTAGACGAAAGCTTAAAATATGGCTCGAATTGGGAACTGAAAAGCCTACCCTAAGGAACGTCAGGGGTAACACTGTTATATACCTACGTATATAGCTTGTCTTCTAGAACCTTATGGAGAATACTAGGGCTTACATTCGAAAGAACTATTCTCTTATTTCTGGATATTAGAGGCCGTATAGGAAAATATTGATTACGTACATTTATACTAAGAAGCTCACTTGCTATTTCTTTAGTAGCAAGGTATGCACAATCTATTCTTTCGAAATTTTAAACACAAAATCTATCTGAGTAGAGTTGATGTTTTCGACAGTACTAGTATGAAGTCTAAGGTTGAGGCTTGGTTAGCTGAGTCTATTACAACTGCATTCTCCTTTTTGGGAATTTTATAAATAAACTAGCTGCTTGCGCAAAACTTACTTGCGATACTTGATGATTGGGTTGAGGGGTTGACGCCATGTTGGTTAATGTGCTCGCCATCGAACACTGAAGCGAACTTTAGACAGAAGAGTAAAATTCTGTAGTTCCTCCGCACTCACACACAAAATTTCTTGAATCACTTGTCACCAATCACTTGATTCGAATGGATAATAATGCACATGAGACATAAATCACATTTCGTACAATTTGTCACTGTTCACTTACAGAAGTATCTTACTCAACTGTCTCTGGGCTACTGTAGCGAGGGGAATTGCTAGAGCAGCGGACACGTCCATCCAGTACCGTGCGGGGAGAGTCTACGACTGAGACATTCATTTGTTGTTATGACTAGGGAGAGGATTTGTACGCCCTAACAAATCTTCAAATATGCTATTACAAATACGCATTGGTGACCTAAAAGTTCTGAAATTTGCACTTTAGTATGCAATAAAAATTAACAATTTCCTGCATAAACCTTTCTTGATAAAATTCAGAAGCATTCTTAGAATGAGAGGGAGAAATAATAGAAGTAAATATTCCCCTTAGTGAAGTACATTGTATGTCTTGTTACATTTCTTCTGCCTGGTTTAAAAAATATGATATCAAGAAATATCTTTCATTTGCACAAGTATTTTATCATCTACAGAAAAGAAAAAATGCAAACTGTAACAAGCGCTTTCTAGCCAATGAACACTCACAATAAATATTAGATTCTATGAAAAGAGGAAACGTTTCAGAGATCAGTCTCTATTTTAACGAAATATGCAAAATATGCCCCCTAAAATTACAAGAATATGCACCATAGAAAAAATGGTCAATATGAACTAACATGCAAGTCTAAACAGCATCCAATACCAACCAAATATCGACAAATTTCACTTAGCTATGCCCTGAATTAATGAACAAAAATATGGAAAATCATAGAGATTCGCTCCCTAGTTATGACAGGGAAATAACCTTTCCAATTTTTTCTTTTTTGGTTTTTTTTTTTAATTTAATTGGTTTTAATTTTAAGGTTTTAATTTATGAAACAAGTGTTCTCCCGAGTAGCTTGTTCAAATTCTTCGCTCAGAAATTGTAATGTCAACCGTTGTGAATATGTCATCTAAGATGCTTGCGACTATCAGCACCATTGTCGGTTTGGCGGATTCCGCAGTAACTAAAGACAGAGATTTCCCGGTCCTGTCCAAACCAAAAGTTTGCAAGGTAATTTCACTTGAACGAAAGGAAGAAGCCCTCAATGACCCCCATCTCGATCAGGTTTTTCGTCCAGTTTCCCTGATCCATTGAGCTAATGCTGAGATGGCACCTTGTTTTGCTTCTGGACATAAATGTAACTTCATTTTCTGTGCACGTCTTCTACAGTTCAGTGGGAAATACAATTATTCAAATTATCGTTTCCATGTTTTCGCGGCAGGAAGTATTATTCCGAAGGACAACATGGATAAGAGCCAAAATTTATTGCCTTTTTATCCTTGAAAATAGATTTTATTTCATGGGAGCTCTTCTTTCTTTTCGAAATTTAAGTAGTATATGACTTAGTGTAGGGATCACAGAATTTTGAAAATGTGCCCACAATTCACTTTTCCCTATAGCACGTCATACGCATTTTTTAACTGTTTTTGACGTAAAATAAATAAATAAATAAAGCCTCGACTTCACTAACATATCCAACAGCTTGTGTTGTCCATTTCAACTGCTTTTGATCAATTTTGTACGTCATTTTCCTTCGCTTTTAGGGTATTTTAAAAACATTTAAAGAGTATTTTATTGATCACTTTTTGGTGTTCATTTCGGTCATCAAAATCCGCCCCTTACTGATGTTTAACTTTCTTTTTAAAGCGTCAGGAAGCTTGTTATGCCCGCCTCGACAAAGTACTAGTGGCTATGCTAACCGCTTGCTCAACCTAAATACCCGAGTTCTAATCTCAGAGTGACGGCTTATTTTTGTGGGTTGTATGTTTAAGTTCTACATTAGGTAACTGTTACAAAAATACGAGAAAGTGCTTGCTTCATTAGTTTCATAGAACCAACAGTACGCTTCATGCAGGTTTCACTGTATCTGCATTCTTACAATCGTTTGAGCTTTTCGTGAATGGTGTGAGGCATACACTTCAGAAGTAAAACATTATCTTATCTCTTAAAGGTCTGATAAGTAGTACGCTATGCACAAGCGTTTCCTTCCAACTAAAGGCGAATAGCTTCGACTGAGCTGCAGATAAAATATATCTCGTTGATCATAAACAAGGCAAAATATTAATTCTTTGATATGTTTGAAGAATTAAAAATAATTACTTTTATATTTACTTAAATTCACATAAACAACAAAAGATTTGAAAATTAGTTAAGCTAAAAGTACATGCTTACTCTTTTTATCTGTAATGGAATACTCGTAATATAAAAGTGGTAATTAGTGAATGGTGGTCATATCCTAAATAGTAATAGTCAATGAAAAAAAAAAAGAAGTCTGAACTACAGGACCGGCAGTATATAAGCGACTCTTGACGGTTCCATGAACTGTTGCCACACATTACTACGCATGGCATCACCTACATGACAGATAAAATTGCAAATTCTTTCTTACTAGCTCTTCAGCCATCTTGTAAAAACTCTTGAAGAGAAAGCGCAAGAGATTTGAATTGGAAATTCTCGAAAGTTCACAGGTTTTCATAGGTCGACATACGATCATAAGCGCACTTTGCTTTACTGGATAAATAATTATAACAAAAAACTAATGGTTTGCTCCAAAAGCATATGTTTGCTCGAATTATTTTTTGCAGCTCTTGAAAATTCAGGGAGTTGAATGAAAATGGGAACCTTGGCGTATTTTTCAGCATCTTTTGCTCTATTCGAGGAAAAACTTAAAAAAAAAATAGCTCTTTTTGTGAAAAAAATTGCAATTATTTCAACCAATAATTACGCGAAAACTGTTCGTATTTTCAAAAGAATGTTACGTGATCCTATTTAAAAACATAGTTTTTAGAACAGATTTCATTATGGAAAAAATCCCTATCATCAATATTATACCTTCCTCCCCTCCCAATGATATTTCTAGTTAAAGCTTCGTTCTCATTTTAACCGCAGTTTATTGCGAACTATTTCGCCGGCTCTTTTCTGAAAGTGTAATATTTGTGCTTGTGAGACGAAAGTATATCCGCAAGAACTGAAATGAGAGAAACGTGATGCCTTGCTTTTTCTCGTGTCCAGGGGCGAACGGCGTGAACGATGAATTCTACTCCGGGCAAATATTTTGCGTCTAGGAACCAGGCCTCTTCCCAGATTTCACGTCTTATAAGTCATCTTCTATGACGGTCTCACATAAAGTGCGACCCAGGAAAGAAGCGATACATACGCCAGAGTGACACATGTGGGTAATTCTCACCTACGTGGCAGCTCAGTCACGCGTATGCTTCCAGCTCCAGTTATCAATGTATTTTTATAGTTCAATGAAATATGAGTGACATGAATACTGACACATATAAATAACATGAATACAGACACAATAAATAAAACACGCATGTGCAGAGCATTTACTACAGTTAACATAAAAATATTTACGGACTACTTGCTGAAAGAATCATGGGAGGCAGTTTATAACGCTATTGACACAAATGAAAAATATAATTTATTTTTCTCAAAGCTTTCATTTCTCTTCAACGCATGCTTTCCTATTAAAAAGAGAAAATTAAACATGTCACGAAAAAGTAATACTTGGATCACACAAGGAATTAGAACATCGTGTAAAAATAAACGTACTCTCTACATTATTTCTAAACATCATAACGTATCACCCGGTTTCCACATCTACTTCCGAGAATATAAAAGAATTTTAAGGAAAATAATAGTTCAGGCAAAATAATGAAAAATAATGAGGATATTTTTAACGCTAAAAACAAAACTAAAGCAATGTGGAACATCGTTAAAAATTCGACCACGTCATCACGACATTTCCAGAAAATGTTGTTTTAAAGGATAATGAAAGAGAAACAAGAAATCCAGAAAAAGTTGCAAATCTCTTCTACCAACACTTTTCTAGAATTGCGGTTGATCTCACAAAGGGACTAAAACCACAAAATTCAACATCAATCTCCATTAACGTTACACAGAATGTGAATGAAAACTGAAACTCCAATTAAGATACAAAAACAAAAAATTCTTTAATATGAAATATTAAAATAAAAAGCAATATATAAAAATATAAAGTATTTAAAATATGTAGCAATAATAGATGGAAATTGATCCAGTGGCGAGCATTGTGCACAGCTCCGTAGAGTGGCTATGCCTTCACTCCTCTCGTGAAGAGGTTCTCTTAGCAACAGCGACACTCACGGAAATGTCAGAATACGTTCAGCTCTCGGTCATCGCTCCAAGAACGATTCTAGCCGACTGATAAACTTCTAGGTCCACTACAGTCATTTTGCTATTAAATGTTGTGCCTGAGGAGTCGAGTGCTGCGCTTGTCAATCTGCCGCTTCGTTCGGACGAGATTTGGCCCAGCTCACGAACATAAATACACGAGCGGTCGCAATACCGGGTGGGCACCGGAAATTTGTTTGATGTATTGATGAGCACGTTTGTGTGTAACCTCATCGTGGTACGAGTTTACAGGCCCACAGGTTTTACAGCCCACGACCAGGCCAATGCGAGAACAGCTCCTTTCATAGTGGGACCCAAACCACACACGCTTCTTCCTCTTCCTGGAGCTGTTTCCGCCTATCCTGAAAGTGCCCCACCCTCCTCAAACTGCCCACCACGCAACCTCCCAACTGGGTAAGCCCCCGACAAACAGCCGACATCCGGTGCATCACTTGCCTCAACAAGGCTTTTCAAATGTAAAACTATTTTCACAAAACTTGTGTAATTATATTTTTATTGAATTCGTCAATGTTTACTTTCCTTCTTCATTTGTCATTTTAGTTTGGTTTGGTTTTTTCGTGTTTCCGGGCGCGTCAACTGCTTTGGTCATTAGTCCCGTTAGTGTAGTGTATGTTTGTTTCTCGGGAGATGGCGGTGGTCTTCCCTAACTGGATGGCGAGATCTGGCACCGACCTACCGTCGGCAAGTGGGGTTTCCCCCTAACCAGGACTCTTCCACCAGCGGGGCACCACCCCAACCGGGACAAGCTCTAAGCTCCCGACCGGTCTCCCGGAATATGAGGTGGTGTAGTGCATGTTAGTGTGTAAGGGAGGATAGACGGGGAGAGGAAGGACAGATGCGCGCGGTCCGTGGCCCGTTTCGTAGAGTACTGCTCCGGCATTCGCCTGGTATTGATCGGAGAAACCACGGAAAACTACCGATCAGAGCAGCCGGCCGCTAGAATTCTCCTCCAGACAGCGGCTGAATTCGCCCTAGCTGGAAAGCTAGTGTCGAAAGTCCTGCCGCCGTCAGGAGTCGAATCCAGGACCTCCCGGTCAGAGGCGCTGGAGTGACATCAGTTGATGCACTGAGCTACCGTTCCCGGTATTTGTCACTTTATATTTTCATAAATATGTTTCTAAACAATTTAACATATTTGTATATGTTTTGCAAATTGTTTTAATAGTTCTAACGATGACCGTCACGCTCGCTGTCGAAAATTACTTTGACTATAAATATCGCAAAATCTATTAGAATTGTATGTATTTGTTTTTTTGGGGTGATTGATCATTTGGGTCAATTTTTCCGGCTAGCTAACGGTGTCCCCCACGTCGGGACCTAGTTTCATTTCAACGCTTTGGGGGAAAGAGATACATGTAGCAAACACGACGCATTCACCTCACCGTAACCATCAAACTCCGAGTGCATGAGCTTTTCTTTTCACATGGCTACAGAAACTGAGACGATTTTTAAAGAAAAGCTACAATTCTTTATTTTTTGTCTCGAGCGGGAACTGAACCTGGGATAAGACCACTTATTAGAATTGACTCAATTACGAATAGAATCTCTCCACTAACTACTTGAACTGGTTCCACTGCCAGCGAAGATCTACCGCTCAGAGACCGCCACGCCCCTTCCTGCCGTCGGCGCGGCGCGCCCACTGCCGAGCAACGCCCTCAGCTCCGGATTGCCCGCCCAATTAGATTGCGAGCATCTCGACTGAACCTACCGGGAGCGATGACTCAGTGCCTCTCACCTGGAGGTCCTAGGTTCATGTCCCGACGGCGGCAGGATTTTAGACACTAGCTTCTCAGCAGATCAAATTCAGTCGGTGTCTGGTGGAGAATTTCAGAGGCCGGCTACTCTGATCGGTAGTTTTCCATGGTTTCTCCGATCAACACCAGGCGAATGCCGGAATGTCTAGTAATCGGCAAACCTCATATGTCCATCCAACCGTCCGTCAATCACGCTTAGACCGTCATCTGATCAACCATGCCAACAATCAATCATGATTGGGATAAACAAGACGTCTCTGGTCATTCGATGCGTGCCTGTTGTTGGGAATGGTTTTTTTATCCTTTCGGAACATTCTAAGAGAATTCTCAAACGTAAAACGTTTCTCCTCAAACACGTTTGAGGGTTTACGGTATCTACAGAGGTAATCAATAGTTCATTTCAATCGTCTTCAAAAGTCAAATCAATTTTTAGACCCTCTCCCCAAAACGTGTTCTGGAGGTGACAGCTGCAGAGGGTCAAGGCACCAAAAAAGGTCAATGCGGTGAAATACATCATTTCCGGCGTATCGTTACAAACTGAGTCATCAGAGTGACGATAATTAAATGGAATTTTACGATAAAACATGAAAATCATATATATATATATATATATATATATATATATATATATATATAAATTTTTTTACTATTTCGTCTCAGTACTTATGTTGTAAAATAAAGTATGGTAATCGGCGATTTTTCGACAGAAAAACTCTTATTGTTGGACCTTGGTAACGAAAAAGAGTAGTTCTCGAAATCTTGTTTCCATATGTAGTACATTACTTCCTGTAACACTCTGTGTAGACAGAATCCATTTTCTGGGGGTCCTAAGAGTACGAACGGGATATTTTGATGTATGGAGTACTTTACAAAAAACCTCTACATTTTAAAAAAAATCTTCAAAATGACTCCAATTTTTTTATTTAACTTTGTCCACACATAGCGCAGACAATACTTAAAAATAGCGCAGATCTCATTTTTTGTTCAAATCTCTGAATTTTTTGAAATTGCAAAAGTTTAATTTTGTTTCGGAGTCTTCCCACAACTAAAATACTAAACATTAGATTTTTCCCCTTAATGTTGTTCCTTAACGATGGATTTTCAAATAAGCTCAAGTACAACTTTTTCATTAATTAGACTGTTGGTGATGTAGATACCTTATTAATTCAAAGTAAATAAACAGAGGTTTACAACTTTTTCGAAAATTTGAGTACTAGTCGTATAATTTTGCGTGAAAGTACGTGCTGTTTTAGCTTAACTAGTTTAAAACATTTTATTTAAGACAAAAATCTATATCTTCAATATTGTACTTTTGCAACGTTAACGTTTTGCTCTCCCACACCACGAACCAAGCCCTTTCGACGCCTTAACAGGAACTATTTTTAGCCAGAAACGAGCAACAGATTTGATATATGAGTTCTGTTGTAGAAATAACCAACTCTCAATCCTCTCGCTTCTAGAGAAATGAGGGCTCAAGAAAATATATGGGGCTAATATACACACCGATTTGTGATATGTTGCGCCGCGCACGGTTTGATTAAGATTATTCTGGTAACAGCAACAAAGTTTTTGGCACGAACAGAAGCTATGATATCTGAAAACAATAACATAGGTATAGGTTTTGAGAAAGAAACTGCTCACCAAAATGTCTCTGACATGTCAATGGTCTGTCAATGACTGTCTGACTGTCAATGGTGGAACAACTCATGTCATCTAAAAGATCGACCGCATGTGCCGCAACCTCAATTAAACAAATTTAAAAATATGCATCCAATTATTGCATTATAATATTGCTTTGCAGGAGTATTTTAGTTTTGAATTCCACAAAAGCACACTTGAACAAATTGCTTTCGCAACGTTTTTAAAAAAAATGTACCCTCGCAAATAACATTTCCACGCACACATGGAGTGCGTGATACATAATTGACACGTCGCGTCGTTACTTCTGGTATTTTTTATTGATTTATGTTGGTTGTCCATAGGTCATTTTAAGTCTCAACTGTACATACGTTTAAAAGGCTTACGTGCTAACTTATATTTATAACTTATTTCTAAAACTTAAATCTAATATAAGGTTAAAGACGCCTTATTGGGTCCTCTATTCAGGTTCGAATTCGGAGAAAGTTTTTAGGAATACATTGTAGGGGTATCTGTTTTTTTATTCTCGTGTGGTTAGGATTTTTTGCGAGTTTAAATGTTGCAAGGAAGGGGATTCGGGGTAAATAATAGTAAAAGTTAGTGACTAGGTATGTGATGAAATGTTCAATGAGTTCTAAGTTGAGTTCTTTATGAAGCTGACAAACCTCGGTGCATTGGTCGAACGGTCAAACGCCTGAGTGATATCTATAAATATGCCTATTGTGTGATGTTTTTTTCTGGAATACTGTGTATATACGTTCCGATATTCTCAGTAACTGGTGTTGTGTAGATATTTTTTCGGTAAATCCAAATTGTTCCCTAGGAATTGTTTTTGTTATGTGTAGGTGACTGTTTAAGTATAATTTTTAGTATAATTTTCTTGAATATTTTTGATAGAAATAGCAAAAACCTGATCGGACGATGACTGTCAGTGTTTGCAGGATTTTTATTTGAATTTCAAATGGGAAGAATGATAGTATGTTTCCAGGTATGCGGAAAGTAATTTGTTCTGAAACACGAATTGTAAATGTTTGAAAGTGTAGCTATTGTTGATGCAGGTAAATGTTTTAAAACTATATTATTTATACTGTGGTGCCCGGGAGATTTTTTGAGTGGCAGTTTATTAACGTTTTTTTTTAATTTTAGAGGGCGATGTGTAGTGTATTTTTTGATAAGTGAGTTTTGAATGGTGCTGATGATGGAAGGGATTAAAGAATTTAGAAATTTTTTTTTTAATTTTGTGAGTTGGATTGGATTCGATTTTCGTAATTTGAGATGTGGGTGAAGTTTCGTAGAGAATGCGTTTGGGGTACATTTTTCTGGATTGGTTGGAGGAGGGATGGGGAAGGGAATTGAGAGTTTTGAGAGTTTTCATTTCTGTTAGTATTGTTACGATGATTGTTTTTTCTTTCAATAATTTCTTTAAAATAAGTACATTTTTGGTTTCGTATGTCCGCTCGGTGGTTTCAATTCCAGTTCGCACAAAGAGGGGTTTCATTTTTGTTGGGTCACGTCACAGAATAGTGATTTCTGGCACAAATAGCACAATCGATGACATGATTGCAATTATTCTTCATGTGACCGTAATCTAAAATCTTTGACACAGAAAGGGGCCTTGAGGTTTTCTACGTCTTTCTGTTTTCACGCGGTGATTACAATTTGCGTTATTGCTACAAGAGTTTCTATTGGTTCGGCTCCGTTTAACTCGGCGGCAACCTCAGGGATCAGATTGTCTTTTAGTAGTCTTGTAACTTTCGTAATTAATGAATGACGTTGTTTCAAATCTGAACGGATTTCAATTTCCGTAATTGACTGATAAACTTTTAAATACAACTGAATATTTTTTAGTAGATGGATCCTTAAACGAGTGAAAACTTCTCTGAGTTTGTATTCAAATATTTAATTATGCTACGAAAGTCTGTAGATGTGTTGGTACTGATTTTAACGGTTTTTTATTTTTTGGGTTACATTTATTTTAATTTCTTTGACAAAATTTTAACTTGATCGATGGCTACAAATATTGGTGGGATTCTATTTCATACACTTATTTGAACTTGTTGGTGATTTTTTAGATATTCGAACCTTGTGTCCTGGGCATGGGATCGTTACTCGCAAACGGACCAAATCTGTTATCAACTGACACGTTGTATCGTAGGTCACTATCATGGGCCGATGGACCACTGTAATTGCTGGATTCCGCACTTCATCGTTTTATTATGAACGTCATCAAGTTCACCGATTGACCTTTCTCTGTTCACCGGACCTGACGTTGGAGGTTGTTGCTCCGTGCTGCTTGTAGCTCCTGTTGACTAGGTAGCCACCGAGCTTCTTTCAGTTCTTGTCAGGGACGGGGCCATGCCGGTACCCTTCCATGGCTTTCTCTGATGATGGAACTTGCGGCGCACATTTTCTCACCGTTGATGAAATTGTTGATGTCACTATTGTTAAGAGTAGCAGGGCTTGACTAATTGCATGCCCCATTGATGAGTCTGTGTCGCATGATATGGACTGGTCACTCGTTTGCGTGGAACCATCACTGCGAGCACCAGTCGCTGTTACTATACACTGCGGGAGCACAAACACTAGGTACGAAGTTCCCTGGTAGAAGAACCAAGCCGGGACTGAGTGCTAGCTAGGTAAGGACAACGAAGCTGGGCACGTCCGCACACCATAGCTGCTGAACAACGAATCCATTACTAGTATTAAACACGACAGTGATCCATTTTCAGCTGACAGTTGTCGGGTATTCCGGGAACACATTAGTTTCTCGAATGATGCGAAGAAAAACTTACTTCCACAATTGTAAGATTGTGAGATTTCTTTTATTTAACAACGCACTTCCCCCAAACAATTTTTTTCAGCCTCTCAATTTCCTTCTTTTAATATACCGCGTTTTTGTCACATTTCGAAAACAGCATTTTATCTGAAATAGGGGTACGTCAACTTGTTAAACCGCCACCGAAGGGATCGATCCCAATATTTTAATTATTAATATTATTATTATTATTATTATTCAATAAAAACTGAACGAATTCTTTATCTGACATCCTCCCTATCACTATGACTTAAACTCTACATCATTTTCTATAATTTTCAAATTTTGATGAAAATGATTTCATATGAGAATGATGACTCGCATATTTAAAAACAAAATATGGTTGATACGCATAAAAATCTTCACATTTTGTGATGTGTGGGTATAAAAAGACGTTAGGAAGCAAATATATCTGTATATTTAGAAAGAACTTTGACGAACCGAGTCAGCGTGGTTAAAATATTATTAGCTTCCGACTTTCTAAGAATTTATTACAATTTTACGTTTTTGTTACATACCTCCACGCAAGTTTTTGTTACGTTAGTTTTACCATACATTTAAAAATGTACGTCCGTTTAAATAACTCATGCGCTACATCCACCTTGGATATGTACAGAGAATAATAATCCACATGTCCAACATCACTGATCTGAAACTAGACGTCTGCTTCAAACCAAAAGGTCAAAATAGTATGTTGAATAACAAGACGGAACGGGTAATTGGAAAAGCAATGTTCCATTATTTGGCTTTGCAGAACAGCATTGTGCATTCGCTGCGAGCCGCCGTGTGCGACAGGGCGGGGCGAGGCATGGCGGGGCCTCACGCCTGCCAGGGCAGCGGGTTGTAGAAAGGCCGCGACAGACGCGCCGCTTCCGGGAACGCTGCGCATGCGCACACGGCACGACTCGTCAGCTCTCGAAAGCACTATCGATAGTACCATCTACAGTAAAAACAAAGATTAAATAAAGGTTTTTTATCGCTAAAAGGATTTCAAATCACAATTAATAAACAATTAATGAAAACTTCACTACTCCCTGATGTTTTTGTCAAATGTGTGTTTGCAGATACATTTTTCAAATTACGAACAGTAGTATTATATGTTCATTTCATAAAATCATGAGTCTGCTGAATTAAATCATTTATTTTTGAAAATACATTTTAGTTTATTTAAACAAAACTATGTTCATTATATTCATGAGAATTTAATTATTTCTAATCATAAAACGTTAAACTGAAAATGAACCCGAGCGGAACATTCCGCTCTTCACAAATTATTCTTTTAAAAGTGAAAATACACACCCAACTTCGAACAGCCAGACCCCGTATTGAGTGGCACAACATTAAACATAATCTGGCTACGACTTTTTATTCAAAAACAGGAAGGCAAACCCCTGAAATTACATTACTTACTACCATAGAGTCACTTTACTCTCACACAAAATTGCAGATTTACACTCCTTTATGATCACCTACGTAAGGAAGTCGTGGTGTCCAGAAGAGGTTAACATTAAGGAATGTAATAGAAAGTTTAAAAAAATTCTTGCACTTTTTACTTTTTCAACTATTGTTTACGCAGTTTAAAGAAATGATTGTAATGATATAAGGAAACACTGCATTTTTTCTGGAAAAACTTATTCCGGGTCCTGATAAAGAAAAAACGTTGGATGTTGGGATGATCTCATAATAGGATTAGAGAATAACGCAGAAGAACAGCTTACAGGTGATCATTTATGTTCATATTTGAAAACAAATCGTAAAAATATGCTGTTAAATTCTAACTATCGCATTATTATTCCTGGAGTTTTTAGGCCATTAATTTTAAAAATTCCGGTTATTGAATGTTGCGAATTTCTGAACGGAAGTATAACATTAACAGGTACTACGATTTAGTCCAATCCAGATACTGTAAGAACATATTTGAACAAAGTAGGCATGAAAGAATTGAAGCATCAAAGAAATTTTAAACCCAAGAAAATACTTTTCAAACAGTTTATGCGTCGGCGTCGGCGATGCCACATTCAACTAGTTGTCAAGTAAAGTATAATTTGCTTTGTTGCAAACAGATACACCTGATGTCCGCTTCCGTATTCTAATAACGGTCATTTAGAGCACACATCAACTAATTTTGGTCGCTTTAAATAATTAGTGATCGCTTTAAACAGTTTTAAATGTAAAGTAATAATGTTCCTAAGTTTAATGGATCCTTCCTAAGTTCTTGTGTTTTCTGTGTCTTTCTTATATAAAATATAAATTTATTAAAGTTAATAGTACTATACACCTGATGTTTGAAAAAATGGGAGGTACGAAAATTTCCACTCATCGTACTGGTATACACTCATGATAGGTATCTGGCTTCGTTTGATCGAAAGTGTATATTCCATTCAGGCAATGACTCGTAGCAAGTCCGCACTCTCCTATTCTGCCAAGTTCGTAAATGAAGCCCAGAGCGCCGTGCCCGGATCTTTTTGGGATTGATGTTTTAAATAGGCGTAACTTGAGCAATTTTCAATGCAACTGAGGAATCTCGTCAGAAGTTTTATCAGTTTTCGTTCAATATAAATTAACTAACAAAATTTATATAATTCATTTTGTTTGGCCACTTTCGCCAGTAATTTCGATTAATGAGTACCAGGTTGTTCACAGTGGTACACCAATTCCAGGAATGAAAATACGATCTGCATAGAAATATTTTAAGAGGACCTTTTTTTCCTCGGAAAAACACATGCTTAAATTTTTGCTAGTAGCCCAGCAGTTTCAACATCTACAGAGTGATTAAGTCATCGTTTCTCATACAGGACCCGATGACAGGTACACTAAGTTATTCATGCGTGCAAAAGGAAATACTCTATTCAAAATTTTGAAAAAACATTTTCATTGGTCACTTTTTAGAAAAAAGGTAACCCAATTTTATATTAAATATTGTTCCCTGTTGCTCTAATTGTCTTCATATCTAACAAATATGAAATGAGAGAGAAAAACTATTATTTAAGTGTTATTTAGTGTAGTTTATCATATTTGCAAATGCAGTCAAAATTTCGCATTTTCACCTCGTGTAACAGGGGCTAAACAAGTGTTCGAAATGACCTCCTCTTACGTGATCCCAAGATAGGCAACGCGCACAACATTGCTGGGTTGTACCTGTATATCAGCCGCCACGCTTTCTATACTCCGAAGGTCATCACGATCCTTGACTTCGGCAGCGTAAACGCGGTCTTTCTTTAGCTCCGAGCTCCAAAAGCGTTGAGAGTACCTGAGTTGTAAAATTCTGATATTGACCGCCTCTTAAACGCTCAGGAAAGAAGTGAGAACAGATTCATCCACAATGTCAACCGACACATTTACAGAGACTCGCTCATGGTGAGCTACACTACGTGCTACATGCGAATTTTCTACGGCCTTCACATGCAAATTGTGCACATTAATTGTGCCACTTTTTGTAAAACACGCTTCACCTGATCAAAGAACGAAATTCCTGGTTTTCTTTACATTTGCGAAGAAAATGCCTAGAGAATTGAAAACTACGTTATAAGTTTCCACTGCGCAAATTTTTTTTATTTATTATTTATTTATTGAGTGATTGGAAATTACACAGATCAGTACTAATTACTATCTCATGTGCATTTGCTGGCTTACATTGTTACTTATGCTAAACTTAACACTAAAAACTTAAAACTAAACTACCTTACTATAGGTGTAGGAAACTACAAGAGCCCCTACTGTGGACAATTAGAAGAGAAAATGTTCAGGAACGCTTCGGCGGGAAATCTATTTTTAATTCTAGTAGGGAAGTCAATTATAGTGGCCAGGTTGGGCGTGGTTTTTTTTGGAAAAATTGGAAAGATGGCAATATGTTTGATGACGGTGATATATTCAGTTCTTTATGAAGTTGGGCGTAGAGATGAACCATGGGGCATGTGTTGCTAATCTGAGGAATCTAGTTTGTACAATTTGGAGTTTATTAATGTTTGAAATAGATGCATTGGTCCAGATGGGACATGCGTAGAGCATTAATGGTCTGACTATTGCTTTATAAATTGTAATGGCATTTGTTAGGGATAGCCGGCTTTTGGAGTTGATAAGGCATTTTAGTTGAGCTATTTTTATTTTTGCTTGTTGTTGTTTTAGTGTTATGTGTGTTTTCCAGTTGAGTCTTGTGTCGAAATTCATCCCGAGATATTTTACTGATTGTTTTTTTGGCGTCCATGGAATTGTGGTTTATTAATGTGTAATGGTGATGGGTGAGAAAATGGTCTTAGTGAGAATATTTTGGCTGTTGATTTAGTTGCGTTGAGTTTGATTTTCCACAATGTTGACCACTGGTCTATTTCATTTAAGTGATTTTGTATCCTATCGGTAATTGTCTTAAGTGAGTGGCTGGATTTGTAGATTGCGGTATCGTCGGCGAATTGTGCTAATTGGGTGTGTATTGTAGTGGGTATGTCAGCTGTGTATATGTTGAATAGTGTGGGTGAGAGTGGTGAACCTTGTGGAAGGCCTGCTATTATTTTTCGGGGGTTGGAGATGTGATTTTCTACGGAAACTGTAAAGGATCTATCAGTTAAAAAACTTTTGATGAAATTTACTAAATAGATTGGTGTTCCCATTGTTCGGAGCTTGTATAATAGTCCTTCGTGCCATACTCGATCAAACGCCTGTGAAATGTCAAGAAATGAAACTATTGTGTGATGTTTGTTTTGAAACGCTGTGTGGATATTTTCTGAGACTCTGAGTAGTTGGTGTGCAGTTGATACATGACTTATAAAGCCAAACTGGTGCAATGGTATAATTTGGGTTGATTGGAGGTAGCTATTTAACCTTTTTAGAATTAGTAAACTTATCGGTCTGTAGTTTTCAACACTGCTATGATTTTTATATGGTTTTGGAATGGGTATTATGATTGAGTTTTTCCATACTATAGGGTAATATCCATTCTTATTATTGAAATTTTTAGGATCTTATTAGTGATTTTATCATGACCAGGGGCTTTTTTGTGTGGAAGTTTTTTAATTATGTTTTTCACTTCATTTGGGGATATGAATTTTATCCTCTGTGGTACATCATAGTTCGGGGCTGAAACTGTTTGTAATATCATCGCATGATCGGAATGAGTTGGTGTGTTGTTGAGCATGAATGTTGTTTCAAAATGATTGGCCAATGCTTCGGCTTTGTCAAAAGGGGCGAATTTTTTCCCCATCCGGGTATTTAGAGGTGGGATGCTATTTTTCTTTTTTAGGATTTTTGTAGTGAACTGCCAGAGAGAATTATTGGTTGTGCTTAATGATTTTATTAGTTCGTTGTAGGTTGAGCTATGAAAGTCGTTTATTGCTTTTCACTGCGCAAATGCTGCACCCTTTGGATATGGAAAGGTCGCAATCTCTCCACATGAATTGTTCGCCAGGCGAGAGACTGATGCACTGACCTCGGACGCTCTTTGCCTTGTGCTCGCTTCCATGGCTTCACCGGTAGTATAATTCATTGATTGATTTTTTCGTGTTTCCGGGCACGTTAACTGCTTTGGTCATTAGTCCCGTTAGTGTAGTGCATGCTTTTTCTCGGGATATAGCGGTAATCTTCCCCCGCTGGATGGCGAGATCCGGCGCCGACCTTCCGTCGGCTAGTGGGGTTTCCCCCTAACCAGGACTCTCCCACCAGCGGGGCACCGCCTCAGCCGGGACAAGCTCTAAACTCCCGACCGGTCTCCCGGAATATGCGATAGTGTAGTACATGTTAGTGTAAGTGAGTGTGTCAGTGAAGAGGATGGGACAAGGAAGGGGAAAGGACAGATCGCGCGCGGTCCTTGGCCCGTTTGATAGGGTACTGCTCCGGCATTCGCCTGGTGTTGATCGTAGAAACCACGGAAAACTTCCTGTAGTATAAACAACTGCAGTTTTGCAGAGAAATGGCGAGCGCTAACGCGAGGTAAAGCTGCTCGCTCACTTGCTGCAGTCCATGTGTAGCACAAGCGTGTAGTTCTAAGTTTAACGTGAATTATTTACAAAAGTAAACAATGAACAGTATCCATTTTTGGCAAATTCTGTCAGTACATTACATATGGGATAAGATCCCGGCGTATTAGTAACGAGGGCTGAATCACCCTGTGTACGTATGTATCAGATATCACTCATAACGCTAACACTGAACCAAACTCGTACAAAATCAATTTTTGAATTTGTTAGATTTGTCGCTATTCTGCAGCTATGAACAGCAGCCCTGTTACAGTTCGAGGGTTAAGCGCGAATAGTACGCGTAATCGAGGACAGCAAATATGATATGCTTAGAAATATTTTAAGACGACGGCATTGTCGGCGGAAACTCAATTCTGAATTTTTGCGCAGTAGTCCAGCAGCCTCACGTACGCATCTAACTGAAAGCGCCACCTGAATCATAATTCTCGAAAATCGTTGCCTTTGTCGCTGTTCTGTACCCATGAGCAGCAGACTTCTTATAGAGTAACACCGCACTGTGCGAAGTTTCAGCGCAGCAGAGGGAAAACACTGTTGGCGGATGGAGATTTTTTTTTTCGGCAAAGCCGAAAGGTCGGTGTATGTGTTTGTTGTTTGCAGTTCGCAAGCTTTTGCGTTTTACTGCTATGTGTGGTGTAGGTTCGCGACGGACCTTAGGCAAAAGCCAAATAAGGCGGTGGTGTTTTGTCACAGTTGTGACTTTGTCATTTTTTTTGTGTATTTGCGCTACGCTCTCAATACGTCCGAGGGGAGAGCTTGTCGTCTGCGTCCTATTGTGAGGACATGTCGGGCTAATTGTTTTAGCGTCGCCGATGCTTCGCAGGTTAGAAAGGCTTGATAGGCCTCGTTAAAAGAGAGCCGGCTCAAGCACTGAGTGAAGGATTCCATGTCGAGTTCCTTCCCCAGAACTTTCATGCGTTTCCGAAACGGAGGGCGCGCTATGAACTTCAGAACTCTGTTCTGAACCAGCTCAAGTGTATCCTTGTACTTCTTTCCTGTAGTCCACCATGTCACCGCGGCATAAGTGGCTACAGGCCGTCAAAACGTTTTATAGAGTGCCAGGCGGAATGGAGCACGTTATCCTCTTAAGCGAGCGCATGCGCTCCGTGCCAGGGGAAGGTGAAGGGGAGGGTTGCTCACGGTTGGCGTAGATCTGTCGCAGGGAGCTCATGTGCTGCAGCGAGGCGCGCGCGCGGGGCCGCCGCAGGAGGCGCTCCCTGGCGGGCGGCGGCGCCGGCGCCAGCCACGGCCACGACGCCAGCGCCCACGCGCCTGCGCACACCCACGGCCTTGCACTCGCCAGAGATACATGTGGACACCCACCCCCAAATAGTATCGATTGATTGGGCGCGTCAACTGCTTCAGTCATTAGTCCCGTTAGTGTAGTGCATGCTTTATTTTCTCGGGAGATGGCGGTGATCTTCCCCCGCTGGATGGCGAGATACGGCGCCGACCTACCGTCGGCTAGTGGGGTTTCCCCCTAACCAGGACTCTTCCACCAGCGGGGCACCGCCCCAGCCGGGACAAGCTCTAAACTCCCGACCGGTCTCCCGGAATATGTGATAGTGTGGTGCATGTTAGTGTAAGTGTGTGTGTAAGATGAGAGGTTAGGACAACGAAGAGGAAGGACAGATCGCACGCGGTCCGTGGCCCGTTTTGTGGGGTACTGCTCCGGCATTCGCCTGGTGTTGAACGGAGAAACCACGGAAAACTACCGATCAGAGCAGCCGGCCGCTAGAATTCTCATCCAGACAGCGACTGAATTCGACCTATCTGAAAAGTTAGTGTCGAAAACCCTGTCGCTCTCAGGACTTGAACCTAGGACCTCCAGGTCAGAGGCGCTGCGGTGACATCAGTTGATGCACTGAGTAAGAAGCCGAATTTACATATTATCCGTAACTTATGTATCACGTAGCGCACAATCATTTACATATTCAACGAGGAAATGCAAGACTCATTTGCTAAATACTTATCATAAATCACGTACCTGTACTTCATTAATTCAAAAAAGACATACGCAAAAAAGTGATCACAAATTGACGTGAGATTATGGCAGATAATTCGATATCAAAATGATACCGGGCATGACAGATAATTCCAGTCCACATCATTGGATGGGCCAACTGGTCTGCGGATGCTATCGCTTGCCAACAGATGCGTGAGATTGAAACATCGCAACAGTCAATTTAACTACTTTGATGTATAACATGAATCCAAAATAAAATTCAAAGCGTGATCTTTATCTCCTCACGAAATGTGGCATCGTATTACTATCACTGCATAGAACCGCTTAAAGAAAAATCACAGACAGATATACTGGGAGAAGATGGACAATTTGCCCTGTTGGAATACTGGTATTGTCACCATATTCGCGACTTTATTAGAGATGGGCTTTACAGCTTTTATTAAATGACAGTTATCTGAATAACTGTTTGCTCGTATTAGTTAAAAATAACAGTTTTTCAATCATATGTTCATGTTCAGCAATCTAGCTTGGCCGACTACTATGAGTAGCTACGAACTGGCTCTTGAGTGTGTATTAAAAGTATTGAATGCACCAAATCCCAAGGAATTCCAACCCAGGTCTATTCCGGAAGTACAATGAAACAAAAAGAAATCAATAACATAACAAAGAATGAAAACCCTTTTCACTGCATCTTCTGTAATTACAATTGTAATCATGTATTAATCATGTAATCATGTAATTATTATTGTAATCATTTATGTATTTTGTATTGCATTTTTTGTTTTTGTGGTATATGTTCTATTGTGTAATTTTGTGCTGTATCCTCATCGAATTTTCTGAAATTTAAACTGTATATACAACGGACTGTGTATCCTTGTTATACAATGTAAACAATTGTAACCTTATACCTGTCGCTAATGACCATGTAGTTGATGCGACAATAAATAAATAAGTTTTCAAATTTCGCTCTTGAAGCTCTTTTTCACAGGAATCTATTGAGTTTTTTAAAAACTTCAAGAAATTTAAAGAACATTCACCCACAAATTCAATAATGTATACAAATTGATGGAAATGTGCAGATTAACGGCGTGAGAGATATTTCAAAGAAATTAAATTTGTGTAACTTTTTAAAAAACAGCAGTACAACTTAAAATAAACTTTACGAAATATTAAACAGTGAAATAAACACTATCCGTTGGAAGAGTTTAAAGAAAAATATGGAGCCATTTTTGTGAAAATCGCATTTGAGCGTTTCTCAAAATGGGAAAACTTGAGCTCATTTTCACAGAAAACTGTTAATTATTATATGACATTATTTAATGCACATGTACTCGTCAATATAATATTGTGAACAAATTGCTAATAATGTAACGATGTCGAAACAAGTAAAAAGTTAAATTTTTGTAATTTCTGAAAAAAATAGAGCAATTTGGCGTTATGTCATTTATAGGGTACATGTAGCACTATTCTTACCAAAGTTTAAGAAAAAATTTGGAGCCATTTTTGAGAAATCTTGTTTTTGTTATTTTTTAAATTCCACATATCGCACACAATATTGCGCGAAAATACTAAAAAAAAATTTTTTTAATGTTCTAAAAATGAGCTCAAAATTCTGCATTTTCAGAAACACTCAAACGTCATTTTCTCAAAAAATAGCTCCAAATTTTTTCTTCCAACTTTTCAACTGGGAGCTGCTAATTGCACAGTTTAATATGTAAAGTTTATTTTGGTGTATTCCTTTGGTTTTTAAAAAATTACACAACTGTAATTTTTGAAGGATATTTCTCACATTGTTAATATGCACATTTCCAACGATTTGAATATATGATTGCATTTGTGGAAGTGCTTAGCAAGTGAGGGGCCAATTTAAACTATCCCGGCGGAGGCAGAACAACAAAGGAGAAGTGAGCCAGAATCAGAGGAGAAATGAACCAGTGACAGAGAAAACTGAGCCAGTGGCAGAGAAGAAATGAGCCAGCAGCAGAGAAAAAATAAGCAAGCGGTAGAGAAGAAATGAGCCAGCGGCAGAGAAGAAATTAGCCGCCAGCAGCAGAGAAGAAATGAGCCAGCGCATAGAAGAAATGCAGAGGAGAAGTGAGCCAGCGTAGGAGAAGAAGTGAAGCAGAGATCGAGGCAGATGTGGGTCAGGAGGCAGAAGCACACATGAAAGATCCGCCGCTGCTGTCGCCATTCCCAGCTGGAGCACCTGGTCCACGGAGTGATGGGGGTAAGAGATCGCCATCAGTGAAGCTCGACTCCTATATACCTCCTCACCTAGTTTATCGCCCCTCTCCCCCTCTCATCTTTAATTAGTAATAAAACGGTGCATTGACTTGAGCATGACTTCATGTGAGTAAGCTGCCCTCCCCTTCCCTTCACCTTTTCACAAGTCGTTAAATCAACCACAGTGCTCCAAGCGACACGCCGCCTTAGGAATACGCCGAAGCCAATCAGCACCGAGGGCCGCACGTCACAGTTTTAACGCTACGAACCTTCGTTCGAATCATATCACAGAGAAAAAAACCCTTGTTGCTGGTTGGAAAAAGTTTTGCAGGTCGTGTAGTATTATAATATTGCATAGCCATTGCAACTAAAGTAAGAAAGTATGTGATGCTGTAGCAACACTACTACTCGCGCAACTTTTCTTGAACGGTGGATTGAAGAAATGCGGGCGGAGTGGGGTTATTAGTTACAAAGTCGGTCACTAGAGTATTTACAGTAACGCCAACCTCTGGAAAATCAAAGGCAAACTTGCTACGTGTACAGCCAGGTCATCGTTCTGGGTAGGCAACAGCAGGGTCACTAGATAGGAGTTTTAGGTGCCTCCCTTGAAGGACCTGGACTCAGCCATTTCTTTAGATAAGGTTATAAAGCTGAACAGAAGTTCTCGACTATGAAACCAACTAGTTTGACTAGCATCTGTTTCGCGCCAACGAAGTTTTAATGCTTGGAATGTTGTCATCAGTGCTCGCTGCGAGCTTTTGCCTTCAACTGTTTATTGCTCAAGGGAGGGGGAAGGAAGGTCATTGTTCAAGAAAAGTTGCGCGGTAGTAGTTTCGCCTTGAGAATGGCGATCCCAGAGCGCAAGAGTAAATGTCTCCGCGTGCCGCATGCGCGAGGGGCGAGGGTATAGGCGCTGCCTCCCTTGAAGGACCTGGACCTGCCTCAGCCATTTCTTTAGAAAATGGTTATAAAGTTGAACAGAAATTCTCGATTATGAAATCAACTAGCTTTCAATAGCATCTGTTTCGCGCCAACAAAGTTTTAAAGCTTGGAATGTTGTCATCAGTGCTCGCTGCGACCTTTTCCCTTCAACTGTTTATTGCTCAAGGAGGGAAGCAAGGTCATCGTTCAAGAAAAGTTGCGCGAGTAGTAGTTTCGCCTTGAGAACGGCGATCCCAAAGCGCGAGAGTTAATGTATCAGCGTGCGCGAGGGGCGAGGGTATGGGCGCACCCGAGGGGGGCGGCGGCTGGGGGCGGACGTCTGCGGCGCTGCGCGCGGGCGGGCGCGTGGGCGGCGCGGGCGGCGGCGGCCGCACGTCGGCGGCGCTGCGGGCGGGCGGCCGCTCCAACGCCCAGCACGGCGGCGCGGGCGGCGGCGGGGCGAGGCTGGCGCGGGGCGGGGGGCGCGCCAGCCGCCAAGCGCTGCGGGCCGCGTCGCCCGCCGCCTCCGCGCGCGGGCCGCGAGGCAGGGACAAAGAGGCGGTGCGACGAGGGGGCGGCGGCGGCGGCGCCGGGGTCCTTAGGCGCGCGGTGCCCCGGGCCTGGGTGGCGGGAACGATTAATTCATTGATTTTTCGTGTTTCCGGGCGCGTCAACTGCTGCGGTCATTAGTCCCGTCAGTGTAGTGCCTGTTGTTTTCTCGGGAGCTGGCGGTGATCTTCCCCCGCTGGATGGCGAGATCCGGCAACGACCTACCGTCGGCTAGTGGGATTTCCCCCTAACCAGAACTCTCCCATCAGCGGGGCACCGCCCCAGCCGGGACAAGCTCTAAGCTCCCGACCGGTCTCCCGGAATATGTGCTAGTGTAGTGCATGTTAGTGTAAGTGTGTGTGTAAGGAGAGAGGATAGGACAGGGAAGACGAAGGACAGATCGCGCGCGGTCCGTTGCCCGTTTGGTAGGGTACTGCTCCAGCATTCGCCTAGTGTTGATCGGAGAAACCACGGAAAACTACTGATCAGAGCAGCCGGCCGCTAGAATTCTCCTCCCGACAGCAGATGAATTCGGCCTAGCTGAAAAGCTAGTGTCGAAAATCCTGCCGCCGTCAGGACTCGAACGCGGGAACGAGAGCAGAGCGCGCTGTCGGGATACGTTGGCCACGTGGTCGGCCAGACACGAATCGGCTCACACTTCTGCAGCCGTTCCGCTGGCAGGTGTTTGGCCATTGTCATCTTGTCCTTGCACATCGAGTAATTCCAGTTCGGCCAGCATTCAGCGTGTCACAGTGACAGGTGATTAATTATCAAACACTGGTACCTATCCCAGGCGGCGCCCTTTCACAATACCGGGATAAAAATGTTACTGCCTCGGTATGACAAATGAGTGCTGATTTTGGGGGAAAAATCGTGGAATATGTGCTGTAACTGCAATAATAAAGTTCTACGTACGTGTGTTTTTTGGGGATGGGGAGTGATGACCTAGGGAAAACTTTATTTCTGGATTCACCCCGTACTTCCGCAATTTCCAGACCCGACAGGCATGTGTGTGTACGCAATGTGTAATTGAGGAATTCGATCCCTACACCCAGAACAATGGTACATGCACAGAAATGAGGCCGAGGGATACCAGGCGCAGATATGTAAAAGTACAAAACCGAGATAAACTATTCGCTCTTCGGGGAGCTCGATGTTGCCCTTCACTGGAAAGGTTGCCAGGGGAGCGGTAGGTACTGTGAAAAGCGCTGGTTAGGCACATATACAGGGTCCATTATAAAAGTAATGCCCATTTCCTGGAAAAATAGATTTATTCATCGGACCTGTCCAAATACTTAACATTCTTCAAAATACTCTCACCCACTCACCTACATGAAATACACTTACGTAGACGTGTCTGCCACGCCTCAAAAAGGAACCCTAGAAGTCATCGACGGGAATATCTCTCAGGAACGTTGTAACATGATTTTGGATGTTTTCCATTGCCTCCTAATGTTTTCCTTTTAGCTCTTTCTCCTGTCGGGGAAACAAAAAAAGTCGCACGCAGTCAAGTCAAAACTGCAAGAGATCCCCCTTACAGGGGGGATTACCGGGTTGTAGCTCCGGTGTTAAGAAATTCCGGCTCATTTTGAATGAAATCCAACAATTCTTGACAGCGCGAAGTTCTTTCCGTCAACACTTTCGGCACAAACTTCGCACAGATCTTGCGCATTTGCAAATCCTCGATCACTATCCCCATGTACCGCAAATGTAGATATGTGCAGCCATTTTCTGGTTGCACAATCGACAGTCGGAGCGCAAACCTTCTAGCCCACGATCCACGTTTTCGTCGGCTCTGGCGGTTGTTGGACGTCTAGAACGGGGTTCATCAGCGACCTCCTTCCGGCCATCCTTGACCCTTTTTGCAACCTCCCGGACTGTGACCTTGAAATGTAATTGTCCTTGAAGGATTCTTGAAGCATCTTTACGTTACATTCTTTCCTAGCTTGAAGTAAAACTGCTGTATCGCTGTTCAAAGGAACTCTCCATCGCGCCGTGTTACAAAATTAAATAAAAAATAAAAATAAGAAAAATTATATAAAGAACATATACACTTCACGCAGTGGTACGTCTTTTCGCTCACACTGCTCGGAGCAAACTGGTGACCGGCTGCGTTGGAAGGGTAGACCACCCTCCACATTTCCCAACCGATTTTACCGCGCTGTCATGGATAGTAGCGCCATAAAATCACGTGCATTACTTTCCTAATGGACACTATACATGGCAGCTGAAAAGAGAGTGGGGCGAAACTGTAACGCTAACTCCAACTGTAGTGAATAGGATACTAACTTATATGAAAAACTCTGTGCCATTTTGTTCACCTATAGTTTATTTATATAAACCAGTTTTTCAACTATTGGTATACCCTATTTAGTTTTATTTCCGCACTTTCACCCACTTTACATAAGGTATGTGACCCTGTCGTTTTCGTGCAACTTATCAAAATAACATTCATCAGCACAAATTGAAAAAAGAAAAGGGTCATTCCGTGTCAAGTGGCTTCCCGTTAGACCATTTCGGATTCTGATGAAATTTTGTATCGCGAGTTATACATACATGAAAGAAACGTTTGTGAAGTTGTACCTTAATAGACAAAATAGTTTTTGAATTACATCTCCTATTTTTTGGTTTTTAGTCAAAATGATCAATTATAATCTCGATTTATGAAGTATTATTAAGTTCCTTAATGCATAATTTCATCTCCTGGTTCTTTTCATTCCTTCTTTAATCATGTTTAAAATCCTTTTTGGAAAAAGCCCAAAACCATTTTCAAAAAATTACCTTCTAGAAATCCTTTCAAACCTTTGACATTAGAAAAAGCATGTTTTAAAGCTTAAAAAAATAATTTTATTATTCATCGAAGGCATACAAAGCTTCATATGTTGCAAATTGGTTCTCTACAGAAATATTCCAGAGTTTATTGTCATATATTTTCGTGAATATTCAAGGAATAAGACAAACTTAGCACCGAATATCCTCACTTAGCATTAATTTTGAATGCAAAATTTCAACTTCCCCTCTGTTATCATGACTGTAAAATGAAAGTGTATAGTTGATCATTTTTGTGAACGACCCAAGAGAGTGTATTTTCAACCAACATTTACAAACTAGTGGAGCTAAAACAGCACGTACTTTCTCGAAAAATTACACGAAAAGTACAAATTTTCGAAAAATTGTATTTGACCATATTTCAAAATCTCTCTTTAAGGAACAGATTTTATTGATGGAAAAAAATCCGAAGGAGGAAGACGCCGAAAAAAATTTCGACGAACAAGAGACTTATACCATTCTATTAAACGTTCTTCAACAACAAAATTTAATATAAAACAATGGACTCATGTGTTTTGAAAATTTTGAAAATGTCCCAGGGGCTTAGTATCCCCAAAATTAAAATATCGGTTTCAAACTCAAGGGGCCGCGACAACGGACAAATCGATTGGGACATATCAATTTTGGAGAAAATCGGCCGAACGGTTTAGCCGTTAGCACTGTTCACAGACGGACGGTCAGACAGACTTTTTCCCGTCATTCGATTTTTCGGTATCAAAGTCCCACAAAACATGGATTCTGGCTACACCATGTGTTGGAGGATTTTTTTCTAAATTTAGCAACTGCATTTAACCACTTTTTCGTTACTAGGCCCCTATAATAAGAGTGTTCTATCGAAAATTCACCCATTTTCCGCGCAGCATTACAGGACTTTTACGAAATTGTTTGAAACGTGTTTGAAAGAGCATTTTGAAGCCCCTAAAAAGTGGATTTATGGTGGAATTTTTTGAACGAATTTGCTGCAATGTACCTTTTGTGTGTTAACACAGGCAAAATAAATATTAATTCAATTGAAAAAGCGTAAAAAAAAAGTATACAAGTTCAGTTTCATTAGTTAAGCAATAACGGAAAAGAAGTATTGCATCTCAAAATCCCGAAAATCTTACGCATAAGTAAAATCTTACTGTAAGATCGTACTGTATAATGCCGCTGAACGGGGTCAAACAAATTGCTATAACTCGAAAATTCCTTTGTTCCTTTGAAACATGTGGGGCTCAATATGTATAATTTCATTAAAATCCGAAATGGTTGCATGGAACACTTCTCCAAAATTATATCATTTGATATGGGGTGGCCCCTGGATTATGTATATACAATAAAGTAAAACAAAGAATATCCTCGTTAGATCGCTGTGCGATACCCAACGATTGTTGTAATACATTTAGGCTTTGATTATTAATTATTTTTCTTTCCTGCATTACTTATTATCATAACCATTTTAGCACTACCCCTCAAGTCCAAAAACATGGCTTCTGCTGTATCTCATTCATTTACTAACAGTTTCTATTCACCAATAATTATTTGGGTTGTGACTTTTTACTGACCCTGAACCTGTTATATTTTTGGATAACAAGGACATTTCTATTTTTATTATGTATATTCGTGACTGTTAAATATTATGGATTAAAATATCTATTGATTATAGACAGTCAACCCCAAATAAAATGTTTCATTGAATGACACAACGTTTCAAAGACGGATGTCTGCTACTTTAGGTGAAACAGTAAATAATAATAATAAAATTATATAAATTTTGTACAAAATATAATAAATGGAAATTAAAACTCACCTTATCTTAACATTATACTATCAACGTTCACATTTTTTTAAATTTTTATTAATATTAAATCATCAGCTGTAGTAAATATATTGCATTCCACATTCCAATTTGTTTTATTAATTTTTATAAATAATGTTTCGGAAATGATCTTTGCTTCTTTTCTATTTTCCCGGTCAAGAAGTTTTGGATTTTAAAACCGAAATTGTGAGATCTTTATATTCTATGTTTTGTTATTGTTATTATTTATTGTTATTTATTAATTAATGAATGGTGTCAGCAACATAATAATTCACTTAAGTAGAGTAACAATGTTACAATTAAATCACAAATGGTGGGTGGGGTTGGGTGTGATATATATATATATATATATATATATATATATATATATATATATATATATTACATACAGGGTGAGTCACGTAACTTTAGCACCTCCTATAACTTTTGAACGGTTGAAGATATTAAAATGCAGTTTTCACGGAAGTGCATGAGAAAATAGGGCTAACTGATACGTGTATTTATTTCTATTTTATCACTTGTATTTTACGAGATATTTGAGGTAAGTTTGTTTTTCAAATAGAACTATACATATTTTTCAGTCTATCATAAAGAGCGTAAAAAGACAAATCCAATGATATACTAATGTCATATGTTAAATAAGGATTTTTTTGAGAAATTTTTATTCTTTTGCGACCAGTTCTTAACGGATATTTTGAATGTAACCTACCGCAAAGAAGGTCACGCAGCGCTCCACCAGCCTGCGTGCGCTCGGGGAAGGGAAGGGATCTTAGTATTTCAAGACACAAAACATATTCCAAATTTCCTAAACTTGCCTTGTTAAATATTAAGGATAGAAAATATGGATTTGTCATATGTAGTATTATTGAAATAAGATTGTTATTTAAATTTAATTTAAAGGGATATCATACCACAGGATATTAATGGGATCTTGGAAACTGAACACAGTAAGAATAAATTATTAAGACTTTACAAAGAATATTGCATATTTTCAGCAAATAGTTTTATTGTTAATGATAATATAACAATACCTTGTGAAAAAACAAATACAGAAAGATAATGATAATGAGAAAAATAAAAATAGAATTCAAAAATACTAAATAAAAATACATTACTATTCAAATTACTTCAGAATGTGTTCAATATGACCACCATTCACAGACAAACACATCTGCAGGCGCTTTTGAAAAGATTTCTTAACTGCGACCAATGTTTCTTTTTTAACTTCAGAACATGCAGCTACAATGCGTCTACGCATATCTTGTGATGTAGATGGAGCCTCTTGGTAGACGTGGTTTTTAAGAAAACCCCAAAGAAAAAATCTAGTAGCGTCAAGTCTGGGGAACGCGCGGGCCAACACACAGTACCACCCATTAATATCTTGTAATATAAAACCCCATTAACTGGAGTAGAAGTAATAAACAATTTTATTACAATAAACCGTTATTTTTAACCCTTCCATTTCTTAAAAATAAGCTGAAAATGGGGAAGGATGGAACGCAGAGTTCAGGGAAAAAACTACAACAGTTTTGTGAATATTTGGAATATGTTTTGTATCTTGATATACTAAGATCCCCTTCCTTCCTCGAGGCGCTTGCTGGTGGAGCGCTGCGTGACTTCTGTGGCGGTCGGTTACATTCAAAATATCCGTTAAGAACTGGTCGCAAAAGAATAAAATTTCTCAAAAATCCTTATTTAACATATGACATTATGTATATCATTGCATTGCTTATGATCTCTTTATGATAGACTGAAATATGTATAGTTCATTTGAAACTACAGTTACCAAATATCTCGTAATACAAGGATAAATAGAAATAAATACACGTATAGTTAGCCCCATTCTCATGCACTTCCGTGAAAACTGCATTTCAATATCTTCAACCGTTCAAAAGTTATAGGCGGTGCTAAAGTTACGTGACTCACCCTGTATGTGTGTGTATATATGTATATATGTGTGTATATATATATATATAATATATTATATATATAATTATATATATATATATATATAATTATTTAGTTGATCACAAAATTATGATAATGCAGTATATTTTTTAAGGCATCCTGAAGACATTCAGGGTTTCCTTTTGTATACAGTATGCGGGAAGTTCATTCCATGTATTTTCTACTGTTTACAATAAAACGAGAACGCTGTTCTGTCCTTTTTCTTTCTTTTACCAGCTTCGTATCGTTTTACCAGCATCGTATGTCTTCTAAATCTAGATTCCGTGGCTTTTGTGAAGAAGTTAAATTCAGGACTGTTATGATATTCATTCAAGATTTTAATAGTTTCTATATTTTACCCCTGTTTCGTCTCTGCGAAGTTACACTTCTCTACATATACTTCCATAATCGAATTGACGTTGTTCTATGATTATTTTAATTATCTACCTTTCAATATGTTTTTGTTTCAATATGTTGTTGCCTGGTTTTCAATGTTTTTGTCTTTTTGACAGTAGGGGGACCAAACCACATTAGCATACTCATGTATAGGTCTGATGTGTGTAGGTAAGATTTGGGTTATTCCTTCCTAGGTGGAGGACCGTATACCTTTGGGGGTTTAAGGACAGCAATCAAAATTACGTCCATCTCACCACTTTGTTGAATACACTTTGGAATATGTTTTGATATCGAATTTAGTTTCCAAGTAGCCTCTTTGATGTTATTTTGATGTTCACGTATTCTATGTTTTAACTGTCATTTAGTTTGACGTAGATAGGTTACATCCCAGTCCAAACATGTTGTACTGTATACCACATTATTTACATCTAAAGTGGGTAAGGGATCCTTTATATTTTTAATTAAATTTGTCTTGTTAGTGAGAGAGTTAATAATTACTTTTAAGTTCCCCCCAGAACGTAATTTTTAAGAAATGCTTTTAAAAGGTTAATTGTCAGGGTTGAAAGGAAAATCGCTGTCACAGCCCATGATTCACTTCGCACATCAATTTCTTTTTTCGCAGCTCCGGGCCCAGTTCCGGCGGCCCTGACCGTCGTCACAATTCATCGACGAGTTCCTGGAAACAATCCCTCTCGATATTCCGTCCTGCGTGAAGCAATTTTATCTGACGACCCCGAAAAGTTTATTAACCACAGGTCTGTTGCTTCCCAACTACTCACGATTAGATGTACCGAAAACAGAGCAAAGAGCTACAGAAAAACATATTCTTTACTTAAAGTTGTCCGTTCTCTGAAAGTATATTTGCTGTTAAATTGTTTTCAACTTAACTTTATAGGATGTGCCTTGGATTGAACCTTGGTCGTGACATTAATTAAATTAATTAATGAAAGGCGATCAAGAGGAGTACAGGAGGGGGCTCGGCAGACGCGGGACGGGTCCATAAGAGGGCGACGCGACGGAACGGCGCTAGGGCGACCAGCCATAGGACAACGACCTCTGCGAGAGCTTCATTCCCCGACGGCACATTTACGTAACGGAAGAAATACCTAAAAGAGTTTCGACCTGAGGAAGGTCGCAGAATGGCGGCCGAAACGTTGTCACTTGTGCCTACGATGCGGCACCTTTCGGACATCTAAACACACACTGACTCCGGTCGCGGAAGCCTAAACTCTCGTCTAGAAGAAACATTTACCCTGCCCTTCTTCTGTGTGGACATTTTCACAAGGTGATTTAATTATTGCCAGGCTCTGGTCAGATATAATTCACATGCAGGAGAACAACGACGAAAATAAATTTAATTTCAGCTGGCTGTGGCGATGGCTTGTCATTACACCAGGACCCACCAAAATGCTGCATCGGGAGCGAACAACACCTTTCCGCAGCCGAAGCAAAGGCAGGAGTGATGGCGGTGCGAAATAAAAGGGGATAAAAATAGCTCATCAGTGAGTCGCTGTTCAGAAGATTTTTGCAAGTAAGATACGAAAATGCGAATACCTAAAGGATGTTTGGCTAGAACGTAAACTAAGAAGAAAGCCGTAGGCCAGACGGTCTTTTGTTTTGTACTCCCAATTATAAACGCAGTTTGCCCCTCCTCCTCTAAGGCAGAAGTATGGTCTGAGCCTCCCCAGTATAAATATTTTAGTAGATTAAGGTCTTTAAATAAAGTCATGTGCAATTTTTCGAAAAATATTATATTTCGAGAAATTATAGGTGACATATAGGCGATTTTCATTCAACTAGTTAAGTAAAAATGGTCGTAAATTTAACCAATGTTCGTAAATGTAAGAAGCTATGGTAAACGTCGCATATCAACGAAAGAAGAACTTCGTGATTCTTTAAACGAGAAAAACTTCTATGACTCTAGGTTAGGGATCACATAATTTTGAAAACGTGCACAGAATTCACTTCTCCCTACAGCACATAGTTTTTAACTGTTTTTGACGTAAAGTAAATAAATAAATAGACTATTTCAGTCAAAAGCAATTTCTCTTTTGAACGTCTTAAAATTAATGAAAGATTGCTCTATGATGGTCCCACTTTCTGGTCAAATAAGTCTGAACGCAACCCCAAATAACGCAAATAACGTTGAAGAAGCTACAAAGAAGGTTTTAGCGCTTAAATCAGTGCATGATTCAGCGGACAGAGCGGTCACGTTGATGTAATACATTCATGGTTTCATTGCGGTTAAAAAGGAACAAAAGTAATTTTTATAACGTTGCGGGCGAGATCATCAGAAGGTTTATCCTGACTGTAAAACGTAAACTTTTAAAAGTAAATTTTCAAAATACTATTTTCTAAATATTCAACATTTTCTAAATATTGAATATTTGATTTGACATATATTGAACACACATATTTAAGAGTTTTGAGATTTAAGAGCATTAAGAGATTTAAGAGCACGTCCTACTTACCGCATAGGCGAGCGCGGCGCCGGGAGGCGGGCAGGCGCGGGCGCGGGCGCGGGGGCGGGGCCAGTGCGCGGGCGGGCGGGCGAGGGAGCAGGCGGTGCCGGTGCTGGCCGTGGCCCGCAGCCGGCACGTGCTGCCGTCCCCGCTTCTCTCCGTGGCTGCCGCCCCCGGCAACGGACGAAACACTGATTCATTGATTGATTGATTTTATTTCGTGTTTCCAGGCGCGTCAACTGCTGTGATCATTAGTTCCGTGAGTGTAGTGCATGTTTTTTTCTCCGGAGATGGCGTGATCTTCCCCCGCTGGATGACGAGATCCGGCACCGACCTACCGTCGGCTAGTGGGGTTCCCCCTAACCAGGACTCTCCCACCAGCGGGGCACCGCCCCAGCCGAGACCAGCTCTAAACTCGCGACCGGTCTCCCGGAATATGTGGTAGTGTAGTGCATGTTAGTGTAAGTGTGTGTACGGGGAGAGGATAGGAAAAGGAAGAGGAAGGACAGATCGCACGCGGTCTGTGGCCCGTTTGGTAAGGTACTGCTCCGGCATTCGCCTGGTGTTGATCGGAGAAACCACGGAAAACTACCGATCAGAGCAGCCGGCCGCAATACTTCTCCTCCAGACAGCGACTGAATTCGATCTAGCTGAAGAGCTAGTGTCGAAAATCCTGCCGCTGTCAGGACTCGAACATAGGACCTCCCTATCAGAGGCGCTGCAGTACTGACCGAAACACTGAAGATTCGCGCACACAGAACGGGATGTGCACCACGCTCAACTACTCCACTGGCGCTCCACACGTGAAACCGAGCTCGTTTCATTCAGGTCATTGTTAAATCTTGCGAAATAATTTAATATTCCTATACCTATCGATACAATACGAGTAAAACAGGCGGCATCAAGAGGCTAAGAAGATATTTAACGTTTCTCTGGAAAATGAAATTCCAAGTTTACAGGATGCGCAAGGTCAGACTATTCAGGTGGGAAAAAGCACAGCAGCTCGCTGATCAGCGATCTGAATTTGCTGCCGATTTCCAAGACTCGACTCGGCCTGTACAGCTCGTGTCGCCGCTATGCGACCCGCGCGAATTTTTTAAGCGTTCCTTGTTCTATCCGTGAAAAAATACTCAAGAAAAATTTGGAGCGTTTTTTGAGAATTGTTTTAATAAATTTCATTATTATCAAGCATAGAATAAGCATGTACATCATCTTTTTCCAAAGAGCTATTTTAAAATTTATTTAAAGTAAAATTCTCTGTGGTGAATTTTGTAGTTTTTAAATGTTTAAATTTTGCAATTTTCGTAAATTCAGTTAGTACACCAGAAATGAGACTAGCGTCACTTTTATAACATCAATTGATCTACATGAGGAGAAAGTTTAAAGAAAAGTGTAGAGCCGTTTTTGAGAAAAAAGTTTAAAAACTAAAGTGCCTGTATTTCACGCAAAATAACACGAAAATAACTCATATTTTCGAAAAACCGTACACAACGTTATTTCAAAATCTGTCTTTGAACATCAGCTTTCATTAATGAAAAAAAAATTATATCTTCAATATCTTAGCGTCAGGAAGAAGAGAAAACAATTTGAACTCTTGCAATTTTCCAAAAATTAGCTATTGCAAACCAAAATGAGATCCTCAATCATTCTCTTAAACGTTTGTACGTTATTCAAGGACAAAGATTTTTCAGCATGAAGGACCATCAAAAAAATAAGTTCTGACTGCTATGACGAAAATGACTTCTGTTACAGGAAGTAATTGTCTCTGTAAAAGAACGCGATTTATCTACTTTTCGTTACCAGGGCCCAGCAACAAGAGTTTTTCGCAAATTTGCATTCGAAATTTTTGGAAAAAATGTTTTCCGGCGTACGATTATAACGCTTTCTCTTCTTATGAAGTAAATGTGTGAAAGTAAAAATCTTAACAAGAATATGGTTGTTAATTATTTTGAACGATTGCGTCTCATTTTTACAGCTGTATTTCACCCTCATCTTCACACTCCCTACTTCACCGTAATGAAAGCATACAATGGCTAGAAATGGTCAACTAGCTCCTAAGAACGGGCGTGGTTTTGAAAAATCTACTTTAATAAAGGATTAGTTAAGGCGTGCCACAGCCAGGGACGGTGTACTTGCACTAAAACTTCCGCTTTCACAAGTACATTTGCACGTTTTAGTTCTTTTCCAGGGGTCGCATGCAATGAGCAGGAGACCGCGGGCGTGCCCTGGCCGCAAGGGAGTTAGGATCTGGCGGGAGGGTTTTCTGAGTTCTGTAAGGGAAGGAGTTCTCTTTTTTCTCGCTGCAGCAAGTCGATTCATTCACGTAGAACTCTAAGGATAATAGCTAGAATCCGAAGCTAATTTCAATTTGGAAATAGTTCTTAGTTCTTATTACACCACAGCGAATATTTTCTATCCGTTTCTGTTTTCATAATTCACCTTAATATGAATGAGTTAGGGCAGAGGACCGAGAACTTGAGAAACCGTGCACAGATTACACCTTCTGCGTCAAATAGTTTCTAACAGTCACTTGACGTTAATAAATAAAAACTGCGATAAATTGCTGGTTATAAGGATATAAACATGGTAAGTGATGACAATAAACAGTAGTATTGTTCAATAAGTGTAATATAGATTACTAAGGGCCTTTACTTTTGGCTACTGCAGGCATTATAAAATTACCCCTTTTAACGTTTACAGTTACTTCATTTGTAAATGGCTTCATCACTCTCTGCTATGGCATGCCATCGCCTTGCAAAACGTTCATTTGTTTCCCGACATGCCAAAGTGTGAGTAACTCCCCATATCCACCTCTCGCTGGCACTACCAAATTCGGTTACCACAAAACCACATATACCACCATTTAGAACTATTTAATTGCTTGTAGAGCGATTTAATTGCTAATTTTTGCGTAATTAATTAGCAATTAAATAGTTCTAAATGGTGGTACATGTGGTTTTGTGGTAACCGATTTTGGTAGTGCCAGCGGAAGAGAGGTCCCATATCCTTTCTGCCCCGCCCCCAGGGCACTCACCGGCGGAGGCGGCGGCGGCGGGCGGGCGGCGGCGGCCTAGGGGCCGGGGGCGTGGCCGCGGGCAGCGGCGGCGCGCGGGCGCCCCGGACGCCTCAGAGGCGCTCGCAGTGGTGGAGGCGCGGGCGGAGGCAGGGGAGGTAACGGGCGGGGGCGGCGATGGCGGCGGTCTGGCGCACGTTGCTCGTCTTTGGAGTCGGTGCGGGGGCTGGAAAGCAGACCGCGCCCGCGCTTCTAAGATTAAGCCATGGACAGCTCAAGACTCAAGCTAGATGGATCTTGTCAGCACGTCGGCAATACTTGAGTGTGGGGTCTGGAGATCTTCATGTAAAGTTACCCCAAATTTTAAAGAATGCTTTTCAAAGAATCAACTAGAGCCAGATAGACAAGGGTTTCTTCAACTTGGAAAAAATCCTACTTATGGTTTAGGCGTTTGTAGTGTTCACATGGGTGGACGGAGAGTCGGACGGACATTTTGAAAAAAAATCACTTTTTCGGTACCAGGGACCCCAAAACGTTGAAATCTCGAAATCCTTTTACCGCAGCATTACATAACCTTCTCTATACTACGTATATTACTCCGTATATACGTACGTATACGAGAAAGTAATAGCTTGTACTTCAGGAACTCACCAGTTGCCACAAATCGTTTCCAATACCACACTATAATACCTATTGCAACGACCGTCTCTCAGCGACGGCCACAGAAGTGCCCAAACATATACAGTGAAACTTCTTTTAATCGTTCCTCCATATGATCCTCTATGTTACGTCATTTATATTCCACGATCGATCTGAAAGAACTGAGACATTCTGGTATTTCAATCGGAGATGTTGATTTTGAGATGATTTTAAAGGAAGCGTCAAAATTATTTTCAAAGTTTTTTCAAAAATAGCTCTATATTTTTTACTAAACTTTGTCCTTCGATAGCGTAAAGGGCACTTTAGAGAATGGGGTAGATCTCATGTTGTTTGAATTCCCTGAGTTTTCGAAAATTGTAAACGTGCAATTTTTCGGGACGTCTTTCTACAATTACAATATTGAAGATAGTTATTTTTATCTTCATGAAATCTGTTCTTTAAAAATAGATCTTCAAATTAGATCATGTTCAATGTTTTGCACATTTTCTCTCAATAACCGCTCCAAATCATTTGTTTAAATTTTCCCCTCGTATGTAGCAAGGGACGGCAAAACAGCATGATCCTAGTCGCCCTTTCGGCAAACTTTCCGTATTTTTGAAAATTGCAAAAAAATAACATTTCAAAACTACAAAATTGAAGATAAATATTTTTGCTTACACAAAGTATGTTGTAAAAAATCAGCTTTTAAAAATGGTCATTTACAACTTGCTGAAGATACGAAGATTTTCGCGAAATTTGTGCTGAAAAAATTAATGTAATTTATAAAAAAACATTTTCTCGAAAACCGCTTCAATTTTTTTCCACGGATAGAAGGGACGCTTAAAATAATTGGCGAGGTCTTATTTTCGTTGAACTTTCTAAATTTTCGAGAATTGCGAATTTACAAATATTGTGAGAAAGTATGTACTGTTGTAGCACAACTAGTTTTTGAAGGTGCAAAATTGCATTTAAACGAGCTTAAGTTTCGCACTAAGCCGGTGTTTTCGCAAAATTATCTATTCGACATGGAAATAAATTCTAATTTAAGGTGTCTTAAAATAAATGTTACAAACTTAAAGGCATGTGGATGTGCCGAAAATAACTATTTGTCAATGAATATGTAATGGGAAATGTCATCTTCTCTCTATTTTCATCTTACGAAGTTACCTATGTGAACCATGATTCACAAGTAACCCATCATTTTCTGGTGTTTGTTGAGTACCCGAAATACCTGACAGCGTCGGAATGAGTTAGTTGCCTTTCAATCCAGAAAAAAATATGTGAGCAACTTGCTAGATGTTCATAACATTTCCCAGAAATACCCTGTGGCCCTGGCCCTCCCGGTCCTGCTCTCGGAAGCCTGGTCCAGCTCCACTCTGTCCCTCCCCTGTTTTGATCATCGTTTTATGGGCAGCAATATACAATGTTTTGTTACATACTCTACTCCAGGCAAACTTCCAGTAACAATATTGGCCTTGTAGTATTACTCAATAACCTAATTACGATTTCGAAATTATACAAAATACTTTTAAGAGGACATTTAATGGCATTTAAGAAATTTTAAATGCACTTTATTTATTTATTTATTTATTTATTTTACGTCAAAAAACAGTTAAAACTGCGTATAACGTGCTATGGGGAAAAGTGAATTGTGTGCACATTTCCAAAATTCTGTGATCCCTACACTAAGTCATGTACTACTTAAAATTTGAATGAATGAATGAAAAAAAGAAAAAAGGTAAGCTCCCATGTAATAAAAATCTATTTTCAAGGACAAATAAGCAATAAATTTTGGGTTCTTATCCAGCATGTGCTTCGTCAAGGAATAATACTTCCTGCCGCGACAACATGGAAACGATAATTTGAATAACTACGTTTCCTACTGAATTCTAGAAGTCGTGCACAGATAACGAAGTTACATTTATGTCCAGAAGCAAAACAAGGGGCCACTTCAGCATTTGCTCAATGGATCAGGGAAACTGGGCGAAAAACCTGATTGAGATGTGGGTCATTGATCCAGAAGCTGCGATACAATACTTGTTACATATTGTTTAGAAATATACAGTCCAAATGGTAAATAATACATTAAATATCACTGTTAAAATTAATATTACTGTCCTTGTGATTTTCAGTATAGTCTCTAATTGTATAGAAACAGTTATGCAGCAGAAACGATTTCACTTTGGAGCAAGTCATTTTTGACAAAAAACACTGATTCGTAAATCAACAGACAAGGTAATGGTAAAATTCCTAGATTAATGAAGAGAGGCTTACAAGAATAACGTGGGTGGGATTTGGTTATTATTCATACAATTATTTTTTGTAATCTAAAAGTCTGGGAGTTTTAGCGGATTTCTTCACAGATTTTTACAAAATTGAAAGAGTGTATTCTTAAATTCTGTTGAAATGTAAGGTAGAGGGGGATGGAAGTAGTTTCTTCAAATTCCCTGTAAACAGTAACTTTTCTCTTGTTTTGAAGGTCAAGTCTACAAAATATCATTAAGATCGCAATAAAACTAGCTTTGAATAGAATAAATAACTTTCTGTATGTAATATTCGTAGAAAATAATAACATAATGCATCAAGTATGCGCTTTTTTCTTGCCGAGAGTACTTGTTCTTTATACATCACATACCTGATTGCGAAAATGAAATTCACAAAAAGTACTTGGTTACTACATCACATACCTGATTGCGAAAATGAAATTCGAAATATTCCATCATGTACCAATTTTTAGGAAAGTACGCTACTATACCACTTTCGAGAACATACAAGACACGATAACAATACAAAAGGAATATATAGTGTATTAATCTACAGATCATTTAACAAAATTATTTGTAACATGTAAAATCATGTAACAAAAATGTTTTATATTAAATTATTTGTATAATAATTTTGTATTAAAAACATAAAATGAAAACAGTACCTCAAGGCACAAGAATCAGAATATTTTGTGTAATCATTTTGTATTCCTAGAAGAACTCTCAGAACTTTGAGATCACCACAGATTTTCCGTTTGTAATTCAAATAACCCTTTTACTTCAGGAGAAGTCACATTAGAAAAAAGTCATTGAAAAAAAGAGGAAAGATCAAGCGGTCTTTTTCAGACTGTAATATTTGTGTTTGCTTGTAACAGATTCTGTTCTTGAAGACGAGACCCAAATAACTTTGCTTAACTCTTGGAACGATATAGATCTCTTACCAGATCGTTCAATTCCGCCTGCGACAATGGCTGTGTTTATAGCCGTGATGCAGGTGGCGTGAAATAAAGATCTTGATGATCTTCGTGATCTGCTGGTTTGTCACTATCATCGTCTGTTTCATCTTCCATTTTCCATTCCGTTGGTGGGTTTGGAACTGGGAGAAAATCAGAACGCGGAACTGAGCGGAACTGGGGGAACAACTGTGATACCGCGAATGGCATAGATGAGTAGGTTCCATACAACCAGCCTCTTAAAGGAGCGGGAGAAACATAAGCAAAAGTTCTGTGGTGACCACCACTTACCATCATCTACCTTTTATTCAAAATACAAATCGTACGCCGTCTTGGCAATTGGATAAATGAGATATATTATAGGTACCCTCCCACTCTGTATTTCCAACACTAGGTAATAAAATTCCTAAAATAACAGGATGTGATAAGCGCCGCGACAAAATAAATAGTGCAACCGAGCGCAGATAAATTTTTCTAGAACAAAGTTTAGATGATAGCGAAAAATGGTTTTCACTATTGTCATCAAGGCACTGAACTACATAACGAGTACATATTACTTTCTCGTATACGTATGCATATACGGAGTAATATACATAGTATAGAGAAAGTTATGTAGTGCTGCAGAAAATCGATTTCAAGGTTTTCACGGAAATGCACGTTTTGGGGTACGAAAAATTGATCTTCTTTTTCAAAACGTCCGTCCGTCCGTGTGTGAAAACCACTAAACCATGCGCCTAAACCATGCGTACGATGTTTTCCAAATTGAAGAAACCCATTTCCATCTGGCTCTAGTTTAAGCTTTGAAATTTTGAAAAACATTCGTTAAAATTTGGGGTATTTACATAAGCCCCCCGACATTTTCAAAATTTTCTCAAAAACGGCTCCATCTTTAAATTTTTGTAGGAATAGCGTAAAATACACTTATAAAGGTGACATAGGTCCCATTTTCACGGTTAACAGTAAATTTTCGAAAATTGGAATTTTTTTCGGCGTCTTCCTACAGTTATAAAATTGAAGATACAGATTTTTCCACGAAAAATCTCTATCATCAATCTCGAAATTGATTTTCCGCAGCATTACATTACTTATTCTACTCTACGTATATCACATCGTATATACATACATATACGAGAAAGTAAAAACTGCACTGAAATCTTTATCCCTTTGCTTACTATTCTTTTTTATTACAAAATTGATTTGAAAGTCTGATATTGTACCATTTACTGTTTCTTTATTGCACCGGATTAGTGTCATCAGCGGGGAGAGAATTTTTATGCCCTAAAAAATCTTGAAATATGCTGTTAAAAATGTGCATTTATGACCTAAAAATTCTGAAACATCACTTTAATATGCAATTAAAATTAGCAATATTTCTTTCCAAATTTAAAAGAAAGATGCTTGGAATGAAAAGATACATCTTTGTGAAAACATAATAAAATCTACCATACATCACGGGAGAAATAATTGAAGTAAATTCTCTTAGTGAAGTGCATTGTATGTCTTTTTATATTTCTTCCGCCTGATTCAAAAAATATGTCAAGAAATATTGTCAATTTGCTTACGTATTTTATCATCTGTTACTGTTCTATGGCTCGACAGCCCGCTACGGACCTTTGGTCGACCAGCGGTGACCCAGCTGTTCTGGTTGTTTCAGAAATATAGCGTTCTTTTAAGTTGAAATTGGTGGTTATTAAGATACTCCTCATAAATTAGAAGAGTGAATTGCACTGAGGTTTTTAGGAGAGTTTCTCAGCATCAACTAATAGGGAAAATAAATGGCAATGAAAGTCAAGACGCTTCGTCGGGCTCTTGCAACAATCGAGACCGTGTCAAGGAACGTGGCGTCGATTGAGCTTGAAGAGCGTAAGAGGTGCACTGATATTATGGAGTTTATTGACGGCAATTTAGGTAATTTTTTGGATGCTTAGGACGTTGAGTGGTGGTATAATTTGAGGTTTTGGAGAGTAAAGGAGTAAAGTGATAAAAATAAATAATAAATAAATAAATAAATAAATAAAAATAAATAAACTGATTGATTGTTACTTAACTACAACCAAAGACTGAAAAGAATATGTGAAATATGTCTGAAAAAGAGTGATCGGAGAAAGAACGAGAGGCATCAGCAATAAATGTAGATAACAGTTAAAGTAGATAACTGCTATCTGCGTTCACTGTTCAAGTTCATACTTTCTGTTTTCTGGACTCTCGAGTTCAATAATCATTTCCTGCTTGCAGTATGTTATCTTTCCTTATAAACGGCAAATGAATGGCAAAAGGAAACAGTTTCTTTCCGTGCCAACTGCTGCACGGCTGCTTACTTATAATAATCCTCCCAAATTAATTTGGATTCTTAAGTTAATCAAGTTGAAGAACTACTTTATTTTCTCACAACAAAACATACATACAATTCTAAACTATATAACTCGTTCCTTCTTCACATAGATAAAATGGGATCTAAAACTGACAATAAATGCATAGAAAATGTATTGGAAAGAAATGTCTGCTTTTTATAGCAACATGGGGGATCTGGGTCATCATTTCCACATGCATCCAGGAGTAGATATTGCGTTAATGAAGCTACAAAGGTGGCATCGTCCCTTATCTAATGTTATCAGACACTCAACGGCCAATGTTTTAGGCAATGAAATTGGGTACAATTGGAACTATTGGTGCTACAACAGCACACAGTTTCTATCATTATTTCTAACTTTTGCAATTCTTGAAAACTCAATGAGTTCCAACTAAGATCTCATCCATTCTTTCAAGCGTCCTTTCTATTCGTCAAAAAATTAAAGAAAAACATTTTAGTGGCTTTTCAGATTTTTTTATAATTTACATTAACATTAATAAGAAATTACGTGGAAATCCGTAGCAGCGACGGGAGCCACAGCAGTACGCTCTGAGGAAGGCCACAATATGTTGGCCGAAACGTTAGCTACGAGCTGATCGACGCGGCTTGTCCCAGACAGCCAAGAAACATATATTATATATATAATAATTTTATTATAAATTAAATTTAATAAATTGCCAAAACGCGTCATCCCTCTTAGCATATTATTTATATACGGAGGATAACTGTATTCCTATTTTTATAAAGTAGTTGAAAAGAGAGTGAGTCTGCATATCATTCCTCGGCCGAGTAATCCAATAATTTCTCACTAGGCCTCTTTATCAACGCTATCAGAAGCCTGGAGATTACGCTGCTGTCCGATGTCAATTGTAACATCAATCTTCCTGACCGACAGCTGAGTTACTTTGAGTAGCTCATGTCTGGAGTGATGCCTCCCTCCCTGACGGCCACCAACAATTTCTATCTTATTTGTTCACATTTCAAGTGTGTTATGCAATTTTAATTTTCCTCAAGGTAATCTTCACGTTTTTCGTGTTTAAAAGAAATTTTTGAACAATTTACAGAAAACAAAATACAAAACGTGTTTGTGTAACATTAAAATATTTTAATTTGATTTCGTAATTACAAATTATAATTATATTTTTCTCTTATTATTGTTAGTTTCCGTTGAGTTTTCCAGTCGTCAAATTATTGTTATGTGTATAATATTTTATTAACATCCACTGAGGGATTCTTAGTAATGTCAACAGTAGTAAGAGTTTGATTGAAGTGCATTTAGTATTCAGTAGACAGGTACAGGAAATAATATTAATGTCATATATATCAAATAAAAATCTCACGTTCTTTTTAAGGAAAGTAAACAAGATATTCTCTACAGTTCTTATACTACCGTTGGTACAGAGACAACAAAGACTAACCTGCTTTCAAAAAGAAGCGATTGTCACTTTCAGTAACATGGCAATCTGAGCGAGAAATGTAATTGAAACTGACGTACAACAGTCAGATGCAACGAATCATGAACAGTTAAAGCAGTGCACGGCAACAACGCGAATCGTGAGTCATTAGCGACCAATCGTTCGTGATCGGTGCAGTTTTCAAACATTATCCTCGCCTTCCCGCCAGCGCACTGCGCATTCTCGCTGTCAGTCAGTTTTCTGAGAAGTTGCTACGCTCGTGATTATCCAGAGCAAGATATGATTCCGAACCAGAAGGTAGCCGTGGAACAGACTGCTGCTGTTTCCCGGAGGTTGAAACTCGAACCTCAAATGTGGCCACCTGTGCTAGGGTGAGCGGTTTCGCAACAGAAGTATTTTACATAAAACTGAAGAACATGTCTGTAACGAAACTTTTCTTCATTATCAAACTTTTAATCAATTAATGAATCGATCCGCTCCATTATTCGCCAATCAAATCCAAACATAAACATAGACCTATTGTTAACAAATCTGTGTAAAGGATACCCCCGGATAAGGTGGTAAAAAGTTCACCTAAACCAAATAACATGAGTGGTTACAATATAATTCTAACATAAAAATAATATTTTTGAATGGTTTCTTCGCCCCCGTTCCACTACACACACCACTCACAGCGGAAGTGTTTGGTCAATGAGGGAATCTTCAAATCACTGCACGATGCGACAACATAAACAACGTTCTTAATATATGCAAAATTTGTCACGTTGGTTCAACTAGTATTAAAATATTACGTTGCCATTCCTAATACAAGACTGGTTGATTTATTTATTGATTGATTGTTAGTGATTTAGTTGACTTCAACTGCTAAGATCATTAATTCCGTAAGTGTAGTGCACGTTTTTGTCGGGAGATGAAGGGGATCTCTCCCCGCTGGTTGGCGAGATCCGGCGCCGACCTCCCGTCGACTATCGGGGTTTTCCCCAACCACATATCTCGCTCCAGCGGGGCACCGCGGTGCCCTATTTGCGTGTGCGCCCCAGCCGGGACAAGTTCTAATCTCTTGACCGGTCTCCAGGTATGTGCGGTAATGTAGTGTACGTAGGTGTAAGTGTCCTATGTAAGTAGGGATGAGAATAGGATAAAGAATAGGAAGAGCAGATTGCGCGCGGTCCGTGACCCGTTGGGACTCGAACCTAGGACCTCCCGGCCAGAGGCACTATAGTGGCGTACGTTGATGCCCTGAGCCACCATGCCCGATCCAATACGAGAAAGTATACACTGTTGAAATGCAATTAATTTACGTGTAGTATTCGGAGGGTCCATTCAAGTGTGGCGAAATTAACAAACCACCAACAGACAACGGATGCAAAACTGAGGGAGGGACCGGGAGCGGTAGCTCAGTGCATCAACTGATGTTACTGCAGCGCCTCTGACCGGGAGGTCCTAGGTTCGATTCCTGACGGCGGCAGGATTTTCGACACTAGCTTATCAGATAGGTCGAATTCAGTCGCTGTCTGGAGGAACATTCTTGCGGCCGTCTGCTCTGGTCGGTAGTTTTCCGTGGTTTCTCCGATCAACACCAGGCGAATACCGGAGCAGTACCCTACCAAACGGGCCACGGACCGCGCGCGATCTGTCCTTCCTCTTCCTTGTCCTATCTTCTCCCCTCACACACACTTACACTAACATGCACTACACTACCACATATTCCGGGAGACCGGTCGGAGCTTAGAGCTTGTCCTGGCTGGGACGGTGCCCGCTGATGGAGAGTCCTGGTTGGGGAAACCCACTAGCCGACGGTAGGTCGGCGCCGGATCTAGCCATCCCGCAGGGGAAGATCACTGCCATCTTCCGAGAAAAACATGCGATACACTAACGGGACTAATGACCAGAGCAGTTGACGCGCCCGGAAACACGAAAAAATGAATCAACTGAGGGAGGGTGACTCACCCGGGGCGGCGTGAGGGCGGGGGCTGGCGGAGGGGCGGGGACGGGGCGTCGCCGCAGAGCCCCGGGGCCTCGCACGCGTCCGAGTCCGCCTCCCCTCGCCCGACCGCTACATCCCCGCCCGCGCGGCCCCCTCCGTCCGCGCCCGCGCTCCCGCTGCCCTTGCTGCTGCCGATGCTGCTGCACTTGCTGCTGCCGCTGAAGCTGGTGGAGTAGCAGCGGGCGGGCGAGGTGGAGGCGGAGGAGACGACCGAGGCGGCGCGGGAGCTGCCCTCCGACTCCATCTCCCCCTCCCCCTCCTCCTCCTCCGACAGCGCCGCCGCCGAGCAGCTGCCCGCGCTCGCGCTCTGCAACGCACCACACTCTCCAGGCGCGGGGGCCGCAGCGGATTACTTTTACATTAAAGCATTAAATAGCCTTAACGCTCACGGCGCGGGTTGCCACTAATTATTGAATTTCCAAAATTTCATGCATACAAATTCATTGGGAATAAAAGAGGCTTATTTTTTATACTCCTGCATCACCGGTGTCCTCATCGTCATAGCCTGCCGGCGCTGGGCGTTGCCAGCCAGCACAGTGGCTGGCCAGCCCGGCGGAAACGGGCTTTCCCTTTGCGGTGAAGCTGCAGCAGAGGCGTTCAGCGCAATCACGGGCTACCAGAACCCTCTGAAACTTGTTATACGAGACCCGCTTGTTTTCCAGGAAATCCGGCAGCCGCCTCGACCAACTTCCCCTCCCTCGCACCTTGAATGAAGGCAGGGTAAACTCAGCGGTCAGCCCGGCACACGCAGACATGGATCGACCTGCCGCTTTATAATCACGAGATGCGATCTGTGAGCAGTCATTCCCTACTAATTGAGAACTCGCCTGGCGTACGCTGCGGCCGATTCGCGAGTCTCGTGATGCCCATGTTTCCCGTGGTTGTCATAAAGCTTTCATCCATACGGATTGATGCTAGCCTGCCACTCACCGCCGCCCATTGCGAGAGGCGTCCCCCGAGTTCGACTGCAGACGACATGCGCTTTGGCGCGAGCAGGAGCGGCCGCCGCACCTGCCTGTCTGCCCGCACGCCCCTACGTCACCGCCGCCGTTGGCTTTGAAACGTCGTAGCATTTCAGTAGTCGGACTGGTAGCTCAGTACATCAACTGATGTCACTGCAGCGCCTCTGACCGGGAGGTCCAAGGTTCCCACTCCCCACGGCGCCAGGATTTCGACACTAGCTTTCAGCTAGGTCGAATTCCGTCGCAGTCTGGAGGAGAATTCCTGCGGCCGGCTGCTCTCATCGGTAGATGTTCCGTGGTTTCTCCGATCAACACCAGGCGAATGCCAGAGCAGTATCCTAACAAACGGGCCACGGACCGCACGCGATCTGTCCTTCCTCTTCCTTGTCCTATTCTCTCCCCTTTACACACACATTTACACTAACATGCACTACTATCACATATTCCGGGAGACCGGTCGGGAGTCTGGAGCGTGTCCCGGCTGGGGCGGTGCCCCGCTGGTGAGAGAGTCCTGGTTAGGGGGAAACCCCACTAACCGACAGTAGGTAGGTGCCGGATCTCGCCATCCAAAGGGAGATCACCGATCTCCCGAGAAAAAAACATGCGCCACACTAACGGGACTAATGACCGAAGCTGTTGACGCGCCCGAAAACACGAAAAATCAAATCAATCAATCAGTAGTCGTCGGACCGCACAAGGCGTGGGCCGGGGCGTGTGAGGGGGTGGTCCAGGCGTCGGGCTAGCGGTGCAACCGGAGCGGTCGTTTCAGGGTGCAAGCTGGCAGGGGCGCGTCTGGGAACATCCGGGGGTCAGCTAATGCAGAATGATGAGTGAGGACAGATCGTCTGCAGCTGGTCGGCGGGCCACATTGTGCGACCGGCCCAAAACTCTGTAATGATAACAATAACTCCATCAAGAGCTACCTGGAACTTGCACCTTACGCTAAAGCATCGCTTTTTTACGACTTCGACATTGACATTACAAACGTCGCTACAACAAGAGAACGGTTACTCAACGTCGGTGATACTACCCATAAAACAATTGATTTTGAAACTAGCCAAAACCTTCATTTAAAATGGTGAACTCGCGACGATTATCTCTTCGAAACTCCGCCAGCAAATAGAAACAAATTCTTCCTTCCTCCGTTTACAACTGTGAATAAGGATTTCTACACTTCACAAAACGACACGACGCACTCGGAAGAAATAGCTCCGTGCCACACTAAACATTGAACCATACCTTGCAATATGCCCAATAACATTCTCATGAATAAAACACCGTTCTTCTCACTCGGCTCTGCTTGTGGGTATTTGTTACCCCAACCTCAAGGTACAGTTTTCGCACAAGCCGGTGATAGCGTGGACACCAATCCAGCAATACAACACAACCTTAACGTTGGTTTCACTGTCCACAATACTGGTCCGCGGGTGTTCAGCGTGGGAGGTCTGTCACGTGACACCTCGCTATAGACGCCGGTGGAGTGTTGGCGATTGGCATTCGAGTTTGGGCCGAATCGCGGTGCGGAGGCACTTTGTTGATCCGTGAGGAGTGATCGCAGGTTTGCGTGTGTGGCTACTGCAGATGCCGGGAGCGGTGCTACAAGTTAGAGCGCTGGGGTACGCTGGGGTCGGGCTGGGGTGGCTTGCCTCAGGAATGGTAGTGCTGTGGAGTGCAGCGGTAGTTTCCGGAGGAGGATGTAAACATTGCAATATACAGTAATTGTAAATAAACCTGTACAAATAAACTCCGTGTCTGTGTTGTTTTTCACATCACGACGATGTCACAGCTTTTACCCTCTCCCCTTCCTCACAGCTATGGACTGAGCCCCGAGCTCTGGACTGAGCTTGGAAACCGCTGCTATGGACTGAGCTTGGAAACTGCTGCTGTAGGGCCAAGTATGAACGTACGAGTAAAATAAACAGCTTTGTTGTCATTGTTCGGCCTCTGTTATTTTCACCGTCAACGCCTATATAACAGGTAGGGTCTGTTTACTGGTCGCTAATTCATTTTCGCTTTCTCGCTACCGCTTACGCGGGAGAGAGAGTTACGTAATACTGCGCGAAAAAAGGCGAATTTTCGACAGAAACTCTTATTTCACGGCCCTAACGAAAAGTTCGATTGCTAGTTTAGTTGCTAAATATACAACAAAAACTCCTCCAGCACATGGTGTAGTTACAATCCATGTTTTGTGGGTCCTTGATACCGAAAATCGATTGACGGCAAAACGTCTGTTAGTCCGTCTGTGAACAACTCTAGTTGCTAAACTCAACCGATTTCCTTCAAAATTGATATTTCTCAATCGATGTGGCTGATGTCGCGGTCCTTTAAATTTGAAACCGATATTTTATACCGATAATTTTGGGGGGTACTTTATATGAAACCCCTGGGACATTTTCAAAATTAAAACAAAAGCATCAACGTTTTTGATTAAACGTTTTTATTGAATAGTGTGAAGGACGTTTAAGAGATTGGTGCAGGTCTCGTGTTCGTTGAATACCTTTATTTTTTCGAAAACTGAAATAGTTCAAATTTTTTTCGGCGTCTTCCTAGAACGAAAATATTAAAGATATAGATTATTTCACTTAATGAAATCTGTTCCTAAAAGACAGGTTTTGAAATAAGGCCACGTACTAACATTTGCATTATACCTAATAAACATGTGAAAGTTTTGTTAACGCATTATGCAGTCATATCTCCACAGACTAATGAGAATTGAGATTTTACAATAGCTATTTGTCTCAAGATTGTAGAACGAGGATGTTCAACTTGTAGCAAAAATCAGACAGAACAACTTATTTTCTTCGATTTTGTCAAATGCAACTTTGTCATTCTAAAGGATCGGTATATTCTTTTTTCTAGAAAATATGTTAACAATCCCAGTTTCATTAACCATCAGTAATAAACATTGATAAGCAATAATAATTTAGGGATGTATCTTAGTTATTCCAAACATATTATTAAATTTCTCATAACTTCAAATTACTACTATCATCATCAATTGTAGCTACGAAAGCTTTCAGAGTACATAAATTGTGCAACTAATCGCGCGACTTTTTTTGACGTCTGAGCTCCCTAGAACTCAACCAGCACGACTCGGCACTAGTCGAGATCTTGATCTCACTGAGATGGCACGGTAAGATTACCAGGGCTGCCTATTGTTTCTTCCGAATTAATTCAGTTTTCGTGGTTCCTCATTGTGCAGTGTTTTACCTACTTTATATCATATAAAGCAAGTAGAAGAATACTGAAAAAAGACAAAGTAGTGGAAATTACAGTGGATGACATTATAATAAATAAACTGATAATCCAAGCGTTGAAACCTACTATTCAGAATGTGACAATTGAGTAAATACTAACACTCATAACAAATCTCATTAATAAGCACTATTATCATTCACTGATTATTTTCACTTGTGATTCGCATTCATTATTTGATTATTCCTCCAATTCATCGCCTATAATGTCATGTTACATTAAGATGGAAAGAGGCGCGATTAGTATTAATAATGTTACAATTGGCAATATGCATCTGATGAGACCTAGGCAGTAGACTGCTAGTGCTGGTGCTAGTGCTGCATCATAACTGAAGGTTCTGTGGTCGTCGTGCCCTTGAGCCCAATGGACTCCCTTCCCGCATTCGTTCGTTTGCAGTTGGCTAACTTGTAAATGGCTTCCACGCTTCCTTTTGTGACGTCCTCGTCCGACAAAAATATAGTGCGCCGCGAGAAATAATTGGAATTAGGAAGTGCAGTGTTATTTGCTCTTCTGTAAAAATTATTTTTTCCTTTATAAATTACATTGTATTTACTTTTTGTGTGATAAATATTATGTTTATTTTAAAACCGAGACTTGAATATGAGATGCGTACCGATGCACGTGGTCCCGGCCCTTGTGCTGTTGTGTGGCGAGCTTTGATTGAGAGCTTGCTATTTACATTTGTGGCAGTTTTCTTTTACTGGTTGTGAGTGCATGTTAAGAGATTTTCCACACATATATAATTAAATTTAATTATTTCCCGGACTCGCGTGCGTGCATATACATCAGTGAAACTCTTAGTCTTCTGGATTGTAATGTCTTCTCAGAAGCCATAACCAAACAGCCAAGAGGCTGAACAGCTGTCGCGGCGGAGGGAGACTTCTCTGAAATATATGTGATGCTCACTTGTTTTCGCGCACTGTCACTTTGGCTCATCCTTTGGAAAATCGTTCTATAAGAGGACGGCACCTCACCCGGTTCCAGCTCCTCTCCCGTCTCCTCGCTCAGCTTATCCATCACTCGCTATCTCATCAGCATCTGAGCTGGCGGGGCGCTCCGTCGCGAGGCCTTGCGCAGATAGCGGCACGCGGCGGCCCCCGCCTTGGCGCCGCTCCCGCGCAGACCGCACGCACTTCTCGATTACTCATTGCTGCCACTCTTACCTTCGACTCATTCCCAATCTTTTAGACCGGGAGCGGAGGCTCAGTGCATCAACTGGGAAAATCCGTTTGCACTACACGGCCACAATGCCGGGGGACCGGTCGGCGACGTAGAACTTGTCCAGGCTGGGGCAGTGCCCCGCTGGTAGAAGATACCTGGTTGGGGAAAATCCGTTAGCCGACGGCAGGTTGGCGATGGATCTGGCTTTCCAGCGGTGGAAGACCACCTCTCGAGCAAAAAGACGCACTACAGTTGCGGGACCATAGTCCTAGAGTACTGACCATAGTTGTCTCGCCCGGAATTACTAACAATCAATCAATCCAATTTTTACAGCAGGCATGTCAAGGTCACGGGCAAAGTACCTAATTTACTGGAGTTCGTGGGTACTACGTTCAGAGCAACTGGTGCGATATTTAAAAGTAAGGGTTGTACAGATCGCTCCAGGATGTCGGTACACAATTGATAGTTATTGCTCCTTTAGGTGTGTTAATTCCTTTTTCTTCTACTAAAGAAAGAAGTGATCCAATAAAGTAAAATAATCATTAAGGTTTTAAATTGTCAACTGACAGATTTTAAACAAACTTTTGAATCGAAAGTATCTTGATTTCGTATTACCTTTACTTAAGAGCCAGTGATTGCATTCACTTCCTACGTTCAGGTTTGAAGTTTAACAAAGATTTTTATCAATTAAAAGTGCTGTCCTTCCGTAAACGAGAATTTCTAACTAATAGAGACTTCCTCATATTCCACATTGCTAGCAACAAAAATAAGCGAATGATTTAATATAATGTAATCGCTACCTCGCGTTTAGAAGGTAGAATATTTGAAACTTAACTTCTTGTCACTGTGAAGCGCTATACTTATGATAAAAGAGTACTCGTATTCACCACTAGAAGGCGCAGATAATTGCCATTTTAGATATTATTCGTTTCGACGCACCGGCCAATCACAAATTTCTCGCAAATTACGATGAAGAAATGAATTTTCGTCCATTTTGCCAGTGACCTGCGAGAAGACAGCTTGTACTGGAAGATTGCCGACGCAGAGGAAAGCGACGGATAACGTCTTCTAAAACTCATTGGATGTAATGAAGTTAAATTTTACTGAATGGAAATATTTAACGTAAATGAAGTACAAGATTCTTATACTCATATGTGTCACGAATAATCGTGAAATTCCAAGTGTACCATATAATTTCAAATGAAGAATTACAGTACACCATAGCATGCACTTGTAACTTTGGGTGAATTCGCGACTAAGAAGTAACGGTTTTCCTCACAGCTATTTCTTCTTTTGTCTACTTTTCTTTCCTACGCTGATGCAAGAGGTCTAATTTTCGTTCTGGGAAACGAAATATACGACGCGATCACACTGCTATGCAAGGCGACGGAGCGCAAGATAGAAATCTTCGGTGCAGCAACGACGCCGACAGTAGTCTCGGTTGCCTGACCTTGGTTGAGGGCGACGTTTATATTTCAGACGACTGCGTGCAGATTTAAAACATCCTCAGAATCCGATTAAGCGTAACCAAAGATAACACAAATGTTTTTCATATTTACATTAAACAACGTTCTATTAATATAGCTACTACTTCCTCTTCGTATGGAAGAATCGATAAACCCGATTTGCCGGTAATATAATGGATATTACAAACTACTGCTAGCTAAATGTGGTGTCGCCGACGCAGTAAAATGTTTTAAAATTATTTTCCTTAGTGGAAAATTTGCAAATGTGATCCATCGCTTAATTCTACTACATAAAGAAAAAATTAAAATAATCACTGAAAATTCTTATGTATACAGACAATATTACCAAAATGCTAGCTAAATGTGGTGTCGCCGACGCAGTAAAATGTTTTAAAATTATTTTCATAAGTGGAAAATTTGTAAATGTGATCCATCGCTTAATTCAAATAAGTTCTTCAGTATCTGTCAATAGACGTACCACTGAATCGTAGTGGCTGATAATGATACACTTCCGATCAAAAATTCTCAACTTTCAATGAGCTTACATATTACCTCCATACGGGATATGAACTTATAATATTTGTAGTTTCAAAATTGTTTTGGCGTAAAAAATACTTACAGATATGGATGATGCAAATAGTTTGAATTTAGTACAGCTACATTTTTTACGCTTTTTTGCTAACATGCACAAAAATGCAGATCATATGTAAACTGTTCTACAGCGTTACTCTCTAATCCTAATATAAGATAATCTCGATTAGTTCCAAAACTTCTGTCACAAAATCTTCTATAACTACATTTGATTCTTCACCCGATTTGCTTAACACTTCCATATTTCTTTTCTATCTTTCTATTATTATTATTATTATTATTATTATTATTATTATCAGCAGGATGTTGAGAAACGAGTCAAATCATAAAGTGATGCAGTGATTAGTATGGTAGGAGGAGGGAGTAAGTAAGGAAGAAGGAAGGAAGGAGGCGGCACGTGAAATGCTTTAATTTAAAGTAATTGAAATTGTATGTAAGTCTGTAATGTTTAGTTAGTGTATTCTGCCACCAAGTTCTGGAACTTATTTGCAGAATTAGTAATAAATCTATCTATCTATCTAATATTGTTGTTCCATAATTTTTGAAGAGTTTAAAAGTCCACAAACAGTCTTAATTATCAGCTCTCTTCTACTACTGCAATTACTCTATTAATCGTTTTATAGACGAATGTATTTAAACATTAAAATGTGACCATTCTTATTTTCTCGTATAGCACGTATATGTAGTATAGAGAAAGTTATGTAAAGCTGCGGCCAAACAAACGAGCGAGAGAACGACAAACGAGCGAACGGACGAACGGACGCACGGGTGAACGGACGGACTAACGAATGAACGGACGGACAAATGGACGGGACGGGACGGACGCGACGAACGGAAGAATGTACAGAACGGGCGAGACGGACGAACGTGAACGACACTAACGCCTAATCTATTCGTAGGATATTTTTCAAACTTAATAAACCCCTGTCGATCTAGCTCTGCGAATTTGAAAACCATGAGAAGAATTTGTTACTAACAATATGTTAGTTTGATAAGGATGACCATGGCAGCATATTAAATTTTGGAGACTTTTTTTTATTCAAGTGATTTATAATGTTGTTAATTACAGTGTGGTATAAGTATCGACATAGTGCACTACTTAGTAGTGTTGTATATCGAGTATAGTAGTTAAAATCGTTTTATTACTGGATAGGTTCGTGTATGTTTTTCGTCCCGAACGCAATATTGCAATTCGTCTCGTACATTCAATACATCAATTTTGCAATTCCCTAAAGAGAATCCGCTAAAAGGTAAGTAACTGAGAAATATAAGAAAACAACGATAGCGGATCAAATATTTCGCGTTCACCTTTTTAAACCGTTTGTAGATAAACTTCGCAATTAGTGAAGTTATTGGTTTCCTACGATAAAGTCTGTACCATTCTGTAGCACCACTAGTTTATGTTTATGTGAATAAGGTGTTAACAATTTATCCAATTTTTCACCTGGTTCCGGCAACAAGTGTTTTTTCTTGTAAAATCGCCGTTCTTCCCTTGCATTACAATACTAAATATGCAGAAGACGAGAAAGTAAATTAGTGGTGCTAGAGAATGGCACAGACTTTCCCCTACTATTTAGTTTTCTAATATCTTTAGTCTACATTAGCATTTCGGTTTTCTCATTTTCCCAAGTTCTTGCTCCCCAAATGATATTACTAATATTTGACTTGAAGAATATTATAAAAAAATTTAAACTGGTCCTATGTCCATTTTTGTTGAAAACTTTGGAACCGTTTTTGAGAAAAGGGCGTTTCAGCGTTTGTGATATACGCAATTTTGAGTTCATTTTCACAGAAAACTTTTGGGTTTTCGAGAAACTTCATTGTAAATTATTTGAAGCACAAATGAAATAATGTATGCAAATCGCCGCGAGTGAAACACTCACGACGGGAGAGATGTTTCAATATAATTATAATTTCTATATTTTTTTAAAAATAAACCACCACCACCACCACCACCACCACCACAACAACAACAACAACAAAACAATACCGCAAAATGGCGTTTATGTCATCTTATGCAGTGCATTTAGTGTTACTCATACAAAAAGTTCAAATGAAAATGTCGTTCGAGTGTGTCTGGAAATGGCGATTTCGGCTATTTTTCACAAAAAGGTTTTTAATTTTCGATAAACATTATATGTCATAATTTAAAGTTAAAATTGAAACATTTTAATTAATTCAATAAATTAATTGAAACCTTTCAATTAAAAATTGAAACCTTTGTTATTGCCAAACAGTCCGAGTGAACAGTGAAAATCGGATCTATTCTATCTTTAAAAGTAAATATTCCATTCTTTCTAAAAAATTAAAGAAAATAATTTGAGGCATTTTTGTGGAAGCCTTTGAAAATGTCCCAGGATATTCATGTGAAGTATCACCCAAAATTTAAAGAATGTTCTTCAAAACTGCTGTACTTCAAGTCGGGCCAGAACGACCGGAGAATATTCACAGACCGTTTAAAAAAACATTTTTGGTATTAGCGGACCCTAAAAATGTATATTTCCGTTGAAAATTTGAAATATATTTTCCTACATATTACAAAACTTTCTCTATATTGTGTTTATTACATCGTGTATGGAGATACATACGTTAAAATTTGCTGTGTCGCACACAGGAAAGCATGAGACACTGTGTTTCGCGCACGGTGTGTTAAAATATATATATTATTGTTCATTTTTAGGAGAAATACCTGTCTGAATGTTTCTATGAGAAAAGTCGAGCCAAACAACTTATGTTTTAAAATGGCGTTTTATTATTAAGTTACCTGGTACAAATGACAATGTTTCAAATGAAACTTCCAGCTATAGGCGCCACTAAGCTAGTAAATATTATTTTATAACATAAAATAATGTAAAAATTAACCGCCATCGTAAGGTGGGATTCACATACACGAGGTCATCACTGACACATACACGAAAGTCATGCGATAGCAATATGCAGATGCTAGTAGTATCGCGTACAAAATTAATAAAAAGACTTGGCAAGCTTCCATTTGTACTCGAATAATCCATGTAAAAAGGTATCTGACGTGATTATGGCCGTAAGACGGTTATCGTAAGACAAGTAGTAGTTGGAACTAGACGCATGGTACATTCTATTTCGGAAATCGGAGGGGAATTCAATATTCCGAGATTTGCAGTGTCAAGAGTGTATCGAGAATACCTAATGTAGGGCATAACCTCTCACCACGAATAACGCAATAACAGACGGGCTTCACTCAATGAGTGAGAGCAGCGGCGTTTGCTTAGAAATGTCAGTGCTAATATACAAGCAACATTGCTTGAAATAACAGCAGAAAACAATGTGAGACGTGCGACGAACGTATCCGTTAGAAGTGCGACGAAATTCGGCTTTAATGAACGATGACACCAGGAGACCGATTGGAGTGCCTTTGCTAATAGCACGACATCACCTGCAGCAGTTCTCTTGGACTCTAGGTGATTGGAAAACCGTGGCTTGGTCAGATGAGTCCCGATTTCAGTCGGTAAGATCTGGTAGGATAGGGTTCGAGTGTAGCGCGGACCCCAAGAAGCCATGGACCCAAGTTGTCAACAAGGCACTGTGCAAGCTGGTGATGGCTCCATATAGGATTGGGCTGTTTTTTTTTTTTATGGAATGGGCTGGGATCTCTCGTCCAACTAAACCTACTGGAAATTATTATGTTCAGCTACTTGGAGACAATTTGAAGCCATTCATGATCATGTTCCCAAACAACGATGGAATTAGTATGGGTGATGCGCCATGACATAGGGGCCACAATTGTTCGCGATTGGTTAAAAGAAAATTCTGGAGAATTTGAGCAAATGCTTTGACCACCCACTTCGCCAATACAAATCCCATAGAACATTTATGAGACATAATCGAACGGTTAGTTTGTGCAGAAAATCCTACACCGGCAACTTTCGCAATTAAGGACGGCTACAGAGGCAGCATGGCTCAATATTTCTGCATGGAACGTCCAGCGACTTGTGTCTATGCCACTTCGCGTTGCTGTACTTCGCCGGACAAGAGTGGGTTCCGACACGACAAAAGGAGGAATTTCATGACTTTTGTCACCTCATTGTACAAGACTATAGGCTGTGGCAATACTTTGCCTTCGAAAAGGGAGTAGCCTCACCTGTGGTCCTTCGGAGGAACAGGCGCTGCAGCTGCTGGGGCTGGTGCTCCGGCTGCGGGGGGCCTGTGCCTGCCCTTCGGAGTCCTCGACCCCCTCGGCCTCCGCCCCGGCGGCGTCCGTCGCGGCCTGGGCCTGCGCCGCCCCGTATGTGCGTGGGGGAAATCTTTATAACACTATTTCTCTTAGTAGGATATGGATCACGGGATCGGTCAATTAATGAAACACATTAGTTTGCCAACGTTTCGGAATATTTAATTCCTTCATCAGGGCTACAAAAACACAACCTGGAATCAAGACATCTGTTCTGACAGACCTAGCCATGTCGACTTGCAATGACATTGAGCTAGCAATGAATTATTTTGGAGTTGGGCTGTAGGCGAATATGATGTTGACAGTTCTGTGCTATTAGAGTTGTAGATACTATTATATTTTGACCTTTGGCTTATATAATTGGCTATATAATTCATTTATTATTTACTTATTTTTCTTCATGTATGTTGATTCATGGCATATTTGTGTGATTTCTAATGTTGTTGTTCAGACAAGTTGTCTTTATTCCATGTGATTGTGTTTTTGTAGCCCTGATGAAGGAATTAAATATTCCGAAACGTTGGCAAACTAATGTTTCATTAATTGACCGATCCCGTATTCCATATCCTACTACTTATTAACGGTCGTGATTTCTACAATGGACTATTTCTCTTTTCACTTCGAAGTTTATTACAACACTGGTGGATAGGGTCGTGATCTGGAGATTTACAATATATTTAAGGTTCTTTTGGCTTTTCGGGTGACGTCGCGCAGTGGGCTGAGTGGCCGACGTTTGTCTGTCATGTCGGAGGCTTCCTCAGGACAGGGAAGAAGCCATTGACTCGAGTCGCCGAAGCTTACGTGTAATATAGCTAAGGTGTTTGGACCTGTGCAAATATCGAATTGAAGAACTTTTGTTCACTTGAAGATAAAATTTCAAATAATAACTTATATTGTGATACTCTACAACTTCATATATAATAATTTTACTTTGAAAGGGGCTGAAAAGCTAAGTTTGTGAAAAATAGTGAAGCTATAAAGTGTGTTTTTTTGATTGTTGCTAGAAGGTAACTCGAAAGCTACTGTGAAGGGAAAAAATTATATAATGTATGGGGCAAAGTTGTGAGCATTCAGTTTTAATAGAAAAACTTTTTCACAACAATTCACTTTTTCAATATAAGCAAATAAACATTGTTTACAGCATAACCCCAGAGCTGTGTTTCAAGTGAATAGGATAGAGACATTAAGACAGCGGGCTTACAAAATGTGTGGGGTACAGAACGGCGCCCCTACGGCCGAGGGCACGCGAAGGGGCCCTCTACTATTTTCGCATAATGCTACGAAGCATAATTTCGCGTAATTCGCGCGTATTTTTGCACAATGCTATAATCCGTGTTCTTGTCGCAGTGGGAAACAGCGATTAAAAATGGATTGAAAAAAATATGGGACTCTCGACGTCCCGAATTATTCGGCTAGCGGGCAGAAATCCGTATTCCGGGCGATCCTGAATGCCATGAGCAAATGTTGAGCAAATGCTGAGGTGTGCTTTTAAACATAAATGTAGCTGCACTATACGCATGTTTTGTTGAACTCTCCTTTTGCTGTTTGTAGTAGCAGTTGAGCGGATGCAAACAAAGTTTTCCATAACTCAGGAGCGAAAATCTATTTTTCAAATGTTGCTAATCACACTTCATTGGTTCTTTTATTCATCATTGTACAGGACCTTATTTCAAAATAATCTTTAAGGAACAGATTTCATTAAGAAAAAAATCTGTATCTTCATCATTGCATTTGAAGGAAGACGGCGAAAAAAATTTGAACTTTTGAAATTTTCGAAAAATTAAGGTTTTTAACTGTCATGGTTTCTATACATATCTATTTATTTATATATATCCTCACAGCCCCTTCCTGAAAAGTATACAAATAAACAAACCCAGTCGTAATAATTTATCGTTATCTTTCTAAAAGTGGGTTGCAAAGCACCATTCAACGAAATTTTTTAAGGTCGTAAGCACGCGAACAGGATATCGAAAAAAAAAATTATTACTGCTTCGGGAAGAGGTACAAACTCCGTATTTGCTAGGACATTGCCCTCTAAAATGATAACTCCATAAAATTTCTATTATGAAACTGCATAAATTTGGTTGGATTTATTACACATTCATTCATATGTTCGCGAAATTCCTTCGCGATTAACATTAATCATACATATAGAACAAAGCAAATACATATTGATTATCATATATGCCTTATGATTAACATTTACAACACATACTTCTTTATACATTCATATAATTAAATTTTCTTATCATCCATACGAGTGCACTTTACCTCTCTGATTAAAAACAATTAATTGATGATGAAAAATGTCCATGTCTTTCTAAATATCTTAAAAGTTAAAACATTCTTGGCCTTTTATAAAATTTGAATGATTAAAAAATGAATACATGTTTTTCAAAACTTCCCTTTCTGCTGGTCGGCAATTCTGTGATAACTGCAATTCTCGTTCATTGTTCCACACAAAACATCAAAGAATATGTCTTTCCGTTATTTAAAACCTTTAACATTTTGAATCATAAACATTTCAGTCCTCAGCGACTCGATCGACGTGTTTCGCAGGGCGTCTCCATTCCTTCTGACGTTCGCTTCGATTTTCCGACCGCGTGGTTTGAACACAAAAGACGACTTTCCTCTGTATTGTTACTTTATTTCGCCTTCTTCTTCTTACGTTAATTCCTTTTAATAGAACTTGTGGCATGGCCATAATTCCCCAAAAAAGGTTCCGAAATATTTGCACTGTTCGTAATTCCCCTTTAAACACAATTTTACTTTATTTCAGTAAATATCGGCAGTTTTTGTTCCTCACTTTTCGAAAACATCTGACTGTCTTCTTTTAATATGGAAATGTTGTTTTACCATTACGAACTTAATTTAATTTTGAACGGCATGATTTTAGGACTTGTTATCTTTATTTGAATAGGCGCTATTTTTATTTGTCGATATTCCCATAGTCAATTTTGAGCCTCGCTCTTGAAAATGCAATTAAATTAACAAAAAAAATTCCACTAATGCACTTTCAATTGTCCCACCATGTTTACACAAGAGAATGAAGCGTTCTTTTTATAATTAATGTCTAATATTTGGCGCGTCTGAATAGACCGTCACACAACGAACGTGCGACCTGCATCATTCTCTTAAACGTCCTTTCAACTTTCCAAAAACAACATTTGATCAAAAATGATGGAGCCATTGTCTTGAAAATTTTGAAAATGGCCCAGCGGCTTCATGTAAAGTACCCCCCAGAATTAAAATATCGGCTTCAAATTCAAGAGCACGACATAAGCCAGATCGATTGGGGAATAACAGTTTGGGAGAAAATCGATTGACCAGAGTAGCCACTTGAGTTGTTCACAGACGGACTGACAGACAGGCAGACGTTTCGCCGTTATTCGATTTTTTGGTATCAAGCACCCACAAAACAGATTCTGGCTACACCACGCATTAGAGGATTTTTTCTAAATGTATCAACTTGATTTATCCACGGCATTTCTGCCTTTCAGGGATGTTAACTTTTTACAACATAATGATTTGTCATTCCTTCTCACGCTAATTGTCCTGATTGTTACAGGCTGTTTTCAGTGTATAATTTTGAAAATAGAGTATACTGATGGGGAATTTAAACTCGTAATCGTCTTTAAATAAAATATTTGTGATTTAATATGTTATATTAATAGATGTTGGGAACTAATGCCGTTGAATATTTATGGAGGTCTGAATTTATCCTTGGGTAATCGTGAGCATATTCTGTTAAGTTTTGGGTAGCTTTTGACAAGTTTGAATATGGGCGTGGCTGGAGATTCTGAAAGAATATCGAAAAACTTTTGAGAGGATTTTAGTATGTATTCTTGTATTGACTCTATTCGTAATTCTCTGTGAAGTTGCTTGTTACTAATAAACCAGGGAGCCTTAGTTTTTGCTAGAGCCCCTATGTTTTTGCTGCATTACACCAAATTGGGCAAGCATACGTGATTGTTGGTCGTAATATCGATTTATAAATTGAGGTTCCACATTCAATACTTAGAGCTGATTTAGAGTTTAGTAGAGGATACAGTTTAGCAATTTTTGCATAAGTTTTATTTGTAATTGTTTTGATGTAATCTTTCCATGTTAATTTCGAATCGAGCATTAGCCCTAAATATTTAACTGAAGTTTGTTTGGGAAGCCATTTTATTATTGAATTTTGAATTTTAAGAGGGGGCGGAGTCGGTGGTCTTCGAAGTGTGAAGACTTTTGCTTGGTATTTATGCGAGTTTATTTTGATTCTCCACTGCTCAGACCAGGTGGTGTAAGTTGTTAAGTCATTCAGAAGGTTTTCGTAAACGCAAAGTATATCCTCGTGGGCTCTCAATAAAGCGGTATCGTCTGCGAATAGAGCGATTTCTGAATCAGGTGGCTTTGGGATATCCGATAACAATATGCTGAAAACTAAAGGTGATAATCATGACCCTTGAGGGACACCGGCACTAGTTTGACATTGACAAGAATACGTAGAATTGATTCTTACGAGGAAATGACGATCTACTAGAAAGCTGTTGATAATTTTATAGAGGTAAATTGGTGTACCTAGGCGTTGTAGTTTAAATAGTAGTCCGGGGTGCCACATTTTGTCGAATGCCTTTTCAATGTCAAGAAATATTGCTATTGTGTTTGTGTTGGTGAAATGCATTAGCCATCAACTCTGAAAGTCTCAGGAGTTGGTGCGTTGTCGAGTGTCTGTTTGTAAATCCGAATTGAGTTTTGTCTCTCATCAATACATAACTTTCTTTCTACTCCGTTGCGAGAACGTAAAAGGAAAATGCGCACCTTGGAGCGAGGGCCCGCGTCGCGCATGAGCGAGCGCACCAGCGCCAGGCACTCCTCGATCTTGACGCTGAGCTCGCGCTGCAGCCGCAGGCGCTGCCGCTCGCCCTCCTCCGCCTCCGCCTCCTCCTCCTCCTCTTCTCTTCCTCCTGCTGCTCCTCACCCATGCACGCACGCACGCACGCGCCCGCGCTCGTTGCCACCGCCCCCTTGCAACCCCACAGCCCACGCGCTCCAATCACTTCCAGCACGCTCCCTTGCACGTTCAAACAATTATTAGAATTGGTTGATTAATTGAATGGTGATGTCGGGCGCGTCAACTGCATAGGTTGTTGTTGTTGTTGTTGTTGTTGTTATTATTATTATTACTATTATTATAATTATAATTATTATTATTCCCGTAAGTGAAGTGTATGTTTTTTTCTCGGGCGATGGCGGTGATCTTCCCCCGCTGAATGGTGAGATCCTGCCCCGATCGACCTGACGGCTAGCGAGGTTTTCCTAATCCAGGTATCTCCCATCAGCGGGGCACCGCCCCAGCCGGGACAAGTTTCAAGTCCCCAACCGGTCTCCCGACATATGCGGTAGTGTACTGCATGTAGGTTTAAGTTTTGCACATTACCTTACCGCTTTTATTCCTTCCATTTCATTTCGTAAGGAAAGCTCACGGTTGCGTGTCACCGGCATCACAATGAATTTTACTAATTCTTCTGATTGCCTCAAAACACGTACTGAATTACAAAACACGAGGTGCCATGGTCAATACTGTCAACAGATGTCCTTACGAGATCCCACTTCTCATTATCCTTTAAGAACCCTTTTTTCAGGCCACTAATACAAATTTCCATATTCTGCAGGTAGGCGACACTTTCAGGATCTGTAAAACTTGAAATTACACTGCAATAAAGCCCCTTTAGTAAAGTTTTCAGGTAACAGTAAAGCTGGGTTGTATTTATTATTTGTATTTACATTGCGGACAACCGGCTAAGACGGGTCAGGACAACAATTATTGTCACAGCAGTCTCCTACCGGGAAATTCTACGGTGCGAGTTCCAAGACGAATTTTGACACTAGACCGCTAGGTCGAATTTTGGCGCTGTCTAGAGGAAAATTATAGGCAGCTCTGATAAGTAGTTTTCCTTTGTTACTCTGATCAATGGCTGGCAAATGTCGGATTAGTACACTAACAAACCGGCCACGGACCGCACTAGTCCCCTCGGACCTTACACACACAAACCAATGTTCACTACACTTCCACACACGTCACGAGAGAATTTGAGTGCTTAGGGCCAGTCCCAGCTAGAGCGATTTCTGCCTGCGCATAAACTTCGAGGGAGAAAATCCAGCCACCTCTCATACACTAAGGCGGCGAGTGACCAGGTGACTCGCCCGGAGACAAATAATCCATCGGTCAACCCTTTTCATTGGGCATTGCACTGAATTAAAAGTATTCTCACTGTCATCCAACCGTTATCTTTTTGTCAGTTTCATTCAGTGTTACGTTAAATAAACACTCAATTATTATTTCTAAAATAACACTTTGTCTTTTTTGAGCAACTATTCACATACAGTTTCCGGCACTTTCGCTCCCGCTCGTCCGGCGAGGTTTCAGTGGTGTCTCGTCTGCGTCTGGAGAGCTGCGATGTATGTTCATTATGACCAGTGCGAGAAGTTAAACGTACGTGAAAATGATGTGATTTTGTGTTGCTACAAATATGCTAGAATGAATAAATGAATAATTAAATAATAAATTAATATAACACGAGAGAATAATCTTGTGAATGCATAAAACATTCATACATCTCACTAGGGCCCGGAGATTTATAACATGTCATATTTTTTTCTTTGTGTTGTTTCCATGGAAAATATAAGTAAAGCATGATTTTAACTCACAATGAGTGAAATAATGCAATTTTCACGTGTCATATACAGTCATACTTTGGTTTTTAAAACCTTTTTGTCATTTTCCCTTAATTTTTCATATTTATTTAATAGCATTAGGCCCGCTCTTCTGTTGGACCACGCAAATTTTGCTATGCACCATATAACGGAGAAAGGAGGTATTATCTTGGGAGACGAATATAGCACAGAGGGTTTTTTAGGTTTTTATCTTTACATGCAGTCGAATTCACTCGCTGTCTGGAGGTGAATTCCAGCGTCCGGCTACTCTGATCGGTAGTTCTCCGTGGTTTCTCCGATCAACACTAGGCGAATGTCGGAACAGTTCCCTAACAAACGGGCCACGGACCGCGCGCGAATTTTCCTTCCTCTTCCTTGTCCCTTATACATAACACACAAACATGATCTACACTACCACACATGCCAATAGACCGGTCAGCGACTTAGCATTGTCCCAGCTGGGGCGGTGGCCCGCTGGTAAGACACACCAGGTTGGAGTAAATCCCGCTAATCGACGGTAGGTCGGAGTCGGATCTCGCCGTCCAGTGAGGAAAGATTTATTTTTTTATTTATTTTACGTCAAAACAGTTAAAAACTGCGTAAATCCCGCTAATCTAATCGGTAAATAAGCAAAAATTTTGAAATTAAAGGAAAAAAAAACCCAAAATATTTTTAAAGGATAAATAAGCAATAAATTTTGGCTCTTATTACTTCCTGCCGCGACAACATGGAAACGATAATTTGAATAATTGTATTTCCCACTGAATTCTAGAAGACGTGCACAGAAAATGAAGTTACATTTATGTCCAGAAGCAAAACAAGGGGCCATCTCAGCATTTGCTCAATCGATCAGGGAAACTGGACAAAAAACCTGATCGAGATGGGGGTCATTGACCCGGAAGCTGTAGTACAATAGTTGTTACAGGTTGTTTATACTCATTTATACAGTCCAAATGGTAAATACTGTATTATGTATCATTGTTAAAATTAATGTTACTTTTCTTGTGTGCTATAGTCTCTAATTGTATAGAAACAGTTATGCAGCAGAAACGATTTCACTTGGGATTTAAACGTTTCTATTGAATTAATCGTTTAATGTCATCTGGCAAAGTGTTGTAAAATAATGTACATGTATTGTATGTGAATTTTTTGTAATGAGCTGTTGATACTGTCACCTGATGAATATGATTTCTACGTCGAGTGTTATAGTAATAGACTTCGGCATTTTCTGAAAATATATTCCCGCCCTTTAGCAAGTCATTTTTTACAAAAACCACTGATTCGTAAATAAAAAGACACGGTAATGGTAGAATTCCTAGATTAATGCAGAGAGGCTTACATGAATCAGGTGGGTGGGATTTGGTTATTATTCGTACAATTCGTTTTTGTAATCTAAAAGTCTGGGAGCTATAAGATGTATTTCCCCAAAATATTATGCCATATCTCAGGCGGGAATGAACATTCGCGAAGTATACACAACGAGCAGTAAGAAGGCTGACTGAATTTGCAAGAATTCTGAACGCCGCCACCTTCCGATGAAAAAATATGCACTACACCTACGGGACTAATGACCTCAGTAGTTGACGCGTCCGGACTCACTAACAATCAATCAATCGACGAGAGCTGTGTGGTGCAGAAAGAGTCTTTGAGGAATAAAACAATAATGTTTGAAATAATGAGAAAAGGCAAAAGTGCGGGATATTTCAATGGATAGTTGAAGTGATGGACAAGAGTCTCAATGCGGATCGATTTTGGACCGACTGGATTTTCGACTCATTCAATCACTCTACCTCATTTTTGTCTCCTCGATCACCTTGTACCGGGAGGTCCCTAGGTTCGAGTCCTGACGCGGCAGGATATTCGACACTAGCATTTCAGCTAGGTCGAATTCAGTCGCTGTCTGGAGGAGAATTCTAGCGGCCGGCTGCTCTGATCGGTAGTTTTCCGTGGTTTCGTCGATCAACACCAGGCGAATGCCGGAGCAGTACCCTACCAAACGGGCCACAGACCGCGCGCGATCTTTCCTTCCTCTTCCTTGTCCTTTCCTATCCCCTTACATACTTACACTAACATGCACTACACTACCACATATTCCGGGAGATCAGTCGGGAGCTTAGAGCTTGTGCCGGCTGGGGTGGTGCCCCGCTGGTGGGAGAGTCGTGGTTAGGGAAACCCCACTAGCCGACGGTAGGTCGGCGCCGGATCTCGCCATCCAGCGGGGGAATATCACCGCCATCTCTCGAGAAAAAAGCATGCACTACACTAACGAGACTAATGTCCAGAGCAGTTGACGTGCCCGGAAGCACGAAAATAATAATCAATCAATCGGTCACCTTGTGATGAGCTAGCGATGGGCATTCGGGTGAGTGGAGCGTTGAGAGCGAGGGGGTACGCACCCAGTAGCGGAGAGGAGCGCAGAGCGGAGCACCGTGGAGCCGCACTGCAGGGCTGCACGCGCGCGGCGACAGGGCTGCTCCGCTCGCCTGCGCAGCCGGGGCAACACGCCCCGCCCCCGCGACAATGGCCCGCGCCCCGCCCCTCTCCTTCCAACCCAAGGCGTTGGAACAGAACGCCTAAACTATACTTGGGCTTTTTAAAGTGACATCTGTGGGTAGTATCTCCAAGATGGAATACGGCACGACTTTCTTGCTCATGCCGCAAGATATCGGATGATCGCGACTTTATCAAGCAGTGCTGCAGGTCAAGCGACTCTAGCGGCAGGACTGAGAGTGACTCCAAAAGTCGTGCCGAATTCCATCTTGGAGATACTACCCACAGATATCTGGAAGGACTGAGAGTGACTAAGTGTAGTGCCGAATTCCATCTTGGAGATACTACCCACAGATGTCACTTCTCTGTGGTACCCTCCACTAATAAATTTCAGTTCAGTCGCTCTCTGTCCTAGTTTTGAGGCACACTAGCTTGTGCTTTCACTTTGGAGAGCTACTACAAAGTGTTTTCCAGTATTTTCACGGCTATCCCCTTTTTTCCTAAATTATGCCTGTAAAAAAAAGTTTTTGAAATAAGCACGTGTCCGAATTGTTTTAGCGAGTGACTGTAGATCCGGTTTGTTGTCAAAATTACAATTAAAAATATCGTTTTCTGGCAAGTGCAACTATCACTTAGTTTGGTGCAGATTTTCCCTCTCATTTATCAACGATGATAAGTTATATAGAAATTTATATTTCGTGTCATAATAAAATGGAGCTCGTCAAACGCAAAAATAATGAGCCAAAACAATTTCCCTCCGGAAAATTTTTTGTCACACGAAACCTTGTTATGCAAAAACTGGAGGTTCTTTTACATCACATATTTTCTGGCATTATTGCGGAGAGTTTCATAAAATTATCATATTGCAATTTCTACCCTCGCTTCAGCTATCACTTGAAAAAACTCAAACGAATTTTAACGAAGCGCCTGGGGTGTATATCTCCAATTATTTCAATAGGTTGGATCAGCATCCTTTTTTACTACAACAAAACATCAATAAAAGTAATCTCTCATAATATTTGCAGCACAACATACACGCAAGCAAGGATGTTTTATCAAGTTTAATTTTCAATTTTTTTCAATAAACGCTTGCAGGGCCTAAATTAATCGTTAGTATCTACAGGTAAAGATGTGACAAAAAATGAATACTTTGCAGCATTAATGACGAAACATACTCTTATTTTATTTATGCATTTAATTCATTAAGCTTTTCAGAAAGCATCCTTTAATTTATTTTATTTTTAAAATATCTTCCTTAATCCAACTTAAAAATTTGAAGAAAATACCATATATTTTCTAAAGTGTTTTATATAAAGCTGGAGGTTTAAAATGGAGCGATATTAGAATTCTGAGAAATGAAATGTCAAATACTGAACTCCTAAGTAGTGTATCCCGGCAGCGGATGCGCCTCCAGCCTCTCCGGTCGTCGCATCCAAAAAAGTCTGGTCTACCCAGCAGAAAAAACTTTTCATTCTTTCTCTCAGAAAACTCTTTTCATTCCCCATTCCCTCAAACATCCAACATCCCTGATTTCTCCCTTCCATTGAAATTTCATTGAGATATACAAAATTTCCTCTCTCTACATTTATATCTGCTAAAGATCTTAGCGTCCGGCTTGCTGGGTCAATGGGTCACGATACATTATAATCCTTATTACCTCTATAATGGATTATAGGATCCGCCGACTATACAGCGCAGCTGGGAATCTGAAATAGAATGATTCTATTCCTAGTTCATTTCTGTTTGGATTGACTAAATGAAAGATCACTTTCTTTTCTAAAGAACAAAATTCAACAAAGTTTATTTTTACGCTTTTAGCAAACAATTTAGTGAATTTACAATTTTTAGGCCTTTGATCAAGATATCTTTCAATTTACAATTTATACCGCGGTTAACTTAGCGTGTCTGCGTTGATGGCCCTCGTAGACTTCGCAGTCGAAATATCTTGCGAGCTTGCCGTAGTCCAAAGTTCCACGAAATCCTCTTCTGCCCCTATCCAAGCTGGTCTCAAACTATGAAAATTATCAGTCCCGATTACGTCCTATGACATAGTCCCGAACTCGATTACCACTCCCGACAAAGTTCCAATTTATACATCAATATTGCTTCCACATGAAAATATCTGCAATATCATTCACTGTCCTTAAAATTTCACTGATAACCCAATTCTATCTCGATTGTACTCGTTCCCTCTCACGAACCTACGATCAGTTCAGAAGCGCGTTGCCGAGCAGAATGAAATCTTCCTGCATGATTCATCCCTCGAAGACTTCGTATTAAACTACCTTCATTTTTTTCATAACATTTGACCGTCTTTCTCTCTCCCAGCCAATCCATACGTTTGTTATATTTTGGTGTAGCTGACCTTTTGATCGTCTTAACTTCTTCGCCCAATCCCAAATTTTCTACTTTCGGCACCCAGAAAACTCTTAATGCATTAGAAAAAACAAAAACTACATTGTTTATTCACGGTCGTTGCTAAGCTCTAGCTCTCGTGATATTTCGTAATGCATGTTCCACCATATTGTCTCAAATAAATGTTAGTTTATTTTAACGTGACATATCGGTATGTCACATTATATTCCGATTGATCAGAAACTATTACGCTACAAAATATTCTCAGCCAATCACCGGAAGAACATAGAATTTTTTTTAATTGGTTATTTAAGGTCGCATCAACATCTTAGGCCATTAGTGATCACTATTGCTGTTAACGGTATGGTAACTATGAGGATGAAACGATATGGTGATCATAAGGGGTGAAAGGACGAACACAAATACAACCATGCCCGAGGCGGGACACGAACCCGCGACCCTTCGGTCCGAGATCACTACGACCCTACAGCCTTAGCGATCTCGGCCACCGGGCCGACTGTAGAATGTTCTGCACAGGAAATTTTCTACCTTTCTGTCTTCCTCTTGCAAAATGTTGATACAGGGCTCGAACGTGCGACTATGCGCTGTAGGTCAACAACAATATCCATTCGTAGTAATAATCAATAATTTTTCACGGCCGAGGACTTTCCACTAGGTGCCTCTCCCGGCTGCAGGGATGGGGTGGGCTGGGGAAGGAGCGGCCGTTGGTAGCGGACCGTCATCACGTAAATAAACACAGAAAAGTATTCGCTGGCCATGCCCTTCCGGCGGCAGCAAGGGGGTGGCACGCGTTGCGAAAGTCTCCAGAGAGAGGGGGGGAGAGCTCAGAGCTACGCATTTGAGCTTTCATACGCGCACAAAGGAATTGCGTGTTCTTTTATATTACGCCACTCTTTTTTTATTATTAAATAAAATTGCTTTTACATTCCCTTACCTTAAATTCTCAACTCTGTGCCGCCACATATCAATAGAAATGATTTCGAATTCTTCGTTTCTCAAAAGAGCAATATATGTGGTCAAGATAAACGAATATGACAATATTGTTTTGTTATACTAATTTCAGTTTTTTATACATACTAATTTCAAGTATAAATATACTTCGGAATTCTTTATTTCCTTAAAGTAGCCAAAGTACCCTAATTTTGGGTCGAGAGTAACGAATCCTTCAGAGACGTGAACAGTCTGCAAATGTACGTGAAATTAAACTCGTTACTTTTTTGTTTTTTTGCGTCGTTGACACAACGCGTCTCTAAACCCTTGTTGGGCGTTGAGCGCTTTTGTTGGCGTAATCCTCCGTTACCAAGTAATTACTATCATTACTTTACTGTTGTTGTGTAATTACTAATTATTGTGTTTGTCGAGTCTCGTCATGTCGGAGTCAGTCAGTGCCTTTTATCCCTTCGGCCAGGGGCTCGACGCCGTTAGATCCCGGGGTTCCTTGCCGGTCACCCAGCCAGGAGTCCACGAGTCTCGAATTCGCTTAACCTTCGTGACTTCACGGAGCGTAATAAACGAATTCGGCTAGCGCCGCCGGCTTTATATTATATGCGACTGAATTACATGCATAAACCCCTCTATTCGGTAACAAAGTTAAATAAGAATAGTTTGTATTGAGAACGGTGTATTGTACTGTTAGGTTAAAATATGTTCAGTTAATACTTAACTTAGTACAAGTAGACACATAGAACAAGGGTTGGAGGATAAGAGAGTCTCGAAAAAAGGTACATTTCGGGCTTTAGGTGGAAATGGAGGATGGGAAGAAGGTGCGGTTTAATATGCGAGAGTTCGCCATGGGCACCTGGTTTGCAATTATTAACGAAAACTTAAACATAACAAAAAATGGAAAGAAAGTTTAATATAATGCAGAACTTCTCCCGACAATGATACGACGATACTTGACATTTGGCATTTCAGAAAAGATTATTTTCTCTATTATCACATTTTTTATTATTAAGTCTTTTTTGTGCAGCATGACTGATCTATTGAAAATTGTAGTATTGGTTTCGTTTGTTCGCAGGAAACGGTGGAAGAAGATATGGGAGAACTGACCGACCGGGATCACCTGTTAAGTAAGTATCTGCCGCCGCGAGCGATGGGGAGGAGGCGTTGGGCATAGGCTCAATGGCGACGGCCGATTCTCAATGGACGCAGCGTCCTGCGTAGGCCCAAAACTAAGCTCACCCTACATTCAGTGCTCACGAGTTCGCGACGATCATAGGGAAACAGAGATATTACAATGATTATTCCACTTTTACATTAACGTCAACAGTGTTTAACAATACATGAACATACGATATGCTTCAATCAAGGCGATGTACATAAAAAACTATCGTATTTCTTATCCGATGTTTTTACCACTTCTTTCCTCGTCGATTATTTTTTTCACGGCCGAGGACTGTCCACTGGGTTCGTATCATGCCTCTCCCGGCTGCAGGGATGGGGTGGGCTGGGGAAGGTGCGGCCATTGGTAGCGGACCGTCATCACGTAAATAAACACAGAAAAGTATTCGCTGGCCATGCCCTTCCGGCGGCAGCAAGGACTGCCTGTGGTACATAAGTGTTAGAAAATTTTCCGCGCCTTAGTAGACCAACGGTTCACTTTTCCTGCTCTGGTGGAAGTTCTGTGGTGCCGAGCGCATTATGTAGGCCTATTAATGTAGTAATATTATGGAGGTATTGGTTATGTAATATTATGTTAGTATTATATATATATATATATATATATATATATATATAGTGTTATGTAATATTATGTAGGTATTGTAATGGCTTAAAGGCCTTCGGCCTAGCCACTTAGCATCACATTCTCTAATTTGTAAGTAATAATTACCTATTAAATAAATAATAAAGTAAATAAATATTATGTATGAATAAATCATAAACTTACCCAGTCAACAGTTATTACACATGAATTCGCCGCGGACGCCGCGTTTTGAATGATGTGTCTTCCCTCTCGTTGCGTATCGCTCTGAAGGCGGCTCCACACATTCGTAATTCCGGAAGTAGCGAGAAACCGCTCGCCGAATCACGAGTAGTGTTTGCTATTTGCCGAGTGACGAACATTCTGTGCTCGCCCTACTCACCGCGTGGCGGTCTTTAGGCCCCATGAAAGAGAGCGAACATTCGCCGAACACATCAGCTGTTCGGAATTGGGCGAGCAGTAGCAATTCTGAATGTATAGAGCGGTCTTCACACTAACTCGAGCACACCGTCCTTTCCTCGCACATCCCCCCCCCCGCCACCGCCGTTGCGTTGTCAACAGTGCGTCACTGCAGCGCCTCTGACCGGGAGGTCCTAGGTTCGAGTCCTGACGGCGGTAGGATTTCCGACACTAGCTTTTCAGCTAGGTCGAATTCAGTCGCTGTCTGGAGGAGAATTCTAGAGGCCGGCTGCTCTGATCGGTAGTTTTCCGTGGTTTCTCCGATCAACACGAGGCGAATGCCGGAGCAGTACCCTAGCAAACGGGCCACGGACCGCGCGCGATGTGTCCTTCCTCTTCCTTGTCCTATCCTCTCCCCTTACACATGCACTATACTACTACATATATTCCGAGAGACCGGTCGGGAGCTTAGAGCTTGTCCCGGCTGGGGCGGTTCCTCGTTGGTGGGAGAGTCCTGGTTAGGGGGAAACCTCACTAGCCGACGGTAGTTCGGCGCCGGATCTCGCCATCCAACGGGTGAAGATCACCGCCATCTCCCGAGAAAAAACATGCACTACACTAACGGGACTAATGACCAAAGCAGTTGACGCGCCCGGAAACACGAAAATCCCACAAAATCGAAAATCCCACAAAATAAAAAATAAACTCTGCAATGGTGGCATTTATTATTTTTCCATATATGAGTATTAACTACGGTTCTTCGCAAAGAAATAACTATATTCTGGTCATGCAAATACCTTTTGGAGCGACTGCAATAAAGCAATCCTTGTTTTCCCTATTTGATTACTATTTTTTTAATAATAATGTAACTGGATAAATATCTATACCTACAAATAGCATAAATATCCTTTTTTCTATTTCTACCATTTACGCGCTACGAGATGCGGCACCAACCTACACGTGGCTTTACTTCTCTCACCTCCAGGTCCTCCCGACAGCGAGAGATTGCCCCCAGACGGAAGAAGCTTTGGACTCCCGACAGGACTCTCGACATAGTGGTAGTGTAGAACATGTTTATGTAACGGTAGCGGAAGGGAAAAAATTAAGGAACGATTGCATGTGGTCCGTGGCCCACTTTTTGCGTTTGCTCCGGTATTTGTCTGATGCTGGGAACCCGGAAAACTACCGATCAGAGCACTCGATCGCGAGAATTCTCCTCCAGATAGCGGCTGAATTTGACGTAGCTATGTAGCAAGTGTTGGAAATTCGCCACCGTCGTAATTGAACTCCAGGACCTCCCAGGCTGTTTCTAAATGCGTTTGACGAAAGAAAGGTCTAAAACAGCGTTTCTCGACCTTAGTAACGGTTACAAAAATTATTATAAAGGTTATTAAAAATTATTATCAATTGTTTGATCATTAGGTGCGAAAATGAATTCTTTTAAAACATATATTAACACAATTTTTGTTAATTAAAACTGCGTTTCATACAGCTATAAAATCTCCCAACAATTAAAAGTAATTCTCCGCAGAGAGACGGTCACATAGCTGACAATTGATTTTTTGGTGTCAAGGACCACAAAACATGGATTTGGACTACATGTGTTAAAGGAAGTAATTTACTGCATAAAATATGGTTTATGCATATTTTTGTTACCAAGGCCCGGCTATAAGACTTTTTCTGTCGCAAAATCGCCGTTCTCTGGAAATATTCCTGTGTATAAATAAGCATTGAAAATGTGTGTTAACGAGTTAATAAAAGTGGTAAACGAGTCGTTCACGAACAGACCGGAAATTTATCTGAACCAACCGTATTTTTTTTTTAAACTTTTCTAATTTGGAAAATTTATATTTTGGGAAACGTTTGATGTTACTTTTGTAGCTTTGGATCATTCGTGATGTCACAGCAATTCTCGAAAGAAGAGATATCTGTTGCCGGATTGTTCACCTTTTTGTCTTTATCCATTACAATAGCTTGTCTACAGTTTCTAGATAATGTAGTAGTATTTTTTTCTATATTTCACATTGGTTTGTTTTGTTATAACCGTTTTGAGCGACATTATTTACTCATACTATATCCTCATCATATTTCGTGACGTTTGCCTGGGCAATGACGTACCTTAAAATGCTTTTGTATTTCTAGACGTATACTTGGAAATCACGTGATACGTTTTGATGTTTAGAAATAAAGTTCCTTTGTTTTTACGATGTTCTATTTTTTCTATTCCTTTAGTTTCTCTAATGTCTAGCGGCCAAGGAAAGCCAGCTGGGTGGGGGGGGCGCGCTTTATTTGTTTCCCTATGGGGCGTAAGGTGGAGGCGGCGCACGCCAAAGAGCAAACGTCCATTGCGCATCAAAGCATTTATCATCACAAAGAAACGTTTACTTCTGCAGAGTCCCTTGGACTTAACTATTTTCTCGAAAATATCGAATACGGGAAGAACTACCTTGCTGCTATGAATCCTCCTTACTAACACATTCTGAATACTAACACAGCACCAGTTTACAGTACTATCAAATTAAGAATTGCAACGCAGACTTCGTTTAAGACCATCGCAGACTTCGAAGGCATCGCAGACTTCGCAAGACCAGGTTCGAATTAAGACCATCGCAGACTTCGTTTTTATTCTGCAACCCAAATTCCCAAGGTCTAATGCAAAGCGATATCCAGGAGTTCATTATGTGTCAAATATCTTAATTTTAAAACATTGATGTTTTCATTTAGAAAGAAATTTGAGCTTTTTGCTTTAACAAATTACGTGAATTTTACAAATTACGGAAAGGTAGTGGGCCTCCGATATGATACCGGTTTTATACTAACGGTACAAACACTAATTTTCAAGAAAATCGTAAAGTTATTAAAATTAACGCTCACCTACCATTATTTGTTCATTACGACGTTTGACTGTGTCAAGACCTTCAAAACTACCTTGGTCTTGTACGTGCATGCATGTGTGAGTGTGAAGTTAAGTTAGAAGTAGCAAAGCAAAGATAACGACATTTCTAAGTTTGAAGATTATTTTCAAATGCAAAATTAATGAGTGTATTGAAACCCAATGTCCAGCAATGTTTGAAACATATGTCCCTTAATTAAAAATATAATATAAGTAAAAGAATATATGAAGACAGGACGCGTGGAAAGGCGGCGTCAAAATCGTGTTCAGATCCGAGCTTATAAACACACAGCAAACGATGAGGTGAGGTGGGCGGAAGCTGAGCCTGCCGCTCTGTATTCTGCTCTGCCTCATCCTAGTTCACTGTACTCTTAAACGAGCGCTAGAATGTAACTATTATTTATATCAAATAATGTATTTAATGGTTAAATCAATCATTATATATTTCGCGTTTATCTCTCCACGTAGTGCATCTGCCCTCCTGAACCTCTTTGTCACAGCTGCGCAGCATCCTTGCTCCTCTCAATGCCACAAGGAATTTAATCCAGACACACCTCACGACTATTGAATCATGGCGCAGAAATTGGAAAATCAAGATAAATCCAAACAAATCTACATCTAAAGTTTTCACGCTACGGTTTCCAGCCTTCCCACTAAAATTTGACTCGGCAGTAATACCATGGTGCTCCTCAACCACCCCAGTCCGTTATCTAGGTGTCCTTTTTTTAATTTATTGGTTTTGATGGTAGGTACACAGATTAGTTGTTAACAACTTTACATATGTATTGATTACTTATTAACTAACTTAAAATTAACTTATAATTAACTTACAATTAACTTACAACTATTACAAATGGGAGAGGAATCCCTAGTGGGTCCTCTAATCAGGTTCCAAATTGGCGAATTTGATGAGAAATGAATAGTAGGGGTATTTATTTGTAATTCTGGTTTGATGGATGGGATTTTTACCGAGTCTGAAAGGCACCAGGGAGGGGATTTGATTTAAGCTAGAGTAAAAGTTAGTGGAAAGATCAGCTATATGCTGTGATAACGGTTCGAGGTTAAATTCCTTATGAAGTTGGAGGTTGGATACGAACCATGGGGCATTAGCAATTGTTCTAAGAAATTGATTCTGTATTACTTGAATTCTGTTAATGTTGGTTTTGGAGGCGTTGATCCATTTGGGGCAGGCGTACAGTAGTAGAGGTCTTATAACTGTTTTGAATATTAATATGGAGGAATTGAATGGTACCTAGCTATTTCTGTGAATTAGTGGTTTTAGCTGCAGTAATTTTATTATGGCTTGAATTAGTTTGTTATCTATGTGTTGCTTCCAGTTTAGTTTGGTGTCTAGTTGAAGTCCGAGATATTTAACCGGTTTGTTGGGGTAACCATTCTATTGTGTTATTGTTTAGTGTCATAGGAGTGGGTGGAGTGTAAGGTTTAGTGTGAATATTTTGGCGAAAGTTTTACTTGGATTTAACTGTATCTTGAGTTTGGAAGCCCAGCTATCCAACATGTGAAGGTATAATTGCATTCTGTTTCTAATTAGATTCATGAATGTGTCTGAAGAGAATATGGCCGTATCATCCGCAAATTGAGCTATTTGAATATTATGTAGTTTAGGAAGATCAGCGACATACAAGTTGAATAAGGTCGGAGAAAGTGGGGAACCTTGAGGGAGTCCAGCGTTTATTAATCTCGGATTTGAAAGGTGGTTGTTAACATTTACCGAAAATGTTCTATTGTCAAGAAAACTATTTATTATTGAGAGTATGTAGTGGGGAGTGCCAATTTTGATTAGTTTGTAGCTCAGGGCTTGATGCCATGTTCGGTCAAATGCTTTTGTAATGTGTATGAAAATCGCTATGGTATGGTGTTTTCTTTGAAAGTCTGTGTGTATATGTTCCGTAATACGAAGTAACTGATTTTGTGTGGATATTTTTTTTGTGAATCCAAATTGTTCTATTGTATAGCTTTTGTTAGGTGGAGATGTTTGTTAGTCTTATAGGGTAATTTTTTCGAAAATTTTTTTTGGTAACAAGCTTATAGGGCGGTAACTGTCGGTGAAGGCAGCGTTTTTGTTTGGTTTGGGGATGGGAATGATAATTGCATGCTTCCAAGTCAGTGGGAAATAGCCGATTCTGAAGCATGAGTTGAAAATGTTAATTAAAAATGGTATTGCTGGGGATGGTAAATACTTTAGAGCTGTGTTATTAATGCAATCGTGACCTGGGTATTTTTTAGTTGGGAGGTTTTTATGATTTTATTGATTTCAGTCGCAGATGTGTATTGGATTTTTTGGTGAGGTCCATGAATTCTTTCTGTCTGTTTTTATTATGGTGTTGTGTTCGGAATGAAATTGTGAATTATTTAAGATGAATGTCGAAGCAAAATAGTCAGCAAGTTCTTCAGCTTTATGATATGATGAATAAGCTTTACCTGTCGTGCTTTTTAAGGGAGGGATTGTGTTTTTCTTTTTTAGTATTTTCTTGGTGAATTGCCAGAGCGAGTTGTTGTTGGTGTTCAGTGAGTTTAGTAGATTATGAAATTGTTGATTTTTGTGATTTTTTATGAGTTTTTTGACAATGTTAGTGATTAGATTTAGTTCCTTCTTAAGTTCTCTAGTTTTAAGTTGGATCCACGGTCTTCTGGTTTTATTTTTTGTGATTATTTCATTTTCAATAGATAGGGGTAATTTGCTGTATATGTTTTTGTTAGCGTTTGGGAGTATGCTGGGTTGAGATTTTTTAATAGTGGAAATAATTAGCTCGTTCAAATAGTTTATTGATTGATCTATTTCAATTGGAGTTTTCAGGATCTTTATTCTAGGAATTGCATTTCTGATTAGTGTTTGATAGTTTGCCCAGTTTATTTTTAAAGTATTTATTTTAGGGGTAGGGGCGTGTTGAGGAGTTAATTGTTGGGTAGTCATTAAGACCGGAATGTGATCTGAGTCTAGTTCAAAAATTGTTGAAATGTGAAATTTTATTTTTGTGTTGGTTATGGCTAAATCAAGGATATCCGGTTTGCGCAGACGGTCGAATGGGTAATATGTTGGTTCGGGAGGAGATAAAACTTTTAAGTTAAATTGATTAATTATATTTGCTAAGATTTTGCCATCGTGATTACTGGTTTGGCAGCTCCAGCTTGTATGTTTGGCGTTGACGTCACCTAACAATAGGACATTTTCCGTGGGCTGGAAGAAATTTTGTAGGTTTGCGTTTTGGATTTTGGTACTTGGTGGCTTGTATACTAATATTATTTTCCATAATTGATTGTTTATATTTATGTTAATTGCGATGGCTTCAATGCCGGGGGAGTTCGGAAGATTAAATTGGTAGGATTATAGCATGATTTTACCGCTATTAGTACGCCTCCACCTTTGGTTTCAGATCTATCAGATCTGTAAAGAGTGTAATTTGGGATGAATAGTTTGTTTTTTTGATTGAGGTACGTTTCAACTATGCATGCAATGTCAACGTCGTAATGGTGCAGAAAGTGAATCAATTCCGCCTTTTTGTTATTGATTCCATTGGAGTTCCAATTTAAGCAGGTTAAATTATTGTTGGGTTTATCTGCCAGTGCTATTGGTTAAGTACGCGGTTACGGAGGTTTGTATGGTGCTGATTATAGACGGTATTAAAGAATTGATGAAATTAATTATGCATGAGGTATGGTATTTATAATTGTGTTGATTATCGGTTTGCTGGCGTGAAGGTCTGGTGATTGAGAATTTGGTGGGGAGGTGTTACAGGAGTTTGGGGCTGTTTTGGGTTGATTTTGGGAGTTCGATATATGGTTGAAGTTCGGGATTGGGTTGGTTTGAGGCAATGGTGGGAATTGTTGATTAAGGTTGGTTTGTAAGGATTGACCAGTTAAGGACTGGTTTACATAACTATTATCATTGGGCGGGGTTTTTTTTCACTTATCTCTTTAAAGTACAAACAGTTCTGGTTCCTAATGTCCGCCCTGTGGTTTCCTTTACAGAGAGCACACGTCGGAGTTTCGTTCTTCTTGGGACACGTTACTGAATAATGATTGCCCGCACAGAACGCACAGTTAATGACGTGATTGCAGTTATTTTTTGTGTGTCCGAAATCCAAACAACTTTGGCATTGGAAGGGGCCTTTCGGTTTTTTACGTCTTTCTACCTTCACTCGATGGTTACATATTTGATCTATTGATAGAATGATGTCAATTGGTTCGGTTCCGTTAAATTCAGCGGCCACTACAGGAATAGGGTTGCCGTCCTTTTGGAGCCTGGTCGTTTTCAGTATTGAAGGGTACCGCTGTTTTAAGTCTAATGCTATTTCGGATACTGTTATTGATTGATGCAGGTTTTTAAAAACCACTGAAAAGTTTTTGTTTGAAGGATCTTTAAACGAATGAAAGCTCCTTTGTGTTTGTATTATGTATTTAACTATATTACGGAAGTCTGTTGGTGTTTTGGCACTGATCTTGACTTTGTCATATTTAACATCTGATATGAAATTACTTGTAACTTTGTGCTTAAGTTCCTTGGTGAAATTATTAATGTTCATTATATTAGACACATATATTGGAGGAATTTGACCTGTTTGAGACAAATTATCGATTGGGTGATTGTTTAGGTACGCAAATCTCGTGTCCTCGATTTCATCATTGATTTGTCCTAATTCACTAAATCTGTTATCGGTAGGCACATTATATTCCAGTTCACTTGAGAATTGAGATGGATCACTAGCTTTGTTGGGATCTACACTCAATTTTTTGGTTTCGTGATTATTCGAGATATCACCGACTGACCTTTTTCTGGTGAGAGAAGTTGCCGTTGAAGGGTAGGTTTGACCGTTGGTCGCGTTTACTGTTGAGTTGCCAACCTCGAGATTCACTTCGGGGTTGTGCTGCATCAGGGCTGCGTCTGTGTTGAAATCCATATCTTCACTAGATGGTAACATTTCCGGGTTTTGAAGAACATCGTCTGTGAAAGAGGTGTCGAATCCACCGTTGTTTAGGGTTAACAGAGCACTGCTTATCGCATGCCCTGTTTATGAGTTGATATCGAATGACATTCACTTATTACACGATATCATTTAAGTTGTTACTGCAACTTCGAAGTTCACTCACTACGGGATACTAGTTAACTGAAGAACTGCGGGAGCTCCGCTTACTAGGTCCTCACGGCTCGGAGTCGAGCACTAGAATGATCTAGGTGTCCTAATGGACACCAGATTGACTTGGGAAGACCACATCACCTCCAAGGAGAAGGAAGCTAATAGACGCCTAGGTATTCTTCGACCAGTAATCAACCGACACTCATCATTAAAGCTCCATTCTGTTCTCCTTATATATGAAGCCATTTTACGTCCATTACTTACGTACGCTTGTCCAGCCTGATGCAATGCCGCTCCTACAACCATCAACAAAATCCAAATATTCCAAAATAGGTTCCTCAGAACTGCAGTTAACGCACCTCGGTTTATAAGCAACACTAACCTTCACAAAGACCTAGCCATAGAGCCCGTTCTAACATACATCATTAAACTTTCCGCATCATTCTTCCAAAATCTACCCTCAGTTACCGGTGCTTCCCACTACAACATAGGTAAAGAGCATCCCGTAGAAACTCGTCTCCGCAACCGACTCCCCTTCCACATCTTCCTCCGGAAACTGGCTGATATAAGATAATGAAATACGTATAAATAGTCCTCCCATAAAAAGTCAACAATATGTATTCTTCCACTTTATCATTCGCACTACTTCAATGTATGTTTAATGGGAGGTGGCCGTAGCCATCCCCTTCGCATATTTTCGTCTGAAAATGCTCGCTCCGAGCAACTGAAAAGCCATATGGCTGAGCGTTGTATAATCAGCTCACTCTATTAAAAAAATAAATTTAAAAAAAAATCCTTGCTCCGCCTCACAAAGACCTTCGTGATAAAATATGACAGTGTATTGTGGTCAGGCGGGGTATGCGAGGACGTAAGTTGAACTTAAAATATCATGTAAATATCTACAAACATAAACAGCATCATAACTATTAATTTTACTTAAGTTTTACTTGTTCCTGAGGTATGCATAATCCTACGTTGTGTAAGAACATCTACCATCAACAGTGATTTTTTCGGCTCAAACAAGGTAAAATTTGATTTGAATTATTTTCGTTAAAAACAGTAAACACCGTACGTGACGTATAAAGGGAGAATTATAATCTTCGCACATTCTCTTGAGCTCTAAAATATTTACACCGCCCTTTTATTATACATAGTTAAATGATGAATAACAGTACCAACAAAGCAAGATTCGGAACATTTTAAAACTAGAACTTTTCACTCCTGAGTAATAAAAGAATTATCTGCATTGATAAATAAACGTTTTTGTAGTATTTCTACCGAAATAGCCACGAATACAACCCCGAACAAACAAACAAACAAATACAACCCCGAAATAACAACCCACCGGTTCCACTTCTATCACATCTACCAAAAGGAAAGCTCAACAAAATGTTCACTTAGAGAAGATACACTTTTGTCTAGAAGCAAAACAAGGGATCATCTCAGCATTTGGTCATTGGTTTAGAGAAACGGAAGCAAAAACCAGATCGAGTTAGGGGGTCACATGACCCATAATCTGAAGTGGATTTCTTGTTACAAGCATATTTAATCTTGTTTTCTAAATTCTACAGTATAAATGTTAAAATAATTAATGAAATATCATTGTTAAAATAAACATTATTTTCCCTTCTGATATAAAGAGTTTATTTTTTAGAACATAATTTATAACTATAATTGTAAGAAAGAGTTCAGCAGCACATATATTTCATTTAGCAATAAACTTGTGTATCGATGTTAATTGTTTAATGTCATCTGGCAATGAGTTGTAAAGTAACGTAAGAGAACATGTATTAGAGATTGAGTCCTCGTTGCTAATAAGCAGGAGCCATATCCCATACGTAATGTACAGACTGAATTTGCCAAAATTCTATGCTCTTTGTTGTTTAGGTTTCGATTGATTGATAGTGATTCCGGGCGCGTCAACTACTGAGGTCGTTAGTCCCGTGAGTGTAGTGCATGTTTATTATCGAGAGGCGGCTGTGATCTCCCCCCGCTGCATACCGAGATCCGGCGCCGACCTACAAGTCTGCTAGCGGTGTTTCTCAACCAGGTATCTTCACCAGCGAGGCACCGCCCCAGCTGGGACAAGCTCTAAGTTCCCGACCGTTCTCCCGGAGTATGTGATAGTGTAGTGCATGTTAGCGTGTGTATGTGTGTAAGGGGAGAGGATAGGACAAGGAAGAGGAAGGAAAGATCGCGCGCGATCCGTGACCCGTTTGTTAGGGCACTGCTCCGGCATTCGCCTGCTGTTGATCGGAGAAACCACGGAAAACTACCGATCAGAGCAGCCGGCCGCTAGAATTCTCCTCCAGACAGCGACTAAATTCAACCTAGCGGCCAAGCTAGAATCAAAAATCCTACCGTCGCGGTGGATGTGAGCGAGTGACTTCACCTCGCGTTAGCGCTCGCCTCTTCTCTGTAAAACTCAATTGCTAATACTATCCACTAAGTCCCGGAAGCAAGCACAAGGCAAAGCTCGCGCGAGGTCAGTGCATCACAGTCCGTGGCCTGGAGAACAACTCATGATGGCGATAGCGATGAGATGGCAACCTTTCCATTCCCAGTGAGTGAAGCATTTGCGCAGTACAGACGTAGTTTTGAATTCTCGAGGCATTTTCTGCGCAAATGCACGGATACCAAGAATTTCTGTAACCATTCTTTGGACATATGAAGCGGTTTAAAAACCTGGAATAATTAATATGCATAATTTGCATGTGTGGGACCATTAATTCTCTTGTTCCACGTAGCGTAGATCACTGAGAGCGATCCAGTATAATTGTGTGGGTTGACAGTGTAGATAAATGTATCATCGGCCCTCATTTCTTACCCGAGATCAGTATCTGAACTTTATAAATCAGGTATTCCCTACACTTGTAGAGGACGTCCCGTTGAATGTGCGGACACAGATGTGGTACCAGCATGTCGGCGCAGACCTATATAATTATCGCGGTATCCGGGAATACCTAGTCATCCAGTTTCCAGATAGGTATATCGAGCGAAGAGGCTCAGTAGCATGGCCGGCTGTCTCCGGATTTGAATCCACTTGACTTATTTTCTCGGGGTTAATTCATGACAGCGTTTATGCTACCGAAGTCGTGGATCGTAATGGCTTTCTTCGGCGGATCGAAAGCGTGGTGGCAGAAATAAAGGGACAACCCAGCAGAGTTGTGCCCGTCACAGATGCCTATCTTGCTTTCTCGCAAAAGGAGGTCATTGTAAACTATTGTACAGTCCCTGTTACACGACGTGGAAACGCAAAATTTTGGATGTAAACGCAAATAATAATAATAATAATAATAATAATAATAATAATAATATAATAATAATAATAATAATAATAATAATAATAATAATAAATTATCCTAAATAACACTTAATCGTTTTTCTCTTTCCTTACACATTCATTTGATAAGTATGTAATAATAGCAACAGGGAAACAATATTTAATTAATATTTGGACTACTTTTACGCAAAAAATAACCAATGAAAAAAAAATTTTAATATTGAATAGGGTTCACACTATTTTCTTTCGCAAGTATGAATAACTTGGTGTACTCTGTACAGGGTTCTGTATGAGCATCGAAGACTGAATCACTCTGTATTTGAATACCGTGAACTCAGCTGTTGATGCTGATACCTGAAGAATACGATTCCTGCGATGTGTGTAATTGTGAATATTTGTGTTGCATAAAAATATGTTTATAATTTTCAGTCCCTTTATTAATTTTAGACAATCAAAATTAAATATTGTCAAAATTCCATCATGTAATGTACTTCATAATTTTATTCAAATAAAAGAATGTTAATTTTCTAAAATACAGAAATGTATCATATTTCGGAGATTATTTCGTGTCCCTCTCGTGATAAAATTTTCACAACACAAGTTTCTCTGTTTTATGTTAGCGAATTCCAAAACAGTGTCTTGGCAATCCATTAATATTGTTTCGAAATAATCATGGGAGATAAGAAAGAAAAATGAAAAAATTCAACTGAAAGATACGATGATAAAGGATTTGAAAATCAAAAAGCATCATCCAAGAATTTCATTAACATGAACAAAACATGAAATTTTTACGTGTCTCGGAGCATATGCTAAAAAATAAAACCAGTTTCAACATGCTTCAACATGAAAAAATTTCTCGTATTATTGGAAATCGTTACGTAATAATGTATAATATTGAAATGTCTGCCCTACTAACACCTGAGCTATAATTTGAAAAAGTCAAATGAAACCAATTCAAAGAAAACGCCATCCGTGTTGCATATCTGCATTTACTTTCATAATTAGTTCTTACTTATTCAAATAAAACAATATAATATATTTAACATTTAAGTAATGCAGCATATTACACAGAAAACCACTAATAATTTCACACACGTTGCCTTGATGGTTTGTTCACAAACAGACGGACGTTTTGCCATAAATCGATATTTCAGTATCATTAATCCACAAAACATGGATTCTGAGTACACGACATATTAAAGAAAGTAATTTACTAAAAACGGGCAGGTTTATCCCTCACTCGTAACCAAGCTCCGGTAGAAAGTTTTTCCGGCTAAAAGTCTCCTTTTCCCGCAGCATTACAATACCTTTCTAGGCAGCGTAAGCAATAGCGAGAAAGTAAAAATCATAACAACCTACTTGCTCTTCTGTTTCTGCTTGAATGAATGAATGCCAGACGATTGCGTCAGCCTTCACAGAGTGAAGTTGAGACAGGCTGGATGGGCGGGCGGCGAACGTGGAAATGGTCCCGACAGTCGGTTCATGAGAGGCCATGAGCGTTGTGAAAAGATATTTTGACGAAGATGTCCATACTCGCCGGGTGCGCAGCAATGAAACGAGAGGGGAGGGCTTGCCCAGGGGCGTGGCGACTCTCAGTGCTGTCTTCCCTCTCTCGGGGCCTGTAGGCGTCACGAGGAAGCCCCACTACAAAGCATCAACACACGTTTCTCCACATTTGTCCTTTTTTTCACGGAGTGATAATACAATTTGTTGGAATAAAAAGTGGACAAATTTAGTGACTACTCTGTTGCGTTGAGTTAATTTGATTTGGTGGTTGTAGTAATGCCAATTTCCTCCGACATTATGAACGTTTTTACTGGCGACATTAGCAACGATTTTACTTTAATCATATGTCTTAATACTTGTATACTAGTTGAAATCTGAGTCCTCGGCGGCTGATTTCTTAACCGACGGCTAATCTTTTGAACAATTCAAACGCAACAAGTCAACTAACATTGGTAACCTTTCAATATCAGATCCACAAAAGGAAAAAGGCAGCCATGTGGGACCGCTGTCCCCAAAAGCTTCGTGAAGCCCCCGATCGTTCGACAGCTCAAAAGGTGGCAAATGACGCGCTTGAGAGCAGCTTTGGAGAAAGCAAAGGCCGCTTGTTGGGGTTCAATATATTAGTTCCACGACAACTAATTACGAGATGGCCGCAGCGATCGGTGCTCGGCCGCCCATCAATCAACGCGCCTCCTGAGTGGCGCCGGGCCGCGCTGGGCGCGCCGCGTGGGCGGTGCGGGGCGGCCTTGGGCGCTGCAGCAAGGGGAGGGGGCGCAGGGACGCGCGAGCGCGCGTTGAGGGGAGGGAGCGTGGTGGGCAAGGGAGCGGCGTGGCGGAACGGGGTGGAGCAGGCCATACACACGGGAGACATACATATCGCTTTGAAGACACGAAAAATCAAAATGCAAAGAAGTAAAAGGATTTTTATACCATACTTATGAAACGACATAACTAAATGTCACGAAAATCTGCTAAATACAGGTTTATTTCGAAACACAGGTTATTAGGTTTACAGGTTATTAGCCCGAAAAAAATACCTGTCATTGTTTCGTTGGTCTATCATTAATTATTTCACTCATACTATCATTGCATCGTTTGACAAGACGGCTCTGAGCGACTCGGAAGCCAATGATTGATGATTATATTATTATAATCAATAAGCTAATCATCGATTTATGATTAAATTTCGAAAAAGGTTTTTTGGGTTTTTCCAAAAAAAAAAAAAAATTTAAATTTTTTAAAAAACCAAAACCCAAAAAATTTTTAATTATGTTTAATAATCGATTGTCGTACTAATTGCGATTAATCCCTATTAACTTACTGAGGAATAACTAAAATAAATCCACAGATTTAGTAACTAACTGAGTAACTCAGAAACTAATTGAGGGATAAATAAAATAAATCCACAGATTTAGTAACTAACTGAGTAACTCAGAAACTAATTGAGGGATAAATAAAATAAATCCACAGATTTAGTAACTAACTGAGTAACTCAGAAACTAATTGAGGAATAACTAAAATAAATCCACAGATTTAGTAACTAACTGAGTAACTCAGAAACTAATTGAGGGATAAATAAAATAAATCCACAGATTTAGTAACTAACTGAGTAACTCAGAAACTAATTGAGGGATAAATAAAATAAATCTACAGATTTAGTATCCCGGTACACAATATTCCTAGAAATGAACTATTGTTTTCTGCCCAGCGAACTGTCAGATATAACCGGTAAGTAGAGTTCTTAGAAAGCAATGACAACACTACGTGATTCGTTCGCAGTCACACAGCTCGCTGCAGCAAGGGTTTCCCATGGTCTTAGCGAAAGTAGCGAAACCAAACCTGACCAATATCTTTTTAGTATCGTCCGTGCCATGAGGTTATTTTCCCCAGCACATATTCATAGTGAATATCACTCAATAAAAAAAATTCAGACCAGATTTCGACCTGCACCTGTTGAAAGGTCCCTAGTTAATAATTTCACCAAAAAGATGTGGAGAAGCGACATAATTCCTAGCGCCATTCACATGGCAGCTGGTTTCAATTTCTAAAAGTAACATTTACACACAATTTTCTCTTCGAATATTATTTTTCAAAAACATCTGTATCTTCTATTCTTCATGAAATTTAATCTTGAATGCGGGGTAGTCGTTGTGTTGTTGTTGTTTTGTTTTGTTTTTGTAACGGTGACTTCCGAATACATGTGTATGTTCTTTATAAATAAAAGTGGTTAAATCTTATATATTTTATCTTTTACTCTATATTTTGTTTCATTTTAACTTATTTATACGTCGAAACGGAACATTTCAGATGCGCGTTTGCAAGGCATGTTGCGGAATCAACTTTCTTTCAAATCAAATGAAATGCTTCTGCGCTTCTGACCCATATCTTCTCCATGATTAGCCTCCCCCCCCCCCCCCCGCTTGCTGCGTCCTCGGGGTCAAAGATGATTTGGCGATGAGCAGATTTTCGTGAACAAAAGTCATTTCAACAACGTGCTTGCTCATTTTTCAAGTAGAACGTTCGTTGATCGATCGAAAACTAACAAATATACTTTACAGAAAATTTTCTTTCCGCGTTGTTCGATGGGGGGGGGGATATTCCCTTTAACCACCTATCCCGGGATCCATCACTGGCTACACGGTCGTACTATTCACTTAAACCCTCCTTGTAAACATTGTAATATATACTATGAATATATTTTAATTTTCGAACAAAATTCTTATCTGTGGTAAAGTCTAGTGTACAGTTACTTTTGAAGAGATAGAAGCTTCTGTTGAGGCTTTTGTAGAGGTAGAAGATGTTTCAGCCATTCCGAATCCTTGTTAAGAAAAGATCGGCGACGTTCTATGCACGAAAAATGCTTGTAGTGAACAATTTTAAGCACAATAATAATTTTTATTTTACATATTTTCTATTTTTTTTACATGTTATGGCAAAAATAAGTACATAAATTTGTATATTTTTGCCATTTTTATTACAATATTCCGTTCCCTAGATATAACGCAATGTGTTACGCACAATGTGACGCAGATACGCACAATGTGACTGCCGATGGATATCACCAAGTGTCCACAAATTCTGCTCGCAGTTGCGAAAATAATAACGTAATATAATTAAATTGCTGTAAGTGTTAATGTAATATGTTGTAAATAATGTTTAGATCGCTTATGGACATGCAGTTGCACAGCGATCTAAAATACATTAAAAAAACAATTATATACTTTCGGCTAAAGATAAACTACATACAAAATTCGTCCGTTCTCCCCGAAGTGGGGAGGGACATCTCCAACAGTAAGGAAACACCTGCACCAAATTGGACGCTGCGACTGACGACAGCTAACTGACACTCAGGACGAAGTGGTCAGATCAAATTCCTCACGTTCAATGAGGAAATCTCGGCGAAGTGTGCTTTGGTTGCACCACTATTTTTAATTATTTAATAGGTCAACTCATATACCCGCACGGTCAATATTAACATTTCGAAGGTTCTCTTCAAAGGAATAAATCATTACCATCGCATTGCAGAGGTGCAGCGACTGTGTGTGTTGCAGACGCAGGGTCAGGGTCGGGAGAGGTGGAGCGGCACGCCCTGCTGCCTGCAGCGCCCGTCACCAACCTGTCAGTGCACCATCAGCTGAGCGTCTCGCCGCTCTCGCCAGATTTGCGCCTCAACATCTCCTGGACGCCACCTACAGGTACGTCACCTCAAGCCCAACATCCTTTCTTTAACACATACTAAAAAAAATAGTGGTGCCACTGAAGGGCACAGATTTTCACGCATTAGTAGGTTTTCTAATCTTTTAAGTCTAGGCTTGCTTTCTGGTATTGGTCCAACCTGTTCCCGACTGCTACTAATCGGTGTCAAAAAGAATTTATGTCACATTTTCTCAATTTTCATTGAAAATTTGGAGCCGTTCTTGATAAAATATCATTTGCACGTTACGAATTTTGAGCTCATTTTCACAGGGAAGTTTTGAATTTTTGAGAAACGTTATCAGAAATCATTTAAAGCACTTGGTTTACAAATGCATTAATGTAAAGTAAATTACCGTAATGTTCAAAATATTAACGGCGTGAGAGATATTTAAAAAGATACATTTGTGTAATTTTAAAATATCAAAAGAAGACATTAAAATGGCATTAATGTCATTTTATTCATTGCATTCATTGCACTAACCGTACAAAAACTTTAAAGAAAAAATTTGAGTGAGTTTTGAGAAAATGTCGATCAAAAGTTTCGTAAAATGCGGAATTTTGAGCTCGTTTTAAGAAAAGTATTAAGTTTTCGAGAAACTTGATAAGACATCATTTGAAGCGCTTTTAGACACATATGAAATAATGTATTGAAACAATGCCCACACACAAACTGCTTATAAAATTATTTGGCGTTTCGATGTAACCCGTCCCGAATTTATGTTTTAAACACGGGCGCCAGGAAAAGGTTACGTTAATATTATTAAAATTAATGCTTCAACCGTTATCTAAATAAAATCAATATCCCGCTAGCTGAGTCGATGGGTTTCTTTACAAATAATCGCTCTTACCTACTAATAGCCGATTATCCGATCTGCCATCTATACAGAGTGTCGAGGAATCTGCAAACAAATATATATATATATATATATATATATATATATATATATATATATATTGTCTAACTACTTATTAGCTGGAATTGGTCAAATGAAAATCGTTTGTTCTATTTCAAAAGAAGCATGGTTTATTCTCAATGCCAGGCAAGAAAATATGACTTGAAAAATTTGTAACAAATAAAGAATGTTCTTTTCGTCATGAGCTCTTTCGAACCTTATCCTGCAGCACCCGTCTTCGCGCGCACTTGAACGAGGGCGCCACGAAGAATCATTTTCCTCTTCTTCTCTGTGACGAGAATTCCGAAGTCCAAGTACCAGATTCTTCTCTCCTGTTCTTGCACAAATGTTGTCGAGTCTCTGATCCTCATCACCTCAAATACTTGTAGTTCTAATTTAATTTACTTCGCGAAAGTTCCCTTTCTGATTACGCGCGAGAATGTTAAAGTTCAGCAAACTATTATTTACTCAGAATTATTCAAGTCCTGTTGCGTAAAATTATTCAAATTAATTTCCAAAAATTATAAATTCTATCAGTCTGAAATTATTAGTCAACAAAAATTACAAGTTACACATTTTTACACAGCAAATTATTCGAAGTCCATCACGTTATTTCATCCCGAGAAAATTCTAATTTCCGGTCGTCGCACAAAGAATTACTCAAAGTCCGATAACTATTCACTCTCAAGAAAAACTAACAAGTCCCAATCTCACAAAATTAATCATCCGCGAGCGATCCGCACAGCACCACGACATGTCAGAATGTGAAAATAATCTTTCTGTTCAGCCCTTGAAGACTCTGCCTATTTCTTTCTACTGTTTTTCACCAGAAACATTCGACGCACTTCCGCCGTGAATACACTGTCACTATTCTCCTGGCCAATCCCTAAATTGATTACATAATCAACTAGCTATGCCCTAGACTGCCAATGCTTTCTCAACCAATCCCTACATTGTTACTTTATCAGCTAGCCGTGCCCTCAGGTCAATGCCGAATGAAGTTTGTTGACTTAACAACACGGCTGTCGTTGCTAGGGCACCATATTTCTATTTGTTTATCTTTGTATATTTACCCCGTTTACGACAAATATTAGTAAATAAATCATGTGTGACATGTTGGTATGGCACAGTATACATATTGCCGGTAATGTAAATATTAGTGGCGTGATAGATATTTGAAAAAAAAATCATTTGTGTAATTTTTGAAAAAACAAAAGAATACAGCAGTATAGCATTTATAAGAAGTTATCAGACACGAAGCAATAACCGTACAAAATGTCCAAGAAATCTATTACCATCTATCTCTGCCAAAGCTACATTTTTTCACATTTTCTCAAAATGTCGTTTCCTAATGGTGGGACTGAAATATGACTTTAAAAATGTTATAAAGGAGTAAAACCTCGACCATTACGTTAATTTTTGTTAAACAAATTGAGAGTTATTGTAAAAATGATTTTTTTTCGTTTTCAACAAACTAATTGGAATTCATTTGAAACACGTCTACCCACAAATACAATAATTCATACAAATCGCTGGTAATGTGATTAACAGTGTAAGTATATTTAAAAACATACTGCAATTAAAAAAATGCATCAAAGTGCAATTTATGTCATGTTATTCAGCTAATTTAGAACTATCAATTCTCAGATTTTAAAGAAAAAATGAAGAGCCGTTTACGAGAAAATTGCGTTTGAGCGTTACTGAAAATGGGAAATTTCGAGCTCATTTTCCCAAAAAACTTTGGAGTTTTTGAGAATCTTTACTAGACATTATTTGAACGCATGTACTCAAATGCAATAATTTATACAAATTGGCGGTAATGTTAATATTAGCGACGTGAGAAACATTGAAAAAATACTTTGTGTATTTAAAAAAAGTAATACAACAGAATGGCATTTATGTCATCTAATACAATGTATTTATCACTATAAGTATTAAACATTTAAACAAAAAAGTGGAGCGGTTTTTGAAAATTTCTTATTTATATTTTTGATATTTCCCCTAGGCTATTTCACTTAAAATTGTGCGTAATCTAAAATATTCAAACAAATATGCATGTATTAACGCGTTATTATGAAAAACTAATTGTGCAAATTTCGAAAAAATCAGGGATTTCAACAAAAATAGGACCTCGTTCTCTTAAGCGTTCTTTACGTTATCAGAGGACGAAGTTTAATCAAAAAATTTGGAGATATTTTTGAGAAAATGTTGAAGTGTTGAGGCTTCATATAAAGTATCCCCCAATATCAATATATCCGTTTCAAACATAAGGGGCCTTGATATCATTTAAATCAATTCGAAAACATCAATTTGGCGCGATTATGGACTGAACAATTTAGGCTGAACGGCTGAGCGTGAATGACAGAGGGACAAACATTTCGCCGTCAATCAATTTTTCGGTATCAAAAACCCACTAAACATGGATTCTGACCACATAATTTGTTAGAGGATGAAATTTGTCCATTTTTCCTTACCAGTTCCCGGCAACAAAACGTCTTCTCTCGAAAATCCATTGTTTTATGTTAAAAATCCGCCTGAAGAGGATCATAAATTTGTCCCCAAAGCTTGATAATTAAATTTTACTTTCTCGCACTTAGGAAAGAACTTCTTAAGAAGAGAAAGTTTAATCAAATGCTGCGCGAATTTTCAGCTGAAAACTCTTTTTACACGGTCCTCTCAACGAAAAAGTTAATAAATCCGGTTGCTAAATTTAGAAAAAAAATCCTCCAACATGGGGTGTAGCTATGTTTTTTGGATCCTTGAAACTCAAAAATTTGATTCACGGCAAAACTTGTCTGTCTGTCCGTCCTTCAGTCTGTGAAGAGCGCTAGCGGTTAAACCATTCCGCTGATAGCTGACTTATGGTACAGCCAAAAATACTTAACATGAATAAATTGAATGATTTACTTGTAAAACATTTGGTCTTAGCATATTACAAATGTAAAAAATATAAACGTCAATTGCATACACCCGTTTTAAAAAGTACACCGGCAAAACGTCTGTGGACGTAATGTTTTCATGATTTTGTCAGCTTCTAATATTTCATCCTGTGTTCAATATCTTCCATTTTCAAACATTTATGTATCATGCAAGTCACAAGTCACTATGGTGGTCATAAGTACGCTATATACACTCTAAAAAAAGGAATTTTTCAGAACCGATAAGACGTAAAATATATGGCTTGAATGCAAACATTTGAAACAAATGCTTGAATTTCTCAAAATTTAAATTATTCTTAATTGAAAACGAAAAATATTGAACATAACATGTGGCTTAAGGGGTATACTTGCACTTGTAAATAAGAAAACCGGCTCCCATTGTCATTCGTTTTTTTTTATACCTCTCGGCATTATACTGTTTTTTCCACTAGTTTAGTTTATTACCATTATTTAAAATACGTGAATTTTAAAGGGCGAAAATTATGACTACCATTTTGATTCACGATATAATACTTGTATTTTGAGGAGATATAAATTCAAAATAACGAATGAGATATTTAAATTCGTTTTCAGCATACTCTGATTTTCAGAAAATTGTTCTTGTCAAATCACCAACTTGAACGGGAAGTTGAATTACGACTGAGATGTGAGAAAGCAGTTTGAAATCTTAAAATTCTTGATTAAATTACTTTTCGTTCAATCAAACCGTCTACCAATTAATGAATTTACTACAGACATGGGATTTGTTTATTTGAATGTGCAGACTATCTTTTAGGAGAATTATTAAATTTTGTTTAAAATGTAGAGAGTTATATTACTTCTCCGTTGTTTCAAATTCTGTTTTGTAACGAATCATCGGAATGAGTCCGCTGCGCGGATTGCATTACCTGTCGGCGCCGACTCCCCCCCCCCGAATTGGACGCTTCCGGGGTATTCACGGTGCGCGTAGAAGTGTGGCTCGCGAGTTCCGGAAAGGTCCAGGCAGTGCCAGGCAGATAAAATTCGCCGCTGCCGGCAGAGACTAGTCAGTCGAGAAATCTAGGCGTGCATAGTGAGTAGCCGGCGGCGCTGCAGACGCGGGCGAAGACGGCGCTCGAGACGGCGCTCGAGACGGCGCTCGACGGCTCGAGACGGCGCTCGAGACGGCGCTCGAGACGGCGCTCGAGACGGCGCCGGCTCGAGACGGCGCTGCGAGACGGCAGCGCGAAGACGGCGCTCGAGACGGCGCTCGAGACGGCGCTCGAGACGGCGCTCGAGCGGCGCAGACGGCCGCTCCGAACCGGCGCAGCGGCCAACAGCGGCGCGAGCAGGCGCTCAGACGCCTCAGTCGCGCACGCGCCGCCGAACGCGTCAGACGTAGCGCTGACGCGGGGAGACGGCGAGTGCGTCGAGACGGTCGCCGTTCCTGGAGCCGGCAACCGCGCGGGTGGCGTGGAATCGCGCCTCCTCGGTCCTGGGCCGCCTGGAAGCGGAAACGTTGCGGACGCTTGAGCTTTGTCGGCGCCGTGGCGAGTAAAGTGAAGTGTAAATAGTGCACATAGTGAAGTGTCATGCGGTATGCCTGTGTCAATGAACGTGTAAATACGGATTAAGAATGAATGAGAGTGTGAATGCATAAAATAAAACAAGAACATTCTAACGAACTCTGAAAAAATAACCTCAAATTAGCTCATGTCAAATATTAAAACAAACAATCCCCAAAGTGGCATTTGTAATTAGTTTTAAGTTAGTTTTTAAGTAGTTTCTTTAAGATAAGCTCTACTGACCGCCGGACAAGCCTAATGGGCTGCAGTGTAACCCAATGATAAGCGCCTACAATGTAACCCAATGATGAATAAATTCCCGCCTCTCTGGGGTTACGCTAGTCCGTCTGCAGTGTGAAACTGAGCTGTGGAGTGTGGTCATCGCGGTGAACAGTGGTACAGTGAACTGTGGTCTGCGACGTGAACTGTAGACAGTGTATCAGAGCGAAAAAAATTGCTGGCTGTGAACTACAGTGCAACGGAACAAAAGAAGTGGGCCGTGAAAATAAATACTCAATAGAAATGAGCCGTCCGAAATAAACAACCAAGTTAAGAACACAAGGACTGAGGAAGACCATAGGTATATAAATGAGTATATTAGTGTATCATTAAGAAACAAAAAAAACATCTTTGTTAAAATAATATCTGGTTTAATTCACCACCACGAAAAATTACAGTATTAACATATCAGCTGCTTGAATAGTTGAACGATATGACAAAACGGCAGCTGAACGATATGACAAAAGAACAACATGTTGTTACATGAAATAGCTGATAGTGTGATGAAATGTGGGTGAGTGTTCCGTATTTCCATTCCATGCTTATATTTCCGTAAGGAAAAGAGAAAGGGCAATGGCCGCGCGTGTTGCAGAGGAGGAGCTGCCGGAGGGAATGCGCATGCCGCGGGGCTTCATCGTGAACGTGCTGCTGCTCAACGCCACCAGCGCAGACTGCACCACGCACGCCCGCTCCGCCACCTTCCACGCCACGCACCTCGACAACCCGGTGAGCCCTGCGCACGCCACCCCGCGCCCACACACCGCCCACGCCCACCTATGCACATCCTGCCCACGCTTCGCCCACACACTGCGCACACCTCGTCCACGCTCAGCCCTCACACCGCCCATGCTCTCTCCCACGCAGCGCCTACGCACCACCTACGTTCTACCCACATTCTGCCCAGCACCACCTCGTCCACGCTCAGCCCTCACAGCGCCCATGCTCTCCCCCACGCAGCGCTGAGTAGCAGGTGTTCCACCTTGTAAAGTGGGCTATGCATGGTGTGCAGCGAGCGGTATTCCGTCCGCTAGGACTGATGTGCTGAGAGCGGGTGCGTTGTGTCATATGAAGTGTCTGTGCATGAAGTTTCACTATCTGTATTTTCTGCGGCGCGCTGACGGTGATGGGAGAAGAGTGCGTGCTTTGTGTGATGTGCTGGCCATTTATCGGTGCGCTGTGCAAAGAGAAGGTGGTGGCAAGCGCTGTGGTCGCGTGTAGTGCGAGGTTTGTGAGTGAGGCCTTGCTGCGTGGTGCCGGGAGAACCGCACGGTGCTCGTGCCCGACGAGCCGATGCCCGGATCGCTGCGGGTGCGGCCTGGCTGCGCCTACAACGTCACCGTGGAGAGCGAACCCTACCTGGGGGGCTCGCTGCCGCACAAGGAGTACCTCGTGCCCAGTGAGTGAATCTGCCTCTATTCAACCTCTTTCACAGAGCTGGTCAAATGGTTGCAATAATTGAAATAATTGAAGGCATTGTCATTGTCAACAATAGTATTTATTTGAATAATAGCAGCTTTCGATGGCTTAGCCATTATCATCAGTTTTCAGTCATCAGCTGTCTGGGAGTCACAAAAACACTAAACGACTAGTCGTTTTTGTGACTCCCAGACAGCAGAAAATTGATGATGATGGTTAAGCCATCGAAAGCTGCTATTATTGAAATAAATACTATTATTGACAATGACAACGCCTTCAATCATTTCAATTATGTAAATGTCCACTACAACTCACCACTGAATCAGTATACAAATGGTTACAGTTGAGTTATGCAATGTGATAAAAACGTATTTGTAACCATACATCTTGGCAATAAACTGTGTATAGGTAACTAATATTCTATAATCATGACCTTATTCATAATTAATATATTTGTTGTAAATCAATTTTTAATCCGTTCTTTCAATTTCAGAATAATTTTACAAAAACAAATAAGTTGTTTACGACCTTCTTTTTTCACTTCTTTGTAACTATATATTCAATATTTACAATGGTATTCATATTAGAGCTATTTCAGCCTACTGAAGCATAGACTGATCAACAACTTACATTTCGCAACTTCATTTCCTATTGTAGCATGAAGCGCAGTTTTGCATGAATAAGTATGGAATTTTTCCAAACCGCTAATGTGTTTGAGGGGGTCATTGGCTCTTTACGACCTGTAGGCATTGGTCGTGCCGTCGTATTTTAGCTGGATTCTTGCAGAATAATTTGGAATAAATCTAGAACAAACAGTGCTTTTTAAGGTAACACTTACCGAGGTGTTACCTTACGGTGAAACTTTTTTCGCGAATTACAAAAACTTTTTTCCACAAAATATTATTTACGTCTTAATTATCGACTGACGATTCTTCAATGTAATTTTCAGTGAAACAAACAAAAATTTATATGAATATTTATTTTTGTAACTTTCAATCCCCAAAAATGGAAGAGTCAGGCAACTGTATTGTGTTTAAAAATAATTTGTATTTTGAATTCGCACAGCGCAATTGCAAATGCAAATTTTTTTGCTTAACAATGAAGGCTAGTAAGGGCCCCTTCATACTGCGCCACTCATCAGCCCTTCCGAGTGACGCGTCTACTGGCAAAATAATGACTCAAGTGGAAGTATTCACTTGGGCGGCGCAGAAGCGCCGCTATGGCGATTAGCGGCGAACTCCCGCCAGCAGCGGCGCAGAAGCGCTTCGGCGCCACCGCCAGCAGAACACGCTTCCAAACGGCAGCCTTCACACTACGCCACGCGAACGCAGCCCTGAGCATGTCAACGGGCTTGCGGCCAGCTGGGCGCACTAAACGGCCAATCACGCGAGACAGGAATTATTGGTGACAACACACCACTCTGGGCGCCGGCAGCCGCAAGGCCGTCAACATCGGTCACCGATGGTGTAACGCTTAGCGTTTCTGAATGTTAACCCAAGTTGGCGGGTTCAAATCAAATTCAGTTCAAACCCGATTTTGGATTGTTAAGGGCAAAAAATCTTCCGTACGCCTTCCTTCGGAGGGGAAGTAAAGCCGGCTGTCCCATGTTAGTAGATTTACTGCATGTAAAACATTCTCAAACCTAAATGAAACCTATGAGCTTAATTCAAATGACCTGTTTCGTCGCCCAAGTAATACCTTCTTACTAGAGGAGATCTAGTTAATGAAAGAAGCGTAGCAAAATTTGCGTGGTCACACGGAAGAGCAGACCTCATGTCCTGAGTCTCACTACGTAAAATAAGGCATTCATTCAATTCAACATGTACACAGATTCGTTTAGTGGCGCGTCCAAGCGGCCTAGTATGAAGGCTGTCATTTAAAACTGTGTTCTGCTGGCGACGGCGTGGAAGTGGTCTGCGCTTCTGGTGGCGAGAGATGGCCGCTAAGCATTGTAGCAGCGTGCGAATGCGGATGAAGGGGCAGCGGGGTGAGTGAGCGCGCGCGTGGGCGGTCGCAGGGTGCGTGGACGTGTGCCGCTGCCGCGCGCCGCCGCCGAGCTGGACCTGCGCATGGAGCGGCTTCCGGCGGAGACCTCCACGTCACGTGGGCGCCCTACCCCCCGCGCAACGCCTCCGCGCCGCCGCCCGCCGCCGTGCACCGCGTGCACCTCGAGTGAGTACTCATCACGTTGCGCATCAAGCAACTGCCCTCCACTCCACTCCACTCCCGCTCCCACTCCCACTCCCACTCCCCACTCCCACTCCCACTCCCACTCCCACTCCCTCCCACTCCCACTCCTCACTCCCACTCCACTCCCCGCTCCGCTCCCTCCCCCTCCCCCTCCCCCTCCACACTCCTCGCCTCTGCACCTCCCTTGCACTCCTGCCTCCAATCACCTCACCTCACACCTCCTTGCACCTCCCACACTCCACCTTCCTCCCGCACTCGCACACTCCTACCTCCTCCACCTCCCCTCCACCTCGCACCTCCGCACCTCCACTCCACACTCCTTACCTCACTGCACACTCCTTGACACTCACCTACACTCCACACTCACTGCACACTCCTTGCCACCTGCACTACCTTGCCTCGCACACTCCGCACACTGCACACTCCTACACTCCACACTCCTTGCCACTCCTCCTCTGCCTCCACACTCCCACTCCACACTCGCATCCACCTCGCACCTCGCACACTCGCACACTCCTACTCGCACACTCACACTCGCACACTCCTCCACTCTACCTCCTTCCTCCACACTCGCACACTCCTTCTCACACTCCACACTCCACCTCTGACACTCACCTGTACCTCCTTACCTCGCACACTCGCACACTCGCACACTCACCTTACCTCGCACATCTCGCACCTCCACACTCCACACTCCGCACACTCGCACCTCCTACACTCCTACCTCGCACACTCCACCTCACACTCGCACCTCGCACACTCCACACTCCTACCTCGCACACTCGACACTCCGCACACTCCTCCTCCACACTCGCACACTCCACACTCGCACACTCCGCACACTCCACCTCGCACACTCGCACACTCGCACACTCCGCACCTCACACACTCCTACACTCGCACACTCCTTGCACTCCACACTGCCATCCACCTCGCACACTCGCACCCTTACTCCACACTCGCACACTCGCACACTCCTACCTCCTTACACTCGCACACTCGCACACTCCACTCACCTCCACACTCCACACTCCTTCTACCTCCTTCACTCACTTACCTCGCACACTCCGACCTCGCACTCACCCTCCACCTCCTCCTCCACCTCCTGCACTCGCACACTCGCACACTCACACTCGCACCTCCTTACCTCGCACACTCGCACCCCCCTGCACACTCGCACCTCCCGCCTCCCACCTCCCGCTCTCACTCTCTCCCTCTCACTCTCACTCTCACTCTCACTCTCACTCTCACTCTCACTCTCACTCTCACTCTCACTCTCACTCTCACTCTCACTCTCACTCCCACTCCCACTACCACTACCACTACCACTACCACTCCACTACCACTCCACTACCACTCCACTACCACTTGACTCCACTCCACTCCATTCCACTCCGCTCGTTCAGAATAAATGTTGCACACTTGTAATGTAATACTTGAGTTGTCGTAACGTGGCGTCTCAAGGTCACGCGTTAAAGAGGGAAGGTAGACTCCAATGAGGAGCTGCAACATCACTACATTCCGATTTTTACGGCGCCCTATTGGAGTCTGCCTTCCCCCTCTTTCGCGCGTGATGCCACGTTCAAAAACCCCAGTATAGAGCACGAGGAGGGATCGTATTTTATACTTTTGACAAAGAAATAGTGGGAAATTTATTATAAATAGTTACATATCAGTTTTTATCCCCTGAAAGTTAGGCAACACCGTATGCACAGATGTTAGGCAAGTACATGAAATATCCTTGTCGGCATCAGAACGTGACCTGGTGAACACTTGATCTCAAGGATTGGCCTGGGAATCAAGAGCATATGTGTCACTCCGTTATTCGAAATTTCGTACTATATGTTCAATGGTAAGAATTTATTTTCTGGCCCTCATCACAGACACGCTCTACACACACACACACACACACACACACAAACTTCACTTCTGTGCCATACTGGAATGAGGGGCATAGACATTAGTTCCTTAAACTTCCTTTAACAAGATTTATTAAATTATTATCATCCAACAAGTTGATAAAAATTAGTTCGACGAACTTTCTTAATATTTTCTAAGAAAACGACGAGTCTTAGGATATTCATAAGTTCCAATCAGAGAAAAGCCAAGCTATCGAAATACACAGTAGAACGTTTCTTAGTCCAAACAGCAGTCGAACAAGTATCATTTTAATGCGTAGTCACTCACAGCAGATCACTTCCAGTCGCTGTTCCCTTGCCTAAGCCATCATTAACGTAACCAACTACACTGGACGCGAGTCTAGATAGGCTCCACACCTCCCAGTGTCCGTGGTTCTGGCCGAGCATACAACTGGGTTGACTGAGCCACGGTCGATGGATAGGGACAGCTTGTTGCTGACATCTGCTTCATGCACTGCGCCCTTCATGGAGCTGGCGGTGCCAACTGGTACTTGCTCTTCATAACTCCTGGCGTCCCCGCGTGTGCGTATCTGAGCGAGCACCCGGCTGCGCCGACACCGGACCACTCACTGCGTTACCCAAATTGGGCAAATTTTTTTTTATTTAAATCTTTAAATTTACAATCTGTTCAAAACAAGAACAATAAGTAAATATGATGTTATACAATACAACTTGCATGGAAATGTCACCCACAGGTGATCTTCCTTTATCATTTTACACACTTGTGATGTTGACAAAACATTTGGTGTTGATTTTATTACAGTATTATCACTATTGTCATTTTAAAATCTATTTTACAAATCCAATGGTTTGAACTTTTTCAGTCTTTTGACTTCTAAACTATTGTCCAGTAAGTTTATGGCTAGTACATTTTTATGTTTTTTTAGTTTGCTGACATATTTATGGCTAAAATTTCTAATTTCTTGTTATACTGTTGGCATGTTAAAATCATTATGTAGCACATCGTTTCAGACGTACCAGGGAGTACTAGCAATGTCTCTCAGAACCTTGGATTGGGCCAAATTAATGCGAAAAGTAGAGTAGAGATTATAACACCTCACCGGCTGAGTTATTTTAGAGCGTGCATTACCACAGTCTCTGTAGCGGCTATGACTGGGCGGTTCTAGAGTTTGAACAACGTTAACGAAGTTTTTGACACTAGGTAGGTAGTTATATTGAATTCCCCCGCTGTCTGGAGAATTCTAGAGACCAGGTATTCTGATCGGTATTTTTCTCGGATCAGAAGCAGGACTGATTGATTGGTAATTCTGGGCGCGTCAAGTGCTAAGGTCATTAGTCATGAGTGTAATGCATGTTCTTCCTCGGATAGTGGTGTTGGTGGTGGTGGTTATATTCCCCCGCTGAATGGTGAGATCCGATCTACCGTCCACTAGCGAAGCTTGCCCCAACCAATATCTCCCACCAGCGGGGCACTGCCTCAGCCGGGACAAGCTCTAAGCTCTCGACTGGTCTCCCGGCATGTTTGGTAGTGTAATACATGTAAATGTAAGTGTGTATAAGGGGGCGAGGATAGAATAGGAAACAGGAAGGAAAGATCGCGCGCTGTCCGTAGCCCGTTTGTTAAGAGTATTGCTCCGGCATGCGCCTGGTATTCATCGGAGAAACCACCGAAAACTACCTGTCAGGACAACCAGCCGCAAGAAACTGCAGGCGCGACTGAATTCGACCTAGTGAATTTGAAAATCCGCCACAGTCGGGACTCTAATCTAGAACCTCCCTGTCAGACGCACTGCAGACACAACAGTTGATGCCCTGATCTATTATCCCGGTCAGAATCAACAGAATGTCGCAGCAGTTCTCTCACAAACGGATCAACAACCGCGCGCGATCTCTCCTTCCTCATCTTTATCCTCTTCTCTCCCCTTACACACACACACACACACACACACTAACGCACTTTTCGGGAGACCAGTCGGGAGCTGGTCTCGGCTGAGGCAGTGCCCTCTTGGGGAGATACCTGGAGAAGAACTCCCGAGAATTTTGCGGTCTAAAAGGGGGCTTGTTGGCTTTCACGTACTCTACTCTCATAGGAATGACCACGAAACAAGAGTCCGGAAAAGTATTTGCGTCATAATTAATTGATGTAACCGGCAAAGATTAGCAAGCCACAATTGAATATAAAGACAATTATGTAAAGTCAAAGCCACGGCCAGAATCAATTAAATACGTAAGGGGAATAAGTCGTATCTTCGCAAGTGCGTAAATAACAAGCTTATCGTTATCAATGACGTGTTCTCTTCACACCACTCCCTCGGTTTGCCGTTTCTCTTTCCCATTGACATATTTTTCAGGGAAAATTAAGTGATTATCATGTTTATTTTCTAATGGAAAGATCCCTTTGCAACCAAAGTACAGGACCGTTTAAGAAAAATGTGGAAACGTTAAAATGTATTTGTACGGCTATTGCAGGTAGTTTACTGACAGGATGTTAACAATGTCAGGCGTATATAGTAAAATTAAAAATTAAAGTTATAATGCGCGTACCTTACGACAAGAGACCCATGGTTTATAATAAAATTGTGGTCAATTATGCCAATATTTCAGTATCCTTTCACACGTAAAAATGTGTGAAATTTTCTCACGGATTCAGTTTGTAATTACTTCTTAAAATTATTATGTCTATTCATTATTTGGTTTATAATGTTCAACATTCGTTTTTAATCATGTTTATTTCATTTTTAACATTTCAATTAAAACGCTATTTTAAGCCAACAATACTTTTCCGTTTATCTCTTGCGTTCGGAGTTGCTGTTTGAGGCTGGTCACTAAGTAACGGCAGGAGAAAGGAAGCGCTGTGGTCGACAAGGCTACTGTTTCAATGACAACCTAATCCTGACTCTGAGAAGCCCCCGCTAGTCGGGCATCTGTGGCTTTCCCCGGCTCGTGAGACCCACGCGCGCAAACTTCGCACCCGGCTTCCGCCCGCCTCTATTTGCTGCGCCCAGAGCGCGCCAAAGACGAGCTGCGCGCATAACAGGATCCACAGCCTAAGCTCCCCGCGCGTTGCGGCTTTTGCGCTTTTTACGAAGGGTGGTTAAGAAGGATTACAAGTGAAGCCTGTTGAAGTATTGTTGAATATACATGGATTTCTCTAAGGAGGAAGTTCGATTTTACATGTTCATCAGCCAACAAGTATTATCCACAAACTAGGTGAAAATGCTAAGAAAATTCATGATAACGTGATAGCGGTGCAAAGGTGTCCATTTTTCACCATTACGATGTGGATTCTTTCCTTTGAGCAAAGAAGAGAGGGATTTAACGATGGCCCTCTCTTTGTACGATCTGAGAAGCTCTGAACGAGAGAACAATTCTCCGTGTAAGCCAATTAGTGGAAGAAAATCTTCATATAACTGTGAAAATGTTCAGTATGGAAGTTGGCAACAGTGCTGGCAGCATTGACACAATATTCCACCAACAGTTACGTAAAAAATGTGCGAAAAATGCGATTCTCATTCTGTCGCAGAAGAAGAGATGGAAGGATTGCGCGGGTAGTTTGCTCGCCGGCTTTCCACCAAGTGAACCAAAACACTGAAAACATATTACAACGAATTGAAGTTGATTTTACTACTACCCAACGTCAATCAAAAACAAACGAGTGTGTGGTTGTCTGAAAATGAATCAAGACCAGTCGTTCTTCGATAAGATTTTTGATCAGGAAAGCGACCTTTAAAGCAATAATTTTCATAAACTACGAAGGATCATTGGTGGTTGGTGAATGCAGGAATACGGCATATTATGATACCACGAACGTGACATATTACGACATGATTTGATTTCTCTATTCAAAGAATTGAAAAAAGACGTCCAAAGACAGGTACCTCCACAGAGCTGTTTTTAAATCACAATTTTTACACATGTTCTGCTCATAGAACATACAGTCCCATACACCAGTTTATGTATTAGTAAGCCCTGATGAAGGAATTAACTATTCCGAAACGTTGGCAAACTAATGGGTTTCATTAATTGACCGATCCCGTGATCCATATCTTACTACTTATTAACGGTCGTGATTTCTACAATAGTCCCTTGCTCAAGTTATAAATGCATCTCTAACAACAATACCTCAGTCGAAGTAACGTGGAGCTTGAAATGGATAGTACCAAAGATGCTTGGAGTGAAATCGAGAGTACTGCAAAGGATAATGAAAGAAAGTACTCCAAACGGGTCCTTTGGCAAAACCTTTTGAATCCCCTTGTACTGTTGCAATGTATTCTAACACAGAGACTTGTACGTAAGAGAGACGTGGATCAACATCCCTCATCGCTCGTGTTTAAATTTCTACAAGACACTTGGACGTGTGACCCCCTCGGGTAGCTCCGTGATCAGCGTGCTCGCTTGCTATGACGCGACCGCGGGTTCAATTCCCGATCGGGGCAGGTTATAGTGTGCGCTTTCCTTGCAATGTGCAAGTACTTGTTTATTCATGTAGTAAAATCTATTTTCAAAAATAAATAAGCAATAAATTTTGAATTTTGAAAGGAGAAAAAAGACAATCAAAAAAACTCCCATGTAATAAACTCTATTTTCAAGGATAAATATGTTGTTGCTATGTGACGATGAGAAAGCTCACTTCTCAGGTTGAGAAGGCCAGAATACGGCATAGGGATGTCTGCGTGCTAACCCCACGTCCCCCTTAACCCATGGTCGCAAAGCCCGGGGCGCCGCTTGAAGCCCTTGGTCCCATCAGAGGCTGTTGTGCCAGTATCGACAGGTAGACAGACTTTGACGTGAAGATCAAAACAGCGTATTCTTGAAACTCGACATTTAAATAAAATTCTCGAAGGACTTGCTTGTGAGTAACGAACTTCGACAGGAAATTCCAGGCAATAATATAGGGCAATGAGGAATTCATCTCAACATGTGAGTTTATACTCCACGGACATTCGGTCGATAAGCCGCGAAGGAGGTAGAAACTCAACCTCGCAGGTCGCGCCTGGTCACCGCTTCGATGAGGACCGTTCACTAAATACCACAAGATGGCTTTATTGAAATTGTTAATTGTGGTGTTGGCACGTACTCATTCTTTCTGTAAGGTGAAAACTACTGTCCTAATGACCACAGATAGTTTAGTTTAGTTAATGCCTTATTTTACGTGGCGAGACTCGGGCCATCATGCCCGCTCTTCCGTCTAACCACGCAAATTTCATTACGCTCCTTTCACCACCTAGCGGAGAAAGGAGGTATTATCTTGGGCGACGAAACTGGAGGATCTCAATTTTGCTCAGAGGCTTCTTTGAGGCTTGAAGATATTTTACATGCCGTAAATCTACTACATGGGACATCCGGCTTTACTTCCCATCCGAAGGAAGGCGTAGGAGGGATTTTTTCAAAGATACGCATATAGATACACATACTGACGCTGCCAATGGGCGATCTGCTGCAGACTGGGCGAGGGGCGCTTCACGTCGAACGCCAACCAGACGGTGTACGAGCGCATGTGGAACACGACGGTGCCGCCGCTGCCCCCGCTCTGCGAGCTGCCTGCCTCCACGTTGCATCCCGGCGCCAAGTACCGGCTGCAGGGGCGCGCCGAGGACGCCGATGGCTGCCTGGGACACGTCACCGCCTTCTTGCTGCCCTCCCTGGGTGAGAACAGGGTTGCTAGGTTACGGGTTTCTCCCCTAAACTTAGGGAAGAGTGGGTGTTTAGTGGATGTTTAGAGGGCAATTTTTTTGGGGAGAGAGGTTGATAAGGGGATTCGTTGATGGGGAGTTTTTTAAATGTTAATTTTTTTAAATTAACCGAAAAATAGTTCCCTATGATTATTGCAGGTATATTTATTCAATTGAGCGTAAAACCACATATACTTAGTGCCTTATTTTAGTGGCAAGACTGGAGCCTTTACGCCCGCTCTTCCGTCTGACCCACGCAAATTTCGCTACGCTCCTTTTACCACTTACCGGAGAAAGAAGGTATTACTGGGCGACGAAACCGGCGCCTTTTTTTTTAATTTAGCTCAGAGGCTCCTTTTACACTTGAGGATCTATTACATGCACTAAATCTACAACATGGGACACCTGACTTTACTTCCCCTCCTAACCATTATACCTCCGCACCCGCACACTACAGGCGTCTGAGATCATCTGATTGAATTACCTCGATTAAAAATGGGTGGTTAATTATCACAACTAAAGATTGGTAGAAGAGGGCAACACATTTGATGAAAAGGAACAAATCAAAGAAATAAACAAGTAATAGAAAATTTCGGTTGAAGATAAGTTTTTACAAAGATGTATCATTATCTCTGTACTCATATTGTGTGAGACAAAGATACCTCTTAGTTTTGTAACACCTAATGGCTACACAGTGTGAATCTTCTTAAAACAAAACTTATACAATGTGTGTATATAAGTACATTATTATATAAATAGTATACATATTTTTATATATTACAAATATGGGTGTTTACTTTAAAATATAAATATCATCATATACAATTAATAATATTTTTCGTATTTCTTTAATATCCATGCCTCATCATATATTATAAACATGACAATAATTTTTTAATTTGATTGTTTTTTATGTGTTGGTCGACTTTGCAACGCTATTTAGTGGGAAATGCTTAATACCATCTGGCAACACTGAGTGAGAAGCGCGTCAGGGCAAACCTTACTCACTTCATTCCAAAGGGGGCGTGTCGGGGAAATCGCCCAGACATCACATTTTCTGTTTTAACGTAATAAATTAAATTTTAATTTTAAGAGTATTTTCCAAAATGTTTACGTTTTCCTTATAATAGGAAGTACGTTTAAAATGTAATAAACCTTGATACCACATGATAGTTTCTCCTGGCATCTTCATGTTGAATATTTTAGAAATTATCGAGGATTATCGAGTAGTGTTAATTGTTAGCGTTGTGAAAGAATATCCCATTTTGCAAGCTGATGAACAAGAGGAAACTAGAAAAGGAGTTTCAGAAGAATTCCAATATTTGGTATTAAGTAGAGTGAGAAGGGAATAACGTTTCGAATTCGTTTTCCAAACAATCATTTTTCTCACAAAACAACTTTCAGTACATTTTTCCCAGTAATAATCAACGATGTAATATTGAAACCTTTCCGCTATTATGAGAACTTAAGTTCTTCAGTATTCCCGTTTCAATCACCAGTGTTGCCGCTGTACTATCGGATGCCGCAATGTCTGTAATGATTTGCGTACAACAACGTATTTTGTAAAACAATACAAAATACGGAATACAGAATCCTCGCACAATCCTCCACTTATTATTATTATTATTATTATTATTGTTATTATTATTATTATTATTATAGTTATATTCATTCAACCACGTCAAATTTTTTAACATTCACTTAATATAAGTGATAGAATTAACATAATTTCGAACTCGGTGGTATAATCCTTGAACGATACGGATGGTAAGGTGTAAAAAGGCCACGGATTGAAGTCATTGGCGACCGATATCCTTTCATCCAACGGTAGACCGAGGGAATCCCATCTCGAAAGATGATATCACGTCTATTGTTTTTGGGAGGTGCAGAACTAACGCAGTTTCAGTTGTGTTCTCCGTTCGTCGTTAACCTTTCCAGCCCCAGTCACTGATGTGGAGCTAATCTTACCGATAATGTATATGATACACGGGGTAATTCATTTACAGTAAACTATTACCATTGAATGTAATGTGGGTGTTTTCATTTCTTTTTCAGATTCGAAAGGAACAAACTCCGAGGTATGTAGCATGCAACGAATGCATTCGTATGCGTATTTTTATCTTGAATATTGCAATTGCTAAAAGAAATCAGTGAAAAGAAAATAAGTTGGCAGAGCCTCTAACATTGATACATTTGGCAACCTCTTCCTTGTCATTTATGATTCTAATTCCTTTACCCCTCGTCCAACTTACAAATGGCCATGATTTGCTAATCTTGCACTGCCTTTCTGACGTCATGGGATGCGGGAAAGAACAAGTATAATACAAAAGTATATAACAAGTATAATACAAAACGATTCATAGCCGAGCTTCAAAATGGGAGGGCGCGGTCACCTAAATATTCATGGAGCTCCCACTCCGTGATAACATTAACAGCTGCTGAAGTTTTGCACTCAACAACGACAGCAAAAGCAGCGTTCTTTCCGAAGAGCAGATGTGACTAGTTGAAGTTCGCTACATGAAATTCATGTTCGCAACATGAAATTCGATTCTGAATGTCCACTGTTCATCTACCTAGCTTCTCATACTTGTAACAGCTTTCCGCAGGCGAGGTAGCGTTCCATTCGTTCTGTTCGAATTGCACCGGAGTGGGGTCTCGCTTGGCCGAATCAAATCTCAGCGCTCGCCCGTGGATGTCGTTTGTGAAAGTTAATTGTAATTGGGTTCTTAGAAATATCTAAACTCCGGGCGTTCGGTAACGGTTGTGAGTGGTTTTAAGAGCCGCGACAGAATTCTCTCCAAATTACCTTGCCATAAATTCCAGAATCACCAGCTTTAGAGGCAAAAGGGCGTTCTTCTCATGGAAGCTGGTTAGGTGTGGGACTCTTACAAAGTTAAGCAACATATTCTTTCAATTTATCAATATCTAAAATTTATTTCTAAATAATTCTATATAAATCGGTCTTTTGTAAATATTCCTACTTATTATTTATTTAATATGAACGTAAACAATGCATGCATTTCCATCCAGGGGTTTCTTTGAGTTTATTCTTCATTACCTCTTTATAAAGACACAAAAACTTTATAAAGACATTTATTTCGAAACTTAATTGTCTAGTTTTACCGAATTTATAACGATATTAGTACTAAATCCTGATAATATCCACTATCTGCATCGCAGTATCAATCGTACGTGATTTATTACCAATACATAATTTACGTCTTTTAAAACAGAAATAGATTTCGACTTCTTGAACAGAAATGTCCAAAAGCATTTTCATTTACGAGAATTAATTGCGAATTTGGACGTAATTAATTTAGTAAAATTGATTCTAATTGATTGAGTGAGCACTTGACATAAAATTGGATCTCGAGGCTCCAACATGAAAAAAAGAACGCCACCTCCACCTTTGTAGAACGATTTAATTTCCAGAATTCTCGTAGGCTTTTGAAATTCGAACTGTGACTGAACGAAATTGTTCGCTTATTGCCCTCACGGAGTTTCTATGTCAATGGCGGATGTCTTCTCTTGGCATCAGAAGTAAAGTTAACTGTTCGCAAACATCTAGGTGTGATTTAAGTTATAGTTTGTGTTTATATAACAGATGTGAATGGTTTCCAACAAGATAATCACTTAGAGTTTAACTTCAATTTATGCTTCATTGCTAGAGGCGACTGAGAAGGGGGTAAGTTGACTCGTTCTAGCAGCCAGCGGACCTTCCGCCCCTACACTTCCACCAGTATAGTCAGGCAAACGTTTCTTTCTATACCACTCCAATAATTAATTTCTTTTCTTCTCCTTTCATTATTTTTTCATATTGTGTTTTATCAGCATATATTCTCTTATATTCACAAATACTCTTTACATCATTCATCCTTTAAGAACGTATGAACAATCTTTTATCTCTCACGTTTTAATTTTACGTTTCGTGGTTTGTGTCCTAATACAATGGCTTGCTAACTTTACAGCTGATTTTTAAAACGTACAAAGTCAATCTCAAAAAGTGACACTCAATATTGTCAGGGATACACACTTGTAGCTGTAGGGAACTATGATAAGTTTCTATCCAGTTTTCCAATGAATTTAATCAGGACACTCAACGCTGTTCTGTACAAAATATGCCATACAATGCATTTTCCAGCTCAGCAGTTCAATCACGACAGGTTCTACAAGTTGCTAGAATGGGAATCAACATTTAAATTCGCCATACAGAACATTTCATTATACAGTGTCCCACTGAAAACCGACCCGTGCGTTCCCCCAGGAATAAGCTTCTTTCTGAGACGTTAACAGCAGCGCTCCCTGGTGGTAGGACTAAAGCTCGATGTACAGTAAGAGCACATCTAATGAGTACTTCTGGGAACAGTTATTATACAATCACGCTTGCAAATGGTTAACTTTATTCACAAACAAAAGGAAAATTTAAAAATATGCTGGAGGGGGGTTATTTGCATACACTTTTCCTTTTATATAACCCCAGAGATAAAAATTATATAATGTCAAGTCCGGGGATAGAAGTGGCCACAAATCTTTTCTTTCTGTCCGTTCTTCAGTAAAAGCTTCGTGTACACGTCACAAAGACTGATGTGATATGTGGGATGTAGCTCGTCTTGTTGAAAGAAGCACCATGATTTTTCGCACTCTGTCAGTTGAGAATAAAAGTTCTCAAAGATTCTTTAATAAATTTCACAGTTCACTGTACTTTCACAAAAAAAATGTTTTAAAAAAGGTCTATAATTCTTCGAGCAGACACTGCACATCACACTCCAATTTTCTCATCGTGCAGCGGAACTTCAAGCAAAATATAAGGATTATTGGTTGATTAGTATCTAGTATTCTGGGAATTAGCGTGCCCAGAGAGATGAAACCATGCTTCATCGCTCATTTAAAATACAATGTAAGGTCTAGTTCCCCGTCAATTATCTTTTTCAGAAACCATTCTCAGTAAATAGCACGTTTCTCGTGGTCTGCAGGAAGAAGCTCCTGCGCACTATGGTACCGGTAAGGATTCATTTGCAAATAATGAAGCACACGATGGCAACTTCCCACTTTGTGACAACTTGCTAATAGAGTCTTTGGACCGTGTAATTCTCTATGAATGACTGAATAGCTTCCTGAGTGCGCACAGAAAGTAGGTTGACTTTTCAAAACGAAACTGTTGTTCGCATTTTGGAATATTGTGCTCTTCGTCCGTACACTAATTGCTGGAAACTCACTATGAAAAACTTCCCAAGTTTTCTTGAACGAACCAGTTCGAATATACGCCTCAACAATAATCACTCTTTCTTGCACAGAATACAGCATTATTAAATATTACGCACAAACGAAAGCCGAAGCACAAAGGCCACAACTGTCTTGAAACAAACTGCTAATTATAACAGGAGACCAAACGATTCCTAGGCAAGCCGCTAGAATTCGTTGTCCATCAAAAATCAATTAACAGAACACGCTTCAATGGGGCCGATTTTAAGACGGTCGCCCATTATCTTAATTATAATATTTACGCACACCGAACGTTGGTTCACACACATATTTTAAGTTATTTTTTCATTAACTATAATTAATTCTTCTCCTTCAAGTAGTACGCTTTGCATATACGCCTGTAGGAATTTGTGCCTGTTGTCACCTCCTACTCAAACTGAATTTCTTTTTTCCTAGTGAGCGGTAGACATTTTGACATCTCACAAGAGACATTTCAACAAGTGCAGGTCGAAATTCGGCTTCATATTTTTTCTATAGATCAATATTATTTATTTCTATTTGCTGTAAAAAATAGATGTTGCCTTTCTCTGGAAATCACTAAAAAAATATAAAAGTTCCACCCTTTTCACGATGCAAATTGCTAGCGCAGGTTTTGTGCAGCCCTGCCTACAGTGAATGTCCACCGAGAGAATAGCGCTTCTACGGTCTGGAACTCCAATTCAGAGCAGCGAAACACAGCTAATGACATTTCTCGCGCCCTTTAGGGGAGGACAAGAAAAAATCGATTTTTTTTCCAGAATTGGCGCCATTTTATTCTCTCTTCTTCTGAACACGTTGTATTTAGTTTATGCATGTTTTAATAAGTTTTAGTCCCAAAAAAACAATTCAATGGAACTATGCAGTAGTTAAGGCACTTAATGTAAGTGCATAACCTTTGGAGGAATGAAGAATGGGAAAAAAATATTATTTTTTAGATATTTGAAAAATTAGAGATATTGTTTGCAGTTCATGCTGCACTGTTAGTTTATGTCTAGCTGTTTCATTTGTTTACTCCAAATAAAACTATTGTTGTGAATAGGAATAGAAACAGTTGCATTGTTGTAAGTAGCTGTTTAGAAGTAATTCTGTTGAATAAGAATATAAATAAAGTATTATTGGGTAAACTAAACGCCTATCGGAGGGTTGAAACAATTGGGAATATCTGTTTGAAGAAATATCAATTTTGTTATCCTTCAATGCAATTCCAAACAAAGTGCGAAAAAAAATTAAATGATCTCCTAAAACAAAAACAGAAGACTAATCAGGGAGGTAACATAAAAGGAAACAATGAAGAGGTTCCAAATGACCCAAAATATAGAACCAGAATGCTCTGTGTGATTGAGTACTTGCATAATTTAGCACCAAAGTTTTGCAGTCGATTTACTCAGTTTCCTTTTTTAACTTAGGAACATTTATCTCTGACAAAAATTGCAGTACACGCTTAATATTTAAAGAGCTATCTACAATGTTTGTTAAGTCATAATCAGATACGAAATGACCAAAACGATCAGCCATTTAGATGTAAAAAAATTATTACTAAAAACATTTGTAAATTTTGTTTATAATTTAATAAAAATTCCTGTTCAAAAGCGAGTGATTGTATATCAGATTTTTTAGCTGATTTTCATTAACAAAGGATTAAATGTTAAATATTTAACAGCGACGGTAGGCACTTGTCAGCACTGTCTCTGAAATATGGAATGTTAAATTGATTTCACTTTACACCGTTCTTTTTTCGGTTAAGTGTATCTCCGATAAGCAGATAAAATCTCCAATTACCCAAGTAAAGATATCCAAAGTATTCTACAAAATTAGTATGTTTTATTAATCATTTATATTTTATTGCTTCATGCAGAGCGATTCAAAATGTTTGAGACTATGGGAAATGTCGAATGGTAGATTTCGTGTTGCTGCAATAATTCTCGTTAAGACAATTGGACTTTTATCTTACTTCGAGGCGCGCACATAAAATTGATGACCGCCTCGCCCCAACATAAATCGGCGTTCCGAGTTTATTTATTTATTTATTTAGTCAAAAACTGTATGTGACGTATAGGGGAGAAATCATCTGCGCACGCTTTTTTGAGTTTCAGAATCCCTTCCCAACAATTTAACTGACAACAATACATATATAACAATAGTTGAAAGATGAAAAGAAGTTTTAAATTAATAATAATAATAATAATAATAATAATAATAATAATAATAATAATAATAATAATAATAATTTTAAAAAGCGAGAGATTAACATTTCAAAAACTAGATATTTTTGTTTCCGAGTTATAGAAGACTTATTTGTAACAGTAAATGGACTGCATATTTGATTTTTCTGAATTGCTAACAAAATAGAAACTCACCCTAAGCTCTACTACCACTAAAAGCAAAAGGAAAGCTCGACAAAACGTGCGCGTAGTGAAGATACAGTTATTATTTTTATTATTATTTTGTTTATTTTCGAGTTATTTCGAGTGGGGATGGAGAAGCGGGTCGATTGATTGATTGATTGATTTTTTCGTGTTTCCGGGCGCGTCAACTGCTTCGGTCATTAGTCCCGTTAGTGAAGTGCATGTTTTTCTCGGGAGATGGCAGTGATCTTCCCCCGCTGGATGGCGAGATCCGGCGCCGACCTACCGTCGGCTAGTAGGGTTTCCCCCACCAGCGGGGCACCGCCCCAGCCGGGACAAGCTCTAAGCTCCCGACCGGTCTCCCGGAATATGTGGTAGTGTAGTGCATGTTAGTGTAAGTGTGTGTGTGTAAGGGGAGAGGATAGGACAAGGAAGAGGAAGGACAGATCGCGCGCGGTCCGTGGCCCGTTTGGTAGGGTACTGTTCCGGCATTCGCCTGGTGTTGATCGGAGAAACCACGGAAAACTACCGATCAGAGCAGCCGGCCGCTCGAATTCTCCTCCAGACAGCGGTTGAATTCGACCTAGCTGAAAACTAGTGTCGGAAATCCTGCTACCGTCAGGACTGGAACCTAGGCCCTCCCGGTCAGAGGCGCTGCAGTGACATCAGTTGATGCACTGAGCTACCGCTCCCGGTGGGAGCGGAGGTGGGAGTTCAACTCATTATTGGATCCATTTAGCGTTGCTTCCAACCACAATCTCACAAATTTTGTCCTACAATGTATTTTAAACTTGGTCCTGCTACACAAAAACAAGAAAAAATATCAAAAAGTTTTATCACTTCCCTTTTTGGAGTAGCTGCTGATGTACACTCACAGCCCCATCAGTTTCCACAAACCTTCTTGCGACCACACATTCCAATTCCATCCATTTTATTCACGAATAACTTAGCACTATGTCTCTGACAATACTGCATATTAGAATTCATCGCGCCTACGACGTGTCTCCGTCCGTGCCTTACGACGGCTAGTCATCCTCTGACGACCCTCGAATTTTCGAAGCGTTTCCTTTTAAAAACAGTCGACGGTTCTCCTTACGCTGTTTATCCTTTCCATTTCCAATTCCCCTCTACTAATTATACACTAAATGTTTTTAGAAATTCGTATCATTTCCTAAATGTCCATGTATTGTTGTATTCTTTTGACTCGTACACGAATATTCTTTCAATTTCTAAATACGATTTCTCGCCGCTCGTCATGCTTCAAAAACACTTGACGGCGCTCTCCTCCCATGGCACCATTACTAAAAAATTTTTTATAATGTTTCTTTTTGCATGACGGTATCATTACATTACCAATTGACTTCCTGGCCCGGAGCAACACCCGGTTCTCCCCATCCTCTTTACAGACCCGACATGACTCCGTGCGATTTTTTTCCACGTCAAAAGAGAGCTGAAAGGAAAGTATTGGGAGACCGTGGAAAACATCCAAAAGCATGATACAACGTTCCTGAGAGACGTTCCCCCGAGGTCTTTCAATGTGCCCTCCAGGCGGGGCAGACACGTCTTTGCAAGGGTATTGATGTAGAGGGAGAGATTTTTGAAGTATTTGTATAGGTCCGATCAATAAATTATTTTTCCCAGAAAATGCGCATTACTTTTACAATGGACCCTGTAAATGACGTCTCTAATGTCTCATTTGCGGAGAAACCCCGTTCGTTTCTGCGTGTATTGTCACAGTATTTACTCTGTTGCAACTTCTTAGTCGTATTGTATGCAGAGTGAAGTGTAATGCGGTCTAACACGACCAGTGTAACAGTTCTTTGCAGCCACTCCTTTGCGGTTGAACAAATGGTTTCTATTTCTGTGATGTGGTGTCCGCAGGCGGGCGCGGGCGCGGGGGGGCCGGGGGCGGAGGTGGCGGCGTGGGTGGCGGTGCCGGCGACGGCGGCGCTGGCGCTGGCGGCTGCTGCGCGCTGCGCATCAAGCTGCGCGACGGCCGCCTGCGCGTGGTGCGGCTACGGCGCGGGCCCGGCGCCACCGCGAGCGTCTTCAAGTACTCCAACGCCGACAGGTGGTCTCCGTCCTTAGGCATCAACTGGTTCCTGCAATCTCTCCGACCGGAAGGTCCTAGGGATTCACTCTCTACGATGGCAGGGTTTTCGACACTAACTAGAGAGATATAGGCCCAATTCAATCGCTGTATGGAGGAGAATTCTACCGGCCTGATCAGTAGTTCTACTTGCTCTGATCAACAGTTTTCCATGGTTTGGCCGATTAATACCAGGCAAATGGCGGAGAACTACCCTAACAAACGGGCTACGGGCCGCGCGCGATCTGTCGTCCTCTTCCTTGTCTATTCTCGCCCTGTTATCGTGCAAAATGGTTCCACAAAAACTTGTAGTAGTTCGGATTAGGCCCAGTAGGTTGCAGTTCTATGCATTTCAACCGATAGCATCCAATAACAGGATAAACGAAATAACTGTTATATGGCGTAACATTTACTAAACGTCAACGGTTAAGAAATAACAATTTAGCTGTTAAGGGCACACCCCTACTACACATGCCGAGAGACCGGTTGAGAACTTAGAGCTTGTCCCGGCTGAGGCTGTGCCCCGCTGGTGGGAGATACGTGACTGAGGGAACCCTGTTAGCCGACAGTAGGTCGGCACCGGATTTCGCCATCCAGCCATCTAGCGGGAGATCATCGCCAACTCTCGAGGAAAACACATGCACTACTTACGGAACTAACTTCCTTGGCAGTTGGCGCGCCCACAGTCATTAATCACTCAATCAGACAAAGCCACCCTTTCTAATATAATGGAACCCTCATTCGCTATGAATCTGAAACGGATATTTTGACCTTTGGGATATATGAAGCCTCAACATTTTCAAAATTTTCTCGAAAATGGCTTCAAATTTTTTTATACTTTTTCCTCGGATAGTGTAAACGGCGCTTAAGAGAAGGTTTCATTTTCGTTTAAATCCCTGATTTTTCGAAAATTGTGAAGTTAAAAATTGATTTTGAATCGTTCCACAATACAAAATTTAAGAGAGACATTTTTTATGAAATCTGTTGTTGAAAGACATCTTCGAATAAGGTCTCGTATAATTTTTGAAAATGAATAGCTTTACATAATTTTGAGTGATATATAGGCATTTTTTATTTTTTAAAACTTTGCATAATTTTGAGTGTTATATAGGCATTTTTTAAAACTCTGCTCCAAACCTTTTCTTCAATTTTTCTCTTGGTACGTATTAAGAACGGTAAAATAATTTGTGCTAGTCTCATTTCCGGGGAACACTGTATTTTCGAAAATTGCAAAAAGTTAGCATTCAAAATAACAAAATTGAAGATAGATATTTTTGTCATAAATAAAATGTTCTAAACCAATCATCTCTTTAAAAAAAAGGTCACGTACGTTTTTTTAAACGAGTACTTTATACGTAATTTATGCTTAAAATTTATGCAATTTATTGAAAAAAACTTTCTCGAAAACCGTTCCAAGTTTTTTCTTCATTTTTTTGTTTTTTACCGATAGAACAAGGAACACTTAAAAGAATGGAGCGGATCTCATTTGTGTTGAACTCTGTGAATTTTCGAAAATTGCAAATTTAGAAATTATGCGGGGAAATATGTGCTGTTGCAGGGCCTTTAGGAATTTTTTTCGAGAATGTTTGTCCCTGCCTGTTGAGAGTGGCAATTCAGTACATGACGTCTCTCACTGAGGCTCTTACCGTGGCGCGCCGTGCGGTGACGTCAGCGTAGGCAACCCTCCGCACGCGAGCGCACAGCGGGCGCCGGCCGCCTCCCTAGCGCGGTGCGGGCACGGAGCAAACTCCAACTGGACTTGGGTTACTCTAACTCTGAGGGATAGCTTCAAGGTGGAAGATGGCACGGCTTTTCGCGTCTTTCTCATTCGCGCCGCTAGAGTCGCTTGATCTGGAGCACTGTTTCATACGGTCGCGATCATGCGACATCTTCCTTCAATGTTGCAGGTCTCATTTTCGTTGAAAACGCTGATTTTTCGTTAATTGCAAAGTTCAATTTTTTTCAGCGTCTTCCTACAGCTACAATATTGAAGTTAGAGTTTTTCTTAATAGAATCTGATGTTTAAAGACAGATCTTGAAATAAGGTCATTACTATGTTTCGAAAATATGACTCGTTTTCGCGTAATTTTGCGTGAAATATAGCCAATTACATTTTTTAATCATTTTTTCTTAAAAACTGCTCCCAATTTTTGCTTTAAATTTTCTCCTTGTATCTATAAAAAAGACACTAAAAAATTAATGCTAATCTCATTTCCGGAGAGCTGTCTGCGTTTTCGAAAATTGCAAAAAGTTAATATTATAAAATTACAAAATTGTTTGCCTTAAACAAAACTTACTACCTCGAGAAAAGTATAACCAGCACTTTGAAATGACCATTAGTTGGAGACAATCTAAAACAACAACTAACTGAGGTTTGCTGCATTGCAAGTTAGTTAGTAGTTGCTTATTTATGGCAACGACATCAGCCCTCTTCTCAAACAACGCAATTTTCAATACGCTCTTTCCACATAAGAAAAGAGAGTATTATCTTAGCGACAATACAGGCGGAACTCAATTTTCGTAGAGCTTCTTGCGGATTTTTAAAATTGAAATTACACATTGGACAGCTCGGCTTAGCTTCCTCCGAAGGCTGGCGTCAGTAAGGATTTTTCGCCTAAATCCGACTTGACGGTTTGAATCCCAAACTTGGTTAACAGTCCGATACGTATGCGATTTACCACCGAATCCAAGTTAATGCGGTAGCTGAGTTGATCTCAGGCGGAAAAGTTCTTTGAAGAAAACTTTTGGAACATCACAAAATGCGAGTAGTAGCACCACTGTTAGTTTTGTCAACAGGTGAAGCGGACATACTTCTAGAGGATCCCGCTCGAGCATCTTTCTTACCTCTTCAACAACGTTTACGTAACATAATCCATTTAAACTCTGCTCACGCATGCTTTACTATTCTCATCCGTAAACGCGGAAATTAGAACTGAACTCTGAACTGGACGACAGGTCTCTGGTCATATCGGTGATTCTTTGTATGAAACCTTTCCTCGGCCATCCAGTAATTAACTAGAGGAAGATTGGCGACCAGATTTACCAATTACATTATTTAAAACACGCCGAGAGAACCAAGCATGTAACTAAACGCGATCTAGGACTATGACATCTCAAATTGCTGTAATCTTCCTGCCAGTGATTGTCTCCAATAACCAAAGTTGAGTATGCAGAGATACGCCTGTGACTGGCAGCAAAAGTTTTAGGCTAGTTAATGCCTTATTTTACGTGCGAGAACTCGGGCCGTCAGGCCGGCTCTTCCATCTAACCACGCAAATTTCGCTACGCTCCTTTCACCACATAGCAGAGAAAGAAGGTATTATCTTGCGCGACAAAACAAGCGGAACTCAATTTTGCTCAGAGGCTTCATTTAGGCTTGAGGATCTTTTACAAGCAGAAAATCTACTACCTGGGACAGCCGACTCTTCCCCTCCGAAGGAAGGCGTACGAAGGATTTTTTCGTCCTTAAAATTCCATGACTTCGATCGGGTTTGAACCCGCAAACTTGGGTACAACAGTCCGATACGCTAACCGTTATACCACCGAATCCGCAAGTTAATGCGGTAGACCTGAGTTCGAGTCTCGGCGCGGGAAAAATGTTGCTTGTTGAAAACTTTGGGGAACTGTCACAAAAAATTCAGTGTAGTAGCACCACTAGTTGGTTTTCGTTTAGGAGCAAGGAACAATACTTTTGGGGATCACTCGCTCAAGAGCATGCTACTTACCTATTACGAAAACAACGTTTACGTAAATAAAGGCCTACTTTAAAAAATCTGCTCGCATGCTTTATTGATTCTCATCGATAAACCCAATATATTGGTAAACTGAAGACACTTGAACTGAAACCGACAGTTTCTAGGTATTATGGGAATTCTTTGTATGAACACTTTTTCTCCCTTCGGCACAGCCGGTAATTAAATACTCAGAAAAGAAATTGGCGAAGAATTTCACACAATTTTAAATGATTTAAAACACGGCCGAAAACCAACATGATAACTAAACGCGCTCTTAGTTTAGACATATTACATCTCAAATTGGCTTCTGTAAATACTTCCTGCCAGTGATTGTCATTTACCAATAAACCAAAGTCTGAGTATGCAGTATGATAAGATTGATGCATGTCACCATAAACCGTTTTGAGGCTCAAACGACGTAGGCCTATTTACTACGTGCAATAATGGGCGCAGACAGCAGAACTCGTGATTGTTGGGGACGCACAGTATAAACAAACTCTTCCGAGAACGTTGTCTCGGACAACGCTTAGATATCCGTCATCAAGAATACCTAGTCGTCTACGTATAAATGTCTCATTTTGCTTATTAAAAGTGTAATAATCGTGAGATAAAAGGCTTGCAAAGAAGTTGCTTTCACTCAAAAAATCCGCCATCAGAGTTGTATTCCTAGGATTTTCGAGATTATTTTCTACATCATCTTTCAAGTTGGAATACATTCTTTGGCAATCTTTTTCAATTCATATCCTAATGTTTTCACTTGTGAATATCGATCGGGAAGAGGGTGTGATACAATTATCAAAATTGCTTTTGAGGCTCGTACATATGTTTCTGCTACTTTGACAAGTAGTGATTTCATCATTTTGGCTTTGAAAACCAAATGCTGCCAGATAGGAACCTTCATTATCATTTTTGCATATGTTTTTAATTTCACGTTCCTACTTACTTCGACATTAATATGAAACTGAAACTCCTGTGACGATAGTGGTGAGTATCGAACTATTCATCGATTACACGGCACACAAACGAGAAAGTTGTCAGACCCAAAGACTTGACACATGTCTCTCTATGTATGTCGACGCGCTGAAAGCGAACGTGAAGCCACAATTGCGCCATCACCCTCCAGTTTTGTTTTATTTTGTTTTTATCGCGAAAAACTGGAGGGTGGTGGCGCAATTCTGCTTTCGGATTCGGATTTATAGTGTCGACATACATAGAGAAATATGTATCAATTCTTTGAGTCTGACAACTTTTATTTCCCCTTATTCCCTTCAATTTCGCGGTATTGCAGTCTCTAATAGGATAGCTTTTCTCTCCCATAGTTCTACAATAAATTATTTGGGAAACGTTTTGGTACCCTCAAGGAACGATGCTTTGTTATTAAAAGCTCCACACGCCACGAAGACTTTAAACATTTGGCGATTTTAAACCATTTTTGATCATCCTCTTTCGGTAGTCAAACTTCTTGATGATGTACCATTACCTGATAACCAGAACATTGAATTTATGTAACCTTTTATTCAAGTCTTCTCCATCAATTTTAAGATATATTTGTTAAATTTCAAAATTGTTCTCATTTTTCCCCTCTCCAGAATTTCAGATAATTTTGTAATGCGAATAAGTGTATAATCTATGATTTCAGCAATTCGCTGTACGGTATTATCTTGTCCTTTTAGAACATTTTCTCTTTCGCCACGTTGTTGATCTACGAAGAAAAGAGATACATTAGTATCAAGTACATTATGACGCTCTCAGTATATACGTAAGTATGTATGAATAAGCATGTTGGAAAAGTATTTAAAAGCTGAAAATTCGAAAATTAAACAGACACTTCAGCTTTATTTATCTGTATTTGTGTATTGATTATTATTATTATACTAATTATTATCGTTATTATCGATACTATTGTTAATATTATTGCATTGTTATTGTACGTGGGGAATTATCGTTATTACTGTCTTTGGGGGGAACAACAAAAAATCATATCTTCGGAACCGTTAGGGATATGGAGGTAAAACAATAACCAAGTTGGTCCTATGGTTTTATATAAAGTGTTCCAATTTTATGTTGATGGATTCAGTATGTTTTGAGTTAAAATGTTTCGTACAAATGGACAGACGCAGACAACTGATTTGTCGATGGATTCGTTTTAGCAATCGAATAAACAAGTTGAAAAATATTTAAAAGCAAAAAATTTGAAAGTCACAAAAAAATTAGATTTATTATCTTTATTGATGAATAAGCAGTAAATTGCAAAACGGATTGATGTTTCCGTAAACTGACAGTTTCCTTAAACTGATATGGTCATTAGTTCCGTTAGTGTAGTGATTTTTTGAGCCTGGAGGAAGTGATGTTCATCCTCCAGGAGGGTGAATGGTGAGATCCGGTGACAACCTACCCACACAGGGAAATTCCCTCTATAGTTATCGCCTCCGGCAAGGCCCCACCACCGCCGAGACAAGATCTAAGCCCCCAACTAGACCCCCGACATGTGTGGTAATCTATTCCATGCAGGTGTAAGTGTGTATAAATAAGGAAGGATAGGACAAGGCAGAGAAAGTATAAATCGCACCGGCCCGTTCGTTGGGGCATTCCGCTGCATGTGCCTGGAGTTGATTTGAGGAACCACGGAAACCTACCATTAGATTAGTCAATGCTAGATTTCTCCTCCAGGCAGTGGCTGAATTCGACCTAGCTATCTAGCTGGTATCGAAAATACGCCACCGTCGAGGCTCGAACCCTAGAATCTCCTGATCTGAATCGCTTAAGAGACAACGTCAATGCTCTGAGCTATGCATGGCTGGTAAGTAGTTAATTAATCATTATTGAAAATAATGAATAAAAAGATAAGAAAAATATTTTGATTCCTTAAATTTGGAGGTTTTTCTTTCCCAAACGTGAGTTCATACGAGGATGAATGAAACGACAAAGAAAGTCTGTCCAACTAAAATCGCCACATTCTCCCTTTCCGAAACCTTAGGTCACATGACAACCCAATGATCACTAAAAGTGAAAAGAATGTTAAAGGTATTTCACGCAATTGCCAAATTGCCACAAGAAGTACACGTACACCCAGACAGTGTTTGCTAGTTAAAATCAACACCGTACTTCCATGATCATAGGCGCTGTAACGGCATCATCACAACCGTTACAGTATCTTGTTCCTGTCTGATGATGCCTGGTTAGTATTTCTTCTCTATTGAAACGTCAAGTAATTTTAAAAAGCTGAAGGATCGAACGGATTCCGAGCCGACAGCTTATAGTTCGACTCCCTGTGGACGTCAACCGCCCCCGCCGCCCCACCACCTCCGCATCTTCCTGCTGTACCGCTCCCACACGCGTTTACAGGCACACGTTTTTTCGGAAACCTAGTTTTCGCAATCAAGAACTCACAATGTGAATTTTCACTGCCCAACGTACTAGACTAAGTATGTTTTTACTGCAAACACGAGCCAGGATTATCCATTTTTTCGAACCCAAGAGTTTTTCTGTAAATAATGGTTGTTTTTTCGGCAATACTTTCTCTATACCACATAAGTAGTATACGAGAAAGTAATACGAATAATTATAAGTGCATATGAAGGAATCTAAGCGCGCCCCGCTTCTTTGCCAGTGGCGTTGTGTTAAGCCTTGTTCTGAAAAGGCGTCGCCCTCTGTTGCAGCCACGGAATGCTGAACTTCCCCATTCACCAGCAGCGCAACATCATCTACGTCGAGAAGGAAATAGAGGTAGGTACTCGGTGCGGCGGCATTGACTCCAGCAGTCCAACGGTCTAGACCCCTCGCAGGCCCTAATCAGCCGACCCCATGCGATGCAAAGGGTGCTGAAGCCTATTCTCCCACGCGTTCCGCTCCTGATAGCAAGGCCGTCAGTTGACCATCGTGACAGGCCCCGGAAGTTTGCAACTCCATCGATTGCAGTTTGTCATTGACTCCAGCAGTCCAACGGTCAATCGTACGGTCTACACCCCTCGCAGGCCCTAATCAGCCGACCCCATGCGATGCAAAGGGTGCTGAAGCCTATTCTCCCACGCGTTCCGCTCCTGATAGCAAGCCGTCAGTTGACCATCGTGACAGGCCCCGGAAGTTTGCAACTCCATCGATTTTTGAAGCAACGCGTGGCATGCAGGAAACTATCGTATTTTACCGTTCGTAAACGTTCATCGGAGGCGGTACCTGTGCGTCACAACCCAAATGGATGTACATACCACTGTGCGGGACGCGCATCCAAAACGAAATATCCAGGGTTCCGCAAAGTAAACAAGCACGGAGCGGCATCAATAACATCACTGCCGTCTCAAATATTGAGAATGAAATCAATCGGACTTGTGAGTTTCGATGAAATCGTACTAAATAATGACGATAATAATAATAATAATAATAATAATAATAATAATAATAATAATAATAATAAAGCCAATCCGGATATTCAAGATAGATAAAACCTGTTTTACATGAGCATTCTTACTTTCTCGTATACGTAGTAATATACGTAATATAAAGAAAGTTATGTAAAGCTGCGCGAAAAAACGGCGGATTTTCAGCGGAAACAAATCATTGCCGGACTCTGGTGGCGAAAAAGTGCATACAACCAGTTGTTAAATTAGGAAAAAAAGTCCACTAACACGTGGTGTAGCTAGAATTCCTGTTTTGTGGGTACTTGATGCCGAAAAACCAATTCGAGGCAAAACATCTGTCCTTCCGTCTCTCTGTCTCTTTCTGTCTGTCCGTCCGTTTTTCTGTCCGTCTGTCCGTCTGACTGTCCGTCTGTCCGTCCGTCTGTGAGTCCGTCTGTCCGTCTGTCTGTCCGTCCGTCTGTGAACACTACTAGCGCCAAAACCACAAGTACGATCTTTTCCAAATTGAAGAATCCTATGTCGATCTGGCTTTAGTTGAAGCTTTACAAATTTTGAAAAACATTCTTTAAAATTTGGGGGTACCAATGGTACCATGGACTCCCACGGACATTTTTAATAATTTCTCAAAAACGGCACCAAATTTTTTCTTTAAATTTTTTAGATAAACATCAGAAAACACTTTAACAGGTCTGGTTGTCTTTCTGTGGGTTTTTCTGATTTTCGATTGTCACAGTTTTGAATTTTTCCGTTTCTTTCTTCAACTACAAAATTGAAGTCATGGATTTTTCCTTCAAATGAAATTTGTTGTGCATAAATAGTTGTTTCAATTAGGTAATGGTAGACTTTTTTGGAAATTTTAGTAGTTTTCGTGCAATTGTGCTATATTTGCAATTTTAAAAAATAACAAAAACAACCTTTTCTCAAAAACGGCCCCATTTTTTTTAACGATTTCTTTACATTATTATGTAAGATTTTATAATCTTGTGATGTAAGATTTTATAAAAATATACTTTAGGCGGCGATATGTGGTAGTTGGCAAGAGGATGAGGGAAGACCCTAAAGCCAGTCCACACCAAGGAAATAAGAAAACTTTACTACGAGAAAGTCTGTGTCATTCTGTAGTACCACTAGTTCGGTATAAATTTCATCCAGTTTGACTATCGCACTCCTGACGTCACTTTTTGGAACTTTCTCTTATTTGTTATGCCTCTGGTGCGATTTGTTCTTTTTGTACTGTTTCGAGAGCGTTCTGATGTGTCGAACTGAAATATGTAAAGTGATTATGTAGTGAGAAATAAATTTTTTCTGTATTCTAATGTCGCGTTCTGTGCTCAGTCCTAACATACCCTAACAAAATTTGTTACCATAGATGCGATGTTCAAATGTTAGATCTTTGGTCCTTGTTGCAGCGTCCAGAGAAAGTATTTGCACACGATTTTGTATAGACGAATTTTGTAAAACGTTGGAATCACGTTCATTCAGTTTCGGCACCGAAACATATCGCCTAGAAACGAACGTCCTTTTCCATCCACTTTCTGTACAGACAAATGATGAAACAAAGGATGAAAAAATTACTTATACAACAGGCTTAAGGCAATAGTGCTGTAGCGATCTCGGACGGAAGGGTTCGCAGGTTCGAGTCCAGCTTCTGGCATGGTTGTGTGTGTTTGTATGTTTGTGATTGTCCATTCACCCTTCTTCATCATCTTCATACCTTACTTCATCCCACAGGGCTAGCAGTCTTGGGATGTAAAAATGGATTCGGCATAAAAGTACTGATCCCAGTCCAGTTTCCCTGATCCATTGAGCAAATGCTGAGATGGCCCCTTGTTTTGCTTCTGGACATAAATGTAACTTCATTTCCTGTGCACGTCTTCTAGAATTCAGTGGGAAATATAATTATTGAAATTATCGCTTCCATGTTGTCGCAGCGGGAAGTATTATTCCGAAGGACAACATGGATAAGAGCCAAAATTTATTACCTTTTTATCCTTGAAAATAGATTTCATGAGAGTCTTTTTTTTCTTCAAAATTTAAGTAGTATATGACTTAGTGTAGGATACAGAATTTTGAAATGTCCAAATTCACTTTTCCCCATAGCACGTCATACGTAGTTTTTAACTGTTTTTTGACGTAAAATAAATAAATAAATAAATAAATAAATCCCTCCCCCCAAAGATTACGTGCACTTTCCCCCGCGAGAATATGACTGGGGCTCGGGGGTATACGTAACGCATTCACACGGTCCTAGGAGGGCCCATTCGCGTCAATAATAATAATAATAATAATAATAATAATAGTAATAATAACAATAATAATAACAAGAATAAGTAATACTGACTAGTGGAAAACCGTGCAATTAAATCATTGAAGGGATACATCCTCTTCATTCTCTCATTGGGTAAAGAATAGCTGTTTCAACCTACTAGTTTAGAATTAAGTTTCCTCTACTGTTCACCTCGCAGGAGGCGAAGGCACGCGGCGACGCGGATACCTTCGAGATCAGCTACGAGCGACTGGCGCTGGGCCGGCAGATTGGCAAGGGCGCGTTCGGACGCGTGTTCCTGGCGCAGGCCGAGGCCATCGCCCACACCCCCGGCCTGCAGACGGTCGCCGTCAAGAAGCTCAAGCGTAAGTCACTCGCTCACTACTCCAACGACCACTTCCACCGGGAGCGGTAGCTCAGTGCATCAACTGATGCCACTGCAGCGCCTCTGACCGGCAGGTCCTAAGTTCCCACTCCCCACGGCGGCAGGATTTTCGACACTAGCTTTTCAGCTAGGTCGAATTCAGTCGCTGTCGGGAGGAAAATTCTAGCGACCGGCTGCTCTGATCGGTAGTTTTCCGTGGTTTCTCCGACCAACATCAGGCGAATGCCGGAGCAGTGCCCTAACAAACGGGCCACGGACCGCGAGCGATCTTTCCTTCCTCTTCCTTGTCCTATCCTCTCCCCTTACAAACATACTTACACTAACATGCACTACACTACCACATATTCCGAGAGATCGGTCTGGGGCTTAGAGCATGTCCCGACTGGGGCGGTGCCCCGCTGGTGGAAGAGTCCTGGTTAGGGGGAAACCCCACTAGCCGACGGTAGGTCGGCGCCAGATCTCGCCATCCAGTGGGGGAAGATCACCGCCAACTCCCGCGAAAAAAACATGCACTACACTAACGGGACTAATGACCAAAGCAGTTGAAGCGCCCGAAAACACGGAAAAATCAATCAATCAACCAATCAACGACCACTTCCATTAAGCGGTAGCCGTTCGATTTTCCCATACGACACGTGTAAACTTTTCATCTTTTATGTCGTCGCATGGATAAGAGGCTGCTCACATTTTGTAGATAAACTTTTTTAAAGGTCACGTCAAGCGACTTGAACTATTATTATAAAAGCGGAAAATTGGTAGATATTTCTTTTGATTTAATATCTTACTGCGAGACACAGCTTGCCAGGCTACATCGAGCAGTGATATCATTTATGTAATTTGTTTCAGGTAACAACAGATGGTTTTAATACATATCTCGTAATGACAAAACGACGTCTTCGCTTCGCCCATTTCACACTATTCCTATGGTTTGCTAACTCGGACTTCCGCCGCATGCGCGAATCCGGTCTGAAGGTCACTCGCTAATTCTTTCGACAGTCGGCCCCAGACTGTGAATTGTATCTTCCAGTCTAGATTGCTTGTTCAAGTCGGCCGGAAAGGAAGTTTCTCGACTCAGGGACAAGACAAGAATGTGTTTTTATATTATCAGAGAGGAACCAAACGTTCATAAATACCTAAATTTTCATTTAAAGTAATTAAAAATGTTACAGAGAACATGCTCTTTTCATATCAATCAACATAATTATATCTGATTTACACTTCTAGTAACCTCACGACCTTGATTAACCTCTATTATCGGACAATTTTCGATGGAACTATTTTGGTCATCCTTTAAGACAGGTCTCGCTGAACCTCCTAGCAAGGTTTTTCAAAAGTGATGCTAAGCATTTTACTCCACATTGCTGACATAGGAGTCTCGTAAATCTGCAATTTAAGTTCTGCCAGACATCAAAACGCTCCTAAAGAGTATTTCTTTAATCTGTTATCAAGCTACTAATTATATAAATGCCCATTTTATTCACTCCAGTTGTCATCAGTGGGAGTGAATGGGCGTTTACTGACATGAAATATCTGTACAAAACGTTCCTGCGTGCATATGTAGATGTAAAACAAAAATATAAAACAGCATTCCTTATTCAAAGGGCCATCTCTATCTTCAAATATCATAAATTGCACGAGCTCTGTGATGTGACCTCAGGGGCTGCGATCAAACTGGAGATCCATTGATGAATCATTTGTTTAAACAATCACAGCACAATAAGACTCACTTTTCTACTTGGATCGAAATTGATGAAAGTCTGTGTGAAACAGGCATCACAAAAAAATTAAAATCACTCACTTCGGAAATCATAATTGAAAACACATTAATTGTCGCTGGAATTCAGTTGAGTCCTGGGCCCCAATATTGAACACCGCCAACCTGCGCATGCGCCTGGGCATGGTACAGCGCTTGGGCTTGAGCGTAGATTTAGGCATGGGTTTAAGACCTAGGCTTGGAACTGGGTCAGCGCTGGGATTGGACTTGAGAATGGGCCTGGGTTTGAGACCGACCTTGAGCCTGCATTCAGGCCGGCGATTGGTCCGGAGCTTGGGCCTTCGCGCGGGTCTCTGTTTGATCTTGGGCTCGTGTTTGCATCTGAACTCAGGCCTAACCTTCAGTCTGCATTAGGCCTGGGCGTGATCTTGAGCGTGCTGTTGTATCTGCGCTTGCGCCTGCCCCCGGGCCAGCTCTTGGGCCTGTCCTTGCGCCTGCCCTTGGGTGTTACCTTGTTTGATCCTTCCTGCCCCTGGGCGTGCCCTTGCACCTGCCCTTGGGCCAGCCCTTGGGTCCGCCCTTGGGCCTGCCCTTGTGCCAGCCCTTGGGCCTGTCCTTGCGCCTGCCCATGGGCCTCTCCTTGCGCCTGCCGATGGGCCTGTCCTTGCGCCTGCCCATGGCCTGTCCTTGCGCCTGCCCATGGCCTGTCCTTGCGCCTGCCCTGGGCTGCCTTGCCCTGCCTTGGCCCTTGCTGCCCCTGGGCGTGACCTTGCACCTGTCCTTGGGCCAGCCCTTGGGTCTGCCTTGGGCCTGCCCTTGGGCCAGCCCTCGGGCCAGCCCTCGGGCCTGCCTCGGGCCTGAGGTCGGCACGCGTGTCTTGCCACAGCGCGCGCGTCGGCCGACGAGGTGGAGGAGTTCCTGTCGGAGATCGCCATGCTCAAGAAGGTGGGGCGCCACCCCAACGTGGTGACGATGCTGGGCTGCTGCACGCTGCGCGAGCCCTTCTGCATGATCATGGAGTACGTGCCGTGCGGCGACCTGCTGCAATACCTGCGCCGGCTTCGCGTCGAGTACGAGCGCTTCACTTGGAGCAGCCACTTGCGGCCGCCGTCGGGCGCGCTGCCGTCGCCGCGCAGCCCCGCGCCCTCCTTCGACCTGGGCGCCGGGCCGCGCTACATCGACCTCCTGCTCGCCCCGTGAGTCATGCGCCTCGTCACTGTTTGGTGTGTCAATGTGCTTAGGCCGACTCTGCCATTATGAATTAGTTTATTGAGGGTTGGGGGCGCTCAATACGTCGTCAATGGTTATCTATTAAGTAGATGACAGTAATAAGCACGATGCAGTGAGTAGTGGATAAATGAAAAGAGAGGCAGGGATACGGGAGGACTCCGAGAAGACCTTCTGGAAGCTGGCTTTGTCCACAACGAAGTAATCGTGGATAGGCCGGGGATCGAAGCCGACTCGCAGTGGTGGAAAACGTATGCGCTCTCAATTATGTCACGAGCTCTCCCAACCAGATCGCTCGTGGTCCCGAGAGCTAGATGTCCTCCGTGCCTCCTGTCCTTCGCTGTGTCTCCGAGATTGACCAGCTATGTTTTGTTGGCACCGTGATGCCACGAATAAACCGCGTACTCTGCCGATCTCTCCACCCCTTTTCTTCTATCTTAACAAACGTGAAACCTCCTCCACAAAGAAGTGACTCATTATAAAGACAAAATACTTAATACTTTTTTCCTATATAATCTAGCGCTCCAATATCTAAGGAGGGGAAAATACCACTAATTGATATAATATATTGGCCGTCAATGGTATACTTAATCCTTATAGTCTCCAGGAGCAAACGATTTTCTTTACGCTCAGCTTTCTCCAGCTATTCCGTCAAAATGTTGCAATATGAAACACCAAAGTCTGGCCTATTTTTGCCGCACGTTTTGCTTGCTATAGTGGCAACTTTGCTTTTAAAAACTTTGTTCTCTCCTACCATAGTCCTCCGCTCAAGAAGCAAGCGTCTCCTAGTTTTCATGATCAGTCGGCATCTTCAGGGATTACAAGACCCACTGCCTGCGTGGGAATATTTCACACCAGCCCCTAATAAGATCGGCTGCTAGATTGTGATTCTTTGTCGCAATCAAGAGTTGCGTTGAAAATGGCGGGTGGCTGATAATAATACTGTCTTAGATGAACAGAAGAGCAAGAGGGACAAAAGCAAATTTATCTTTTCCTTTCAAAATCATATTCATAAATATTGAAAAGACACCCAAACATGATGCATATACGAAGCATAACTCCATTTGGAACACTGAGTTTTTTGTATTTTCCACTGAGTTTTTTTGGTAATACACACGGGAATTTTGAGATGGTGCTTTACGTTAAAAATTTCACTAAATTTTCCGTTTTTATTGTGAAGCCAATAATTACATCAAAAGCATTTCAATAGAATAAAATGAGGTTGTTTTACTTCTTCGAGTTATTATTGTTAATAATTATTATTATTATTATTATTACTATCATTATTATTACTATTATTATTATTACTATTATTATTACTATTATTACTACTATTATTATTACTCTTATTATTACTACTATTATTATTACTTTATTATTACTACTATTATTATTATTACTATTATTATACTTATGGAATGCTTACATGCAACATGGCTGACCCTGCTCTAAGAACGAAAAACTGTATTTAGAGATAAATATACTACCACGACGTGTTTTATAATTATTTGGATATAATTAGTTTTATGAAACACTTTGGGAAATATTATTTACAACCGACTTTGAAATCTAAAATACCGGCCAGGCCACCACCTAATAGCCGACCAGTGAAATCAAGCCGCTTTCAAAATTATGAAAATGACATAATATGATTGCGAAATGTTGGGCACAAAATTTTAAATGACATCTGGTATCGAAACAAGAAATATAATGCCGCAGATGAACGTCTGAGTTGTTAAAACAGCAGCTGAGATATAAGTCCGTTCATAGGTGTACTATCAAATAAAAGAATACCTTCCAGCAGCCAATTTCTTACATAATGTTGAATCGATCATATCAGAAACTTTGCTATTGTTAGAGTGTGTAATGTTGTAACTCAAAAATGGTGCAACTGGCTTGTGAAAGAAACAAAGTATGTCGTTGTTACTTGCCGTCGTGACGGCAATAAGACCAGTCTTTTTTCTCTTCCCATTTGAAAGGGATTAGCGCATATGTTTACATGAAGTTTGGATCAAAGCTCCCTATTGATATCTTGTCTGCTATTGGATTCACTCCATCGTACTTTAAAACTTCATTACTTGAAACGTCTTCCATCCTGTTAAGTAAAGGATCAAAACTAAATAATGAAGCTTTCTGTCAGGTCATGTTTCACAAAACCGATTTTAATGTGAACACATGGAATGGTCTTAATACTTTCTATGCCATGTGAGGGATACTGACAATAATTCTCCAAACTGCAATCGATCTTCTGCGACGAAATTCTCGTACGCAATGCAAGTAATTTGATGACTTCATAATGAGGGTTTTCAGTTGTATTGATTATTGATGGTTTAAAGTAAAACTTCACAACCTCATGCCCACAATTTCTTTGTGGATAGGGTAGTCTTTTGTTACGACTTCACAAATTCAGTCGCAATCTCCTCCCAAACAGGAAACAATGGGTTTTGAAATTAAGGCATCTATTATGTGATCTAAGTGGTGTTGATATTGTCGCTCACTTTCCTTTCCAATTTATTTAGAAACGAATTATGATTGAAATAATTCGTGCGGAAAGTTTTTGGTACAGTCAAGTCCTCCCACAATAACAATTTTTGGATTGGCTTAACTTCTCCTTTCCCACAATCACTTCACCTTCTTCCAAACTCCCCTCTCATATGTATAAAACATACAATCCCGACATCCGTACTAAACTAAATTTATTGGAAACTTAGTTTTTGTAAGCCTCGCGTTCAAGAAGGGTCGAAAGGGAAACGAACAATATAGGAGGTAGAGCGAGGCCGAAGAATGAGGAACTTCAACTTAATTTCATTCTATTGATGTGCTTTTGATGTATATAAATCATGTTAGTTGGCAGTACATTAAGGCCTATTGCTTTTCTTACCGCAATTTTCAACGTGAATTTAACCTCAGTAAGTATTAAAACATTAGTACGAGTATTTAATCATACTGTATTTATAATTATCTTTGGAACCCAGAAATAAAATATTATACAGACCCTTAGTAAACCACAAAAAAACAAATCACAATAACCACAAATCACAATAAAAAGAAACATTTAGTGTAATTTTAAAGCCTCTTAGCTCTATTTGATTACAAAACACAATTTATATAGCAAACTTGTAGAGAATTTTATAACCTTTAAAATTGTACATAACCATTCTTGTACTAAGTTCAACCAATAACGAGAAGTTATAACGCAAAAAACAAAAAAAAAATGCCCGGAAAGTTCGTGTTTTTTTGGCTACCAAAACATGTACCGAAGTATTTCGAAATAGAAAACAGTTTTCTTATTAATATCAATATGAATAAAATAAAATATTCTACTTCACCTTTTGAGAGGTAAAATGACTTATCAAAACATTACTAACATTAAAATGACTCATCGGGTATTATGGATAGTATGCATACAAGCTCCGGAACGGAGTTTCCTCCAATCAAATTGTTTGGAGTGAACATTATTAGACACCCTTCAATATGTGGTTTAAATTTTTCGTGGTAAACTTGAATGTATTGAGAGATTTGCAACTATAGATGGTACGTAGAAACATTAGTTATATCTAGGACAGCTGAGAGAATATTTGGGCCCTGAAAAAAGATGTTATGTGGGTCCTAATAAAAGAATTCTGCAGACACATGTAAGAGAATATTATTAACGTACGAATGGAAACCTTTCTCAGTAAACACGACGCGCTTTCAGATTGCCAACATGGATTTAGAAAATCAAAATCAACGGAAACAGCTATATTTTCTTTTCTTAAAGATGTCGCCTCATCATTGGATCAAAACGAGGCACCTATTGGATTATTTTTAGATCTCTCAAAAGCTTTTGACATCATTGATCATGACATTTTACTTTCAAAATTACCTTCATATGGAATCCGTGGTATTGCTCTAGATTGGTTATGTTCGTACCTTAAACAACGATCTCAGAGAGTTGAAATACCTTATTGGAATGATGGAACATTACGTACGCACCTTTCCGACTCTTTGCCCGTTGCATGTGGAGTTCCTCAAGGATCGATTTTAGGCCCTATTCTGTTCCTACTTTACGTAAACGATATGCCCTCGACCATTCAAAACGGAAGAACGTTCTCTTTGCGGATGATACGAACATCCTTTGCAATAAAGAAACCGCAAATAGTACAATATCAGATGTTTCAAATTGGTTCCGAAATAACAAATTAATAGTAAACGAAAAGAAAACGGTTTTAATGCAGTTTTCCATTTCGAATAAACAATTCTGTGCTCCGTTGAAAATGAACAGTGTACCATTGACTGATGTTAAGGCAACAAAATTTTTAGGTCTCTCAATTCAGTCAAACCTTAAATGGAACGTCCATTTAAATGAATTGAACACAAAATTAAGTTCATTATGCTACGCGTTCAGAATTCTCGCAAATTCAGTAAGCCTTCATACTGCTCGTTGTGTATACTTCGAGAATGTTCATTCCGCCTGAGATATGGCATAATATTCTGGGGAAATACATCTTATAGCTCCCAGACTTTTATATTACAAAAACGAATTGTACGAATAATAACCAAATCCTACCCACGTGATTCATGTAAGCCTCTCTTCATTAATCTAGGAATTCTACCATTACCGTGTCTTTTTATTTACGAATCAGTGGTTTTTGTAAAAAATAACTTGCTTAAGGGCGGGAATATATTTTCAGAAAATGACGAAGTCTATTACTATAACACTCGACGTAGAAATCATATTCATCAGGTGACAGTATCAACAGCTCATTACAATAAATTCACATACAATACATGTACATTATTTTACAACACTTTGCCAGATGACATTAAACGATTAAATTCAATAGAAAAGTTTAAATCCAAGTGAAATCGTTTCTGCTGCATAACTGTTTCTATACAATTAGAGACTATACTGAGCATCACAAGAAAAGTAACATTAATTTTAACAATCATACATAATGCATTATTTACCATTTGGACTGTATAAATGAGTATAAACAACCTGTAACAACTATTGTACTACAGCTTCCGGGTCAATGACCCCCATCTCGATCAGGTTTTTCGTCCAGTTTCCTGATCCATTGAGCAAATGCTGAGATGGCCCCTTGTTTTGCTTTTGGACATAAATGTAACTTCATTTTCTGTGCACGTCTTCTAGAATTCAGTGGGAAATACAATTATTCAAATTATCGTTTCCATGTTGTCGCGGCAGGAAGTAATAAGAACCAACATTTATTGCTTATTTATCCTTTAAAATAGATTTTATTACATGGGAGTTTTTTTTTTGTTTTTTCTCCTTTCAAAATTCAAAATTTAAGTAGTATATGATTAGTGTAGGGATCACAGAATTTTGAAAATGTGCACACAATTCACTTTTCCACATAGCACGTCATACGCAGTTTTTTAACTGTTTTTTTACGTAAATAAATAAATTAATTTTTAGATTCCATTTTGTTGATGTATTTCGGTAATACTGGCCTTCTTTGGCGCTCAACTGTTCACAAAGGCTTGGTTCCTCTCTCGGATTTGCGATACTTCAGAATGTGTCGTTATACACTGTGATACAGGCGTGACCTTTCATTTTGATAATATATTAAGTTAACTTGTTCACAAACGCTTGGTTCCTCTCTCGGATTTGCGATGTTTCAGAATGTGTCATTATACACTGTGATACAGGCGTGACCTTTCATTTTGATAATATATTAAGTTCACTTGCAAAACTGAAAAAGATGTGGTATGTCAAAATGTAACGAATCAAATAAATGTTCAAATTTCAATAAACGATCGGAGCTACAACAGTACATATTTTGTCCCATTAATTGTAACTGCTTCGCAATAATATACTACTACGTATACCTGAGTGTTTTCAACCAGCAAATAAAAATTTCCGCACTGAGATTCTAACTCAGATCCTCCGAGTTAACTCGCCGTGATCTCACCCCTACCCCAAACCAGTCACTTTGACAAAATAACTCAGGCCGACGTTAAAAATCTAATTGTCTCAATTCAATATTTCCAACACGCAATTTTCAAAAATTCAGAGAGATCAACGAGAATTAGATCTATACCAGACTTTTAAGCGTCTTTTGTTTTATTGCATTAATTTCAACTATAAATGACGTCAAAATTACTGTTTTTTAAACAATTGCAACAGCCTTTTTAAAGAGCTTATTTTTTAGAATAGTTTCTGTTTAAAGCAAAAATCTGTCTTAAATTTTCTAGTTTTGAAATGTTAAATATCGCAATGTTGGAATACGGAAAATTCGCAGCAACTGAGACTAGCGCCATATTTTTTACAGTCCATTGATATATACGAGGAGAAAATTTAAGGAAAAAGTTTGGAACAGTTTTTGAGAAAAATGTTAAAAATAATTAAAAATTGCCTGTATTTCAAGTAAAATTACGCGAAAAATACTGATATTTTCGAAAAATTGTACATGGCCTTATTTCAAGATTTGTCTTTAACAGATTTTATTAAGGAAAAAATCTCTATCTTCAATATTGTAGTTGAGGAAGACGCCGCTAAAAAAATTGAACTTTGCAATTATCGAAAAATCAGCAATTTTAACGAAACTGGGACCTGCACCATTTTCTTAAGCGTTCTCTATCCAAGGAAAAAGTTTGAAGAAAAATTTTGAGAATTAAATTTGAAGATATTTTTGAGAAAATTTTGAAAATGCTTTTGGGGCTTTGTGTAAAGTACCTCAAGAAACAAAATATCCGTATGAAACTCGTAAAACCTTGAGTTCGTTTAAATCCATCGAAGAATATACATTTTGGAGAAAATCGGCTGAACGGTTTAGGCGCTACCATTGACCACGGACGGGCAGAGGGACGGACAGAGATGGGCAGACAGATGGAAAGATGGACAGACAAAAGGACAGACGGGCGGACGGACAAACGGACAGACTGATAGACGTTTTACCGTCAGTGAATTTTTCGGTACCCTGCAGAGGGTGACGAAGATTGCCGTGATTTCTGATGGAGAGTCGTAGACGACCACCCGGACCCTGAGTTTCGCGGCGGCACTCAGTCGTTAGCTTCAAGGTGGAGGCAGTGAGTAGGCGATGCTAAGCTCCTGGTTGCCGGGTTTGCCGGCAACCCACCAGTTGGGCCCCTGACGCGTCGACCTTTGGGGAGGATTGGGTGAAGGAGATTCCTCGGAATGCTCTGGAATGCACATAGAAAAGTCCGGTGGAAACTGATACCTACCGTCAGGTTGCCCGGTTCGGCGATTTTCACGTCATTAGCCAAAGGTGTAGGTAGTAAGGAACGAATAGAGCTCCGAGCCGTTCGGACCTTAGTTTCGGGTGGCCCCCTGTTGACTCTCGGCTTCGTCGCGGCGGAGGCCCTATGGCAAAGAGAGGGACTTGTTCCCGGCGCATGTGAGTATCGCATTGTTGGACTCCGTACAACCTCGATCGCTAGGAGCTCTGAGCTGGCAGGGAGGCCCAGCCCAGGCATTGTATGGGGAGGTACCGCAAGAGTCAACTGCATTTTGGTGGGACCCAGATACCAGCCCAAGGGCGTACTTGTACCTCTGCGGGGGGTGCGGATAAGGGCTAACTCCCAGGTGCCCACCCCGGAGTGAATTCCCCTGATAAAGTACAAGTGCGTGATAGTCAATTTTTCAGTATGAAGGACCCACAAAACTTGGATTCTGACTACACATCGTGTTGTAGGAAGTAATTTAATATATAAAGGAACACGATTTATCCGTTTTTTCTTCGTTACCGAGGCCCGACAAAAAGATTTTCTGCCCGAAATTCCCCGCTTTCCGGTGAATATTTACATAGATGATATCGTAGGCTTTCGCGGTCAGAGTTATGATCTGGACTGTCGGCACCCCAGCCTTCGACGCGGCGTCACCCGGACAGCCCAGATCATCAATATTTACATACTTTCTCATCTTACAAATCGCGAGAAAGTAAAAAACATGAAAGAATCTTTGAGATAACTTTGAGTTTTTTCTCCATAGGCAAATAATCACTTCACTGATTCAATTGTTAGTATGTATGGAAGAGGAGGCTCTAACAACCTTTTATGTATTTTTGTTCGTTGAGGGGTTGTTGTTGGTGTTGATATTATTATTATTATTATTATTATTATTATTATTATTATTATTATTATTATTATTATTATTATATTATTACTTAACCCGGGCGTCTCGTACTCCACAAGGATGAGACAGACCTCGAAACTCAATTGTAGTCATTTCAAAAGAATCGTAGAAGTCCCATTGGACTACCCGTCAGTCCCATACCGATATAGTAAGCGCAGGCCCTTAGAAAATCCAGTTCGCGCCTTACCTTGTCGTCCGTTCAGACAGTTCCAACCCATTGCCCCCTTTGCTTACGACAATTTTACGCGACGTCTGGCCGGTATAAGTTCGGAACACGGTATACCCTTAGAGAAGCGGGGGAAGCGGGGGGGGATAGCAAGGAGAGAGGACAGAGGAAGGGAGTCTCCTTAAGCCCTCCCTCAAAATACGCTAAGCGCTATGATAGAAATAGAAAAAACTTACCTATAGGCGATTTTCATGGCTCGCCCTTCATACACTTTGTCTCCGACGCATTTTAATACCCAAATTACTTTAAAAGGCAAGTTTTCTCGCTTCACTCGCCCGGATCCCAGTCACGGCGAGGCTCGTGCCTTCGGCACTCGCGTTTACTATAATCATCCTCGAGTCTATCCACCGCATAATTACCAATTCACTTTTATACGAAAGCACTTTATTTGAAAACCTCGAATTAAAAATGCTACCACTAATTCGAACATGAAAGCTTTGTTCATCACAGACACACCACGATCTCAGGCAGCACTATTTTCTAATGGAGGTCCGACTAACTTCTATGGTGAAATTGCCTCCCCTAACTTATAACGTCACGTTGGTGACCAATTATTATAACCGCCTAACCACCCCTCGCCAAAGCGGCGCGAAGTGCGGATTTAAACGACTTCCTTAGGTTGTACCGTGCTCTAGACTTCAACCGTCTGACCATTACCAGCTGGGAGCGCTTATTTACGATTAGGTATTTATTTTCACGATCGACCCGCACACCATCCACACCTCATCTTTCCACGTGGATCCTATTGTCACTAGGACTGTCATCTCAGTGTTCCTGTAAACAATTTTCTATGCTTAGTTTTGTAAATTGCTTAGTACGAAATCTCTCCAGATTTCTGAAAATAACATTTTCACTCTAAAATATTGGCGATCATTCATGGAATATAACAGTGTTATCGTTTTAGCCATACCAATATTGCCTTTGTCTACAAAATGTATGTACTTACCACTTCCTCTAGTTTTACAGTAAGGGGATTCTTTTTCGGTGGAACACGCGTCTATTTGATTTCGACCAGTCTCGTGCTACATTCCTTTCACTTTTAGAGCACATTATGTTTCAGTAACAACGCGCTTTACAGTTTTGCCCATTATATTTTCACCGTTTTCATTTACACGAAAATAACTTGCTGGAATTCCACGTACTCGTTCAAAAACATATTTCTGCTTCAGCATCTGATTTCCCTATGTACATGATACGTCTAGTATTCAGCTACTGTCGGATGTCGAAAAGCTAGTCAAACATTATTGGTAGATTGGCTGATATCAGAGTACTGCTAATATTCAAATAATAAATACTAGTATTATGAGTGGTATGTCGAGGTAACTTTCGATGAATGTGATCTTGAGGGAGCAAATTTCAAAAACTCTCATGATATTTTTTTATTCAAATATTTTCTGATACAGCGTACATAGCCACTTTACAGAATTGTTTGCTTACATAATGTATACAATAATATACAGACAAAAATAAGAGGGAGGATGACCCACTGGGCTCCTCTACAAGAAATCAGGTTGGGGTTCTTGGGAATTATTGCGGTGGTTTGTGGTTTTTTACAAATTTCAACCACCTACTGTCATTAGCTAAACTTGAACTTATTTCGTTGTTCCTAAGATATTCCAAGGGTCTCTTTTCGTTTGTTTGTTTTGTTTTGTTTTGTTACAACTGCTTTTAAAAATAACTATGTTAATTATTACTAATAATGCCTTTTAAAAGTTCATCATATGTCTTGATAGAGATTCGGAGGGATCATATGTTCAACCAGAGAGTCACCTCAGTGTGACAAGTGGACGACCCTCTATACCGGAAAGTAAGTAAAATTGCCATGTTAAAAATTACATTTCATTAGCATGTTATTCCATTCAGATAGCACATTATTTTGTAAATCAGTTACTAAAAATCCACAACCCTCTACTAAGGAATTAGAAGTTTTCAGTTTAAAAAGACGGTATACCAAAATGTTTTTATGCATATTTACATGAAAAATCATATTAAAAGATAATGGTTTAGCTATGCAGAATTATTTATTTTTTAGTTAAGATGTAGGCTTAGCATGAATTTAATACCTTACAGTTTTTTAAGTTATGTTTTTCCAGCGAAATTCAATAGTACACAATATTAAAAATGTTCTGAACTAGTGAGATAGTATGTGTTTTAGGAATTAAGATAACAATCTTAATTATGAGGCAGATTACATATTGCTTCAATTCACAAGTGAAAGTCTTAAAAACCATTCTTTTAAAACTATCTCTGAACTTCCTTAAAGCTGAATGGAGTCTTCTTAGCAGTGAGGGTGAACCACAAACCCCAACAGAAGACAAAAATCATAGATTGGAGTGTGTTCTGGATCCCAAAGAGTTGCAGAATTTTGCTGTTCAAATAGCCCGTGGTATGGCTCATCTTGAAAGGAAGCAAATTACGCATAGGTATGTCAGCAAAAGAAAAAAAAAATCAACATGAAAATGGGCGTAGCCAAGATAATGTAGATCCGATCCTTACTAGATTGCCCTCCCTCCCCTCTATATATACTGAAAATTTACAAGTTAAAAACTTTAAATATTGTTAGAAATTGTTGCTCCTCATGATCAGAAATTTCACACCTCACTCTAGCCCCGGCTATGCTCTTGAATGTGCATTTAAAAATTGGATTAAAAATTTATTTTCTGTCTTGTTACTTTACTTTCAGGGATCTTGCAGCTCGAAATGTTTTAATTGATGAAAATAAGACTTTAAAGATTTCAGACTTTGGTTTATCTAGAACTGGAATTTATGTGAACACTAAAAGGAAAAAAGTTCCTCTTCGTTGGCTGTCAGTTGAAGCAATGAGAGATAACTTATATTCCAGTAAAAGTGATGTATGGGCATTTGCCATTGTGTTGTGGGAGATTGGCACATTAGGTAAGTAAAATTTTAAGACATTAGGATTATTTATCATCAAAAATAATATTTAAATTTTATTTTTCCTTCTCTAAACCATTAATTTGTGTACCACAACATCATAGGTGGCTTTCCATACCCCACTGTGGCAGATATGAATCTCTTATCATTCTTAATGGATGGCAAACGCTTGGAGAAACCTGATAACTGTTCAGATGAATTGTAAGTATTTCAATGAATGCATTTTTGGAGCTAACTTCTTTCAGTGTAGTACATAGTGGGTATGTTTTACATTTTGTTTCCACAATAGGTATTCTCTAATGCTGCAATGTTGGGCATATTCTCCTGATGCAAGACCATCTTTCGCTGAATTAGTGGAACACCTTGATTCTGTCACATGTCGCAAGCGTGTTTATGTAGACTTTTCAAATCTAAGTCCAAATTACACATTCCCTCCAACAGAACAACAAACCTAAAATATTCCTCGTAATAGAAGATGGCAACATCCACAATCTACAAAAATTGAATAATCTATCATTGAACAATGTACAATTGTGCAATTCTGGAACGAATGTAATTATTTCCTTTTGTTTCTTTTCCTAATGAGAAAATCTCTTATTTTTTCTTTTGATTTGTTTCGTATTTCCAAACACCAAAGTATTATCTCTAAGCCAATGGGACCAATAATTTGTTTAAGAATGTAGAACAGTATTGTCATCTCAGGTACAAATAAAAAGTCTGAATTTAGAATTGTATGGAACTTGAAACTACCTACAAAAGATTTCATCTCCAAGTTAAATAAGAATTAATGCTGAGGAACTATAAATACATGATCACTTGTACACTTTTTGAAAGATCATTTTGTCTATTTTTAAAATGATAAAAATAATTTGATCATCATTTTGTTGCCTTCCATCAGAAACAAATAATAATTTTCACACCAATGTTGTGTGTAATAAATCAAAGAATCAGAATTTGTGCATCAATATTTCAGAGTGACAGTTCCTTGTATTCTTGCATAGTATTTGAAAAATTACTCTACTTATAATTTTGTGAATAAAAATGTTAGTGTCTCAGTTCATGCAGTTCAACTCTCTTTATAATTATTAAATGTTTATATGATCTGTAACTGAGCACTTGTATATAAGTTTTGATGTTTATATAAAAAAATGAATGTGAATCACTAAAAAATTATTATTATTAAATATTAAAAAGAAATATTTCAGAAGTATAAAGGGTAATTAAAGTGGTTTTGTCATCAAAAGTATAATGAAGAAAAAGCTAATTTCTTATTTCATGGATGAAACTGCTTTAATCCTGTGATAATAAGAAAGGAATTATATGTAACATTTTGAATCTGGAAATTAGCATGTAAATATAAGTTAAACAAGAGAATTGTTGTTTCTTTGAGGAATAGAAATAATGCAAAAAAGAATGTTGTTGTTGTTGTTAAGACATATGTAAATATTAATGTGTGCCTATGTTGCATGTTACTGCAGTATTTGTAATTTTATCTGTGATGTTTAAAAATTGTTCTTGGAAATTAATGTTTTATTAAACAAAAAAAAAATTTTTTTTAAAACCAAAAATGAATTTTCACAATGCAATGCAAGCCTTCTTCTAATAAAAAAGACAACATGCCATAGTTCATAAATAGCCTCTTATTTTGCTCAATAGCATTTCAGTATTATAAAATATTTATTTGTTTCTTCTTTTGATTTTATAATAAATGCTGTGATGATGATTCAGGAAAAAAAATCTTAAATTACTAACAACATTTTTTCTAAATCTGCACATTTTTGTAAAGAATAAAATATGATATCTTGAACTAATAAACTGTTTCATACTCTGAACCAAATTCACTTGTCTGTGACAAGTACATTACAAGTGCAAAATAATAAATTCCTCAAATGAACCATAAATTAATCTTTATCTATTGATTATTTTATTTTATACACTTTTATTACATTTCTAAATTTTATGTCACTCACTTTGTCCACATTCTGTCAAAACTCTGGTTTGCATTAGTTCAAAACATGGGTCTAAAATAGCAATTTAAAATCTTCCTGCCAGTTGCTATTATGGATACAGACCGAGAAAGGTTTCTAGAAATAATATTTAAGGAGTTCTTATTCATGTTTCTGAAAACATGCAATTTCTCTTTGAAACAATAATTGTGAATTGCAAAAAGTTTCTCTGTCGATAATGTTGGCATCATCCAAGCCTGAAATCAACAGTTGAAAAAAAGAAAGAAATATTAATTTAGTTTCTGAAATTATGTATATGAAGTTATGAAATTATATATATAATAGTTTTGGCAAGTTTTTTTCTAAAATTTAAATTTATCATCAAACAAACAATGATTATTTGAACAATATTTTCCTTATTGCAATTATTTCACTTACAAAAAATAATAAACTGTTTTGATCTATGATAATAGGCAAATTTCTTTTCAATATTTGTATTTTTATTAGAAATTGTTTGTCATTTCCCAAGCAAGATACATGATTTCATTTGGCATAAAATTTCTCATTGGATATCAAAATAACAAAGAATCAAGATATCATTTAGATGTGTTCGTAATTCAATGACTATTACTAGAGTTTAGATATTTATTTTGTCTAAAATAGGCAGACAAAAAGGCATTTATTTTGATCACATAAGGTTATAACAGGTTTCAAAAGATGCCAAAGGCATTAAAAAAGAATATATAGTCAAAATAATTTCAAAAGGAATTGAAAGTTTGGGATGTGATTCCTCTAGCTAAAGAAAGCCTATTAGTATCGATAAAAATAATCCAAAAAGCTTCACTGGATATTGTCTTATTTTCTGCCAGCAACTTTTAGCACTTGACCCTACAACCTGAGTAAATCACTTTCTGCCAGATATCATATGTCAGCATGCTGAGAAATATAAAATGCAACAAAACCCCTGTGTTTTCCAGGCATGTAGAAGTCTGGTTTTCAGCTTTATCAATATTGGTGTGAGGAGAGAAAAAAAAAAGGAAAATAATAGTGAAAAAGGTCAAAATAACACAAAAAGTTGCCGTAAAGATTGGAAGCAAAAATAGCTCCCCCCCCTCTAGGAGACAAAATTAAAATCTTCTTAAACAATTAAAGAAGTAAAGTTTAATGATTCCCATTGTTTAAAATCTTCAAATTGTAACAGTAATAAGACATTTTGCCACACATCCAGGCCCAATCAATTTGTGCTAACTGAAATATTCCACCAATGTTCCTGTACTCAGAATGAATTAATCGGATTGATCATTAAGTCCCATGCTATTTGACTTTGAAATAATAATAGTTGAATATATGTTTCTCAGTGTTCAGGAATGGACCAAGATAATTAACAGAAATGTTTATGTGAGACAGTACAGTAGTAACTGAAAAAATCCAGTAAGATTAGATAATAGCCTTTTTCTTTACCATTTGCTGGTTACTGTTATATTTTTAACTAAAATTTACTCACATTACTATTATTCATGGAAATACTTCTCCTGTTACTCATCTATATCTGTTGTAACATTATGAAGTATCCTGGAAGACAAGGATGGATGTGATTGAAAGTAATAGACCCAAGTGCATTCTTAAAAATACTTATTAGTATTATTACAATAATTTTAAAAAATATAAGTAAAAATAAAAAAAATTGAAAAAATATATAAATTGTTCATACATCATTCATAAGAAATCCAGTAGTTTATTACAAAATCATTGAGGTAGCAATGTTTCTTCTCTTCAAATTTTCCTGAATGATTTGGTATTCTACATAAGTACATGTTTTTTATTTTAACTCCCTTTCATGAAATATTTCAAAAGCAAATTTCAAATTATTGTGCCCAAATACCACATTGTGTCCATCATATATCTACCTAAGTTTCAATAACACAAATTTTATGCTCACTTCCATATATTAACTTACAAGGAATTATGCAAAAGAACTTTTTATATATATATATATACAAAATGCAATTTATGTTGTTTTAAATTTTTTTTTTTTTTATATTATTAAGAATATAATTATTTCTTCATTTCATCTGCTACTAGATATATATATATATATATATATATATATATATATATATATATTTAGTTTTTGTTTCTTTTTCTTTTTCCTCAAGAAAAAGGAAGTTATTTCTTCAGAAGTTTTATCTGCTGAGCTGCAGACCTCATCAGTTCTACAAGTAAATCAGTAATTGAGTATGGTCATGAACAAAAACACACTCAAAATGAAATAATTCATGAAAATAAAAAAATTTACCTTTTCAAAGAAAACTCAAGAAGTATACTGTTCCTGTTCTTTGGCTCGACAGCCCACTATGGATTTTGGCTGACCAGTGGTGACTCAGCCTCTCGGTCATGGGATAAGGGGTTCGTGTGGTTATCACAAAGACATCGCTTCACCATAAATACTGGTCTTCATAACCTTAGGGTGGCTTTCTCATTGACACACAGCAATAGATACAGGGACATTTGTAAGGAAAGCGCAAGGGTTTAATTGCCTCGGCTGGGAATCAAACCCAGGGTTGCAGCGTGGAAAGCAAGCAATGAGCCACTGAGGAGAGGGGGGGTAAGAAATACATTGTAATAGGGAAAAAACAGTTATCACACTCAATTTTGACTGCTAAAACCAATAATACAAAATATTTTAATTCAATTTCATGCAAGTATCACAATTACTACTAATAATACAAAAGGCTTTTCCAAATATGAAATTTATACAAGTTATTTATAAAAGAAATTGAATTAATAAAGGTGTTACAAGCTATGACAGACAGAGGAATATATTTTCACAGATCAATAGTAAGATATTTTTAAATCAAAATAACTAACAAGAAGATTTCACATTTATTGCATCATTCTCTACGTAATTGTAAGTTGAAAAGATACTTTTCATCCATAAGAAAACAACCATCACTTAGAAAATCTCATTGGAATTTTTATCATACATCATAAAATTATATTTAGTTGAACATTAATAGAGTTGGATTCAATTTTGAAGAAATTTTGTGTGAAGAGTCAGTTACGAATGAAACTTCATTGAAATAAATCTGAATTGCTAGCTTTCACCAAGAATACTACAATATAATTCCTTTTGTGAAAAACTAATTATTTACTTTCATTGTTGGTGTGAATTGAAAAAAATTCTATTAGATAATATATTTATTTCTATTCTAGCATTATAAACAACCTTTTGGTTTCAAGAAATTGTTCTTAAATTGCATCATATGGCACATTTTGCCATTTATAGCACGAATAACTGCAACATCACGCATGTCATGCCCATCCTCCATCCTGCCCTCCTCCATCAGCCCTGCCCATCGTCCCTGCCTGACCTATCTGGTCATCCTCCTTGCATGACTTAATACAAATGTTTATGTTGCAAATCAAAATATTATATTGTTAAACTATAATTTTATTCTTTTAATTTGTACAAATTTGAAAACTTGCTCCTAATGTCCTTCGTTTTCAAAACATGGAATATAGCACAATATTATAAACTAGTATTTCCAGATCCATAAATTTGTGTTAAACTTCAAAAACTTGAAGCAATATTTATTAAAACTCAATTAATATACATAAAGTTTTTAAAATAAAGAAATGACAAATTATGAACTGTACCTGATACTTGTATAATTACTTTGCATGTTGTAATTTTGTCTGTATTGATAAATGTTGTGGTTAAGAACATTTATTCAAAACCTTTTTTTATATTGTTATTAATTTTTGTTTATTGCTAATAAGTAGTTTATAATAACCAACCTGGCTCATCATACATGATCGAAAATTTATTGTGTGACTCAATAAATATTATTATCTTCATAATCATTATTATTAAACTTTTAGTTGGTAATATTTAGCCAGCTATAAATAATCTAATACTTTCATTTGTTAACACTAATTTAAATCAAAGATTTTCTACAGCAAAAATGATGTCTTAGTTTGTCAACATTAACTGTTCATTAACGTTATGTCCTGTAAATGCAAGTTTTTATTATAGTAATTGTTTGAAATAAAATAATCTAAATTTAATTTTTATTGTTTGCACATATAAAAAAACATGTTTCTCATTAATTTTTCCTTTTTTCTGTGAACCCTTATTTCCCTTTCTTTATTAATCTCTGGGTCCCCTATTCAGTATCGTCCTTCTAGGGGTCGATGAAATTTTGAAGGGGATCAATAATGACCAAGGGGTCCGAAACCAAAAGGAACCAGTGATTGATAGGGATAATCAATTATTACAAAAATATGAATTAATTTGATAATTGTTTTCTGAAATAAAGTAACACAAGATAATATAATAAATTACAAATTTGCTCATTTTCTTTTGTATCCATTGTCTTCTGCATCATTTTCTTTCATATCAGGTGCGTAAATAATAGTTTTTGAATCCTTAAGATCAGGAGCCTTGATAGGTTGGTGCAGGCGGTGCACCCCACTGGTTCCCCCTCTCTTCCCCCACCCGAAAATACAGGGATAATAATATTCTATTGCCCTTAGTATTTTCTCCCGCAATTATGCAAAGAATAAAACAAAGAGCACTTCATACTTATTTTCTTTATTGTGCCAGCAATATTCTTATACTCATTAAATTGAAAACTCTTACTTTCATTTTTTGCAGACAGAAGCACCATTTTGAATTACTGAATAGGGTATCCAAGAATTTGCTAAACGACTGATTTGAATGTTTAGAACCACAACAAATTATATCTAATCACAACTATACTCAATCACAGAATAAAATACTCCCTGGTACTGGAGGAATGGTACAGCTATTAAAAAATGCCCAATATGTTGTAACCATTGCACAATAATGAAAGTTAGAAACTAAGCTAATCACGAGCAAAAACATCTTCAAATATAGAAAATCTATATATTTACCCAAATATTGGTGTACAAAACTGTCACCTTGAAGACATTTAAGTTCAATTCTCTGTTTTAAGTACTTTGTGTGATACAGAGAGTAGTAACATAAAGAGGTTGATGGATCAAGCAGTTCTCTTAAATGGGATCAATGGAAGAAAAAGGTTGAGAATTCCTGGTGTAACTTAATGTCTTCATAACAGCCAAGAGATAATATAATATCTTGTAAGTGATTGTATAATATTAATATAATATATTAATATTATTAATACTAGAACTCAAAGTCACCCATTTCTGACTAGCCTATAATATCTGGGTTTTCAAAACTGTTGCCTTAAAAGAACTTCTATAGCCATGAGCTGACTAAAAATGTGCAAAACTTCAAAACTTTTTGGCGTCTTCCTACAATTACAATATTGAAGTCAGACATTTTTTCCTCTGAATAAAATCTGTTGTTCAAAATTAGATCTTTAAATGAGGACATATTTTTAACACAATATAAATAGTTTTCAAGCAATTTTGCATGAAATAAAGGTAATTTCAACAACAAGATTTTCTCAAAGACGGCTCCAAATTTTTTCTTGAAACTTTTTGTACGGATAGTGCTTTATGCACTGAAAAACATGACATCAATGTCATTTCGATATATTGTTTAGATTTTTCAAACTAGTGGTGCTAAACAGCACATAGTTTCTCATCTTAGTAACAGTTATGTAATATTATTTATACCAGAATTTCTCTCCAAATTAACACATCTCAGTCATCGTTTTTTGTAAAACTTATTATCAGAGTTGGACAAAATCCTTTAAATTTTAGTATTTAAATACTTTGGAAAAATACTTAATAAATTAGTATTTAAATACATAACAAATATATAAAATATAAATATATAAGTATTGTATATTTTTTATTGCAACAATATATTGTAATTGTCAATTATACTGGTCAACATGATTTTTGTCTCATGAGTACCAATAGTTGTACTTAATGCAGTTTTGTATTGTGTTTTAAATATGTATTCGGAATTTATCCATCACCCACAGTTTTTTTTATTTCAAATTTTTCATTTCAATTCATGGTTTTAAATTTTTTTCATAAACGACCATTTTTCCATTGTAAAATAAAAACTCTTCAAGCATTGTAAATGTGATGGAACCAAATCTGCTAACTCAAATTGTACCATTGCTACTGTTGTGCAAGTTCAAACCTGCACAGACAGACACAAACATGATCTAGGGTAGCATGCATTAATTCGAACAATGTCAGTTGTGAGATAGCAGTGAACCAGTAAACACTTAATTGTGAGTGTTTTGTGTCTGGATTTTACTTTGTTGTAAGTTATGAAATGCCTAGAGTTTGCTTAAATCATCATAACAACTTTTGTTACATATGTGGTGAAGTGACGCTGAAGTCCCAGAGGCGAAACCTTACTCCATTAGTAAAAAAGTGTTATGAACTTTATTTTGGATGTAAAGTGGGGGACCAAACAAGGACCTGGGCCCCACATATCTGTTGTTTATCATGTAGTAGGCTTCTAACTGCATGGAAGAATGGCACATGCCACATGCCATTTGCTATCCCTATGATTTGGAGGGAACCCAAAGATCACTCCTCTGACTTATTTCTGCTTAACAAACATTAAAGGGATTTCGTCAAAATCAAAACATACAATGGTGTACTCTGACTTGCAATCTGCAATGAGACCCATTCCGTACAGCAAAGAATTGCCCATACCAAAGCCTCCATAACATGTGACATTAGATGAAGAGAGCTCAGATTGCCATGGAAGTAAGAAAGAAGAAGAAACAGATTTTGATGATACAACTTTTGAACAAACCTGTTCATCTGAGCCTCATTTGTTGACTCAAGAAGATCTTAACGATCTCACACGAGACTAAAGTTATCCAAAATCCAGTCTGAAATGCTTGGGTCCCTGCTAAAAGGATGGAATCTTCTTCACAAGAATACAAAGATTTGTACTTATCGTAGTCATCATTCTCTATTTAAAGACAATTTTTCTGAAGGAAATGGCTTAGTGTTTTGCAATGACATTTCTTCTCTTATGGAGACATTTGGTATTGAACATAACCCAACAGAATGGCGCTTGTTCATTGATTCCTCCAAAGCAAGTTTAAAAGCAGTGCTTCTGCATAATGGAAATAAATTTCCATCAATACTTCGGGCTCACTCTGATAGTATGAAAGAAACATATGAAAACTTTCAATTTATATTGACAAAGCTTCAATATACAGTGTATGAATGGAATATTTGTGGTGATTTGAAGGTAAATGCACTTATTCTTGGTCTGCAGCTTGGTTACACAAAGTACTGTTGTTTTTGTGTCTTTGGGATAGTAGGGACAGAAAAAACCATTACACTAGAAAAGAATGGCCTAAACGCGAATCATTCATTCCTGGACAAAAAAATGTGAAACATGACTCATTGTGTAATCCTAAAAATGTGTATCTACCTCAGTTACATATCAAACTAGGATTAATGAAGAATTTCGTGTAAGCCATGAGCAATACTCCTGGTTTCATGTACCTAAAACATTAGTTTCCAAAAATTAGTGAAGCAAAAATTAAAAAAGGGATATTTGTGGGTCCACAAATACGACCACTAATGCATGATGAGAAGTTTGAGGAACTATTGAATACACTGGAGAAAGCAGCTTGGCAAGTATTCAAGAAAGTAACTCACAGTTTTTTTGGGAAATCAATGGGCAGAAAATTACCGTGATATTGTCAATGGTCTTGTAACATCTTATAAAAATTTGGGCTGTAATATGTCCTTAAAAATACACTTCCTGCACTCGCACCTAGATTTCTTCCTGGACAATCTTGGCGCAGTGAGCGATGAGCATAGGGAACGCTTTCATCAGGAGATTTCAGCTATAGAAGAGAGATATCTAGACAAATGGAATCCTAATATGCTGGCCGATTGTTGTTGGACCATCAAGAGGGATGCTCCACAAGCAAAATAGGGCAGAAAATCGTCATTTCTGACTTTTTTAGGTGAGTCTGAATGTTCAAATGTAGTGTACTCAAGAATGTAGACAACATTAAAGTGTTTGAAATCATAAATGTCTGTCTCTCGGAAACCTTGCGTGATGGAGAAAAAAGGATATTATATTTGAATTCAGGAGAAAAAATTCTACCAGAATCAGATATTTTTCTTTCTGAAACAAAACATTTTTCTTTTTTGTCGACCAGTGTTACAGTACAGTAATTGTCAGTCATACCAATTTCTGAACAATAATTATTGTAATATATTACAACAATATGTATAAATATTTTCAAACGTAAAATGATATCAAAAATATGTCTAACACAAAGAAATGGAATTTCCTTTTAAAACAATTAATTTTTCAAACAAATCATCAGACAGTAAACCCCTCAGTGAATGTATAAAACTAGCAAAGAAAAACTACCATTGAACTGGCGTGAATGAACATAAACTAGTGTTACGAATAAATGTGCTTTTTTTTGTTGGATAATTGTCCAGCATTTGTAATGATTTAGATTTACCATTTAAAACTGAAGATTATCCAAATTCAACAGTTAAAAGAATCTTTTACTTTTGTTTAAATGAGGTGCAATAGCAAAATCAAACAAAAAGGAACTTTCCTCATTCTAAACTTCTTCTTTGTCTGTATTTAAAGTATTTCTTTTTTTAAATACATCTACTTAATGTATTTAAATACATACCAAAAAACATTTCAAAAAAAAAAAATTTTTCAAAATGTACTTTAAATACGTATTTCAAAAACAAGTATTTAAATACTGCCCAACTCATTACAAATCGCTCATTACACTGCTCATTACAAATCGTACAATATTTGGTGCAAAAACTAAATATTTTCAAGCAAATATCAACACAAATTTCACACTTATAGTTATAATAATAATAATAATAATATATAATAATATTTATTGAGTCACAAATACAATTTCAATCTGTATGAGTAGATATGGGAGAGAAGTTACATTTACTGTCCAGAAATCAAAACAATGGGGACCATCTCAGCATTTGCTCAAAGGATCAAGGAAACTGGACAAAAACCTGATCAAGTTGGTCATTGATCTTACAATAATAAATAATAATAATAATAAATAATAATAATAATAATAATAATAAAATAATAGTAACAGTAATAGTAATATCAATTATAATAGTAACAATACTAATAATAAAATACTATTCATTCAGAAATGATTCTAACGATATTAATTATTAACAAATTTGGGTTTGGCATTCTCCTTCTATATCAGTCCAACTGCAATTAACACAGGCAGGATGGGATATGCCAGTTCTTTTTTCTGCTTCAACTTGAACAGTCAACATGAAACAGAGAATCAATGGGATTAGAATTTTATTTTTGTTTTTAAGGAGGTAGTGATGTGATTTGTGTATTCCTTCACACTGTAGAACATGTTGTTAAGCAGGAAAGCTTTAATTTACTTTTAAATCTATGTATTGTATTAATATCTTTAATATCATGGCTCAATTTGTTGTAAAGTGTAATGCCCTCTATTAGTACTTTTTGATAAAGTGTAGTTTCAGATTGGGAACATGTAGGTTATCCTTTTGTCAGTGTTATAGTTGTGTACATCAGAATTTAGAGTGAAAGTGTCTTTGTTTTCTATGAGAATCTTCTTTGTGAAGACAACTATTTCAAATATGTACATGCACGGTAGTGGAAGAATCCTTAATTTTTTGAACAAGGGTTTGCAAGACTCCAGCTTATGAGTGCTGGTCATTGTTCGCAGTATTCTTTTTTGGATAATAAATGTACGAGTGCTTTCAGGGGCATTTCCCCAAAATATTAATCCATATTTCAAGTGTGAGTGCACATTTGCATAATACATTGTCCTAAGAGTCTCAATGTTGGAGCTTGACCTGAGGGTGTATAGGGCATAACAAGATTTGGTGAGCTTTATTAAGATTTGAAATGTGAGCATTCCATTTTAGGTTTTCTTGGATTGTTAGACCAAGGAAGGTAGTTTCCTGTGATATTTTTACAAGATTATTATTTATGAGCAAATGTTGGAGGGTTTTTCTTTGGATCGGATTCATGAAATTTAGAGAGACTGTTTGCTGGTGTTTATGATAAGTTTGTTGTCTTGAAACCATTTACTAATGCATGCAATGTTTCTTGAGTTTTTTTTCTAATAATTGTTGCGTTTTGCTTTTATGATTATGTTGTAGTCATCTGCAAACAAAATTGTTTTGTTATTTTAAAGCCAAAGGCATGTCATTTATGTATATAAGGAATAATATTGGCCTAGGATGGATCTCAGGACTCACAATTTATCATCTGAGGGTTGGAGTAATACGAGGAGATTTTGTTATCTTTATGTGCTGGAGGGTAACTACTTGCTACGGTTTGATAAATATGATTTAATCCACTGGCCTGCAATGCCTCGGGTCCCTAGCATTTCTAGTTTTGTTAAAAGTATGTGATGATCAATAATGTCAAAGCTTTTGACAAATCTAGAAAAGGCCAATGGGAATTTCTTCTGATTTAGTGCAATTCATACAGTTGCATTTCATACAGGTAAAACATGTTATTTATTTATTTCATGTCAAAAAAACAGTTAAATACTGCATATGACGTGCTATGGGGAAAAGTGAATTGTGTGCACATTTTCAAAATTCTGTGATCTCTACACTAAGTCATATACTACTTAAATTTTGAATTTTGAAAGGGAGAAAAAAAACAAAAACTCCCATGTAATAATATCTATTTTCAAGGACAAATAAGCATACATTTTGAAAAAACAACAAAAAAACTCCCATGTAATAAAATCTATTTTCAAGGATAAATAAGCTATACATTTTGGCTCTTATTACTTCCTGCCACGACAACATGGAAACGATAATTTGAATAATTGTATTTCCACTGAATTCAGTTTGCAAGTGAACTTAATATATTATCAAAATGAAAGGTCACGCCTGTATCACAGTGTATAATGACACATTCTGAAACATCGCAAATCCGAGAGAGGAACCAAGCGTTTGTGAACAAGTTAACTTAATATATTATCAAAATGAAAGGTCACGCCTGTATCACAGTGTATAACGACACATTCTGAAGTATCACAAATCCGAGAGAGAACCAAGCCTTTGTGAACAGTTGAGCGCCAAAGAAGGCCAGTATTACCGAAATACATCAACAAAATGGAATCTAAAAATTAATTTATTTATTTTACGTAAAAAAACAGTTAAAAAACTGCGTATGACGTGCTATGTGGAAAAGTGAATTGTGTGCACATTTTCAAAATTCTGTGATCCCTACACTAAGTCATATACTACTTAAATTTTGAATTTTGAAAGGAAGAAAAAACAAACAAAAAAACTCCCATGTAATAAAATCTATTTTAAAGGATAAATAAGCAATAAATGTTGGCTCTTATTACTTCCTGCCGCGACAACATGGAAACGATAATTTGAATAATTATATTTCCACTGAATTCTAGAAGACGTGCACAGAAAATGAAGTTACATTTATGTCCAAAAGAAAACAAGGGGCCATCTCAGCATTTGCTCAATGGATCAGGAAACTGGACGAAAACCTAGAAGACTAATGTTACTTTTGACTAGAAAAGTTCCAAATATTTATTTATAGACAGTCAAATTATAAATTTTATTTATTATTTCATATTAAAAACATAAATCGTTTACAAGAATTTTCGGCAACATTTCGGAGGTAAGGTGTACCTCCATCATCAGGCCGTAGCCTTACATTGATTTTACATACGTTGGGGAAACGTTGACTACGAACTAAAAACCAAGATGGTACCATCTTGCCGAAACGTTGCCGAAAATTCTTGTAAGTGATTTATGTTTTTAATATGAAATAATAAATAAAAATTTTATAATTTGACTGTCTATAAATAAATATTTGGAACTTTTCTAGTCAATCCTTACTAACAGGCAGCCTATTGCTATCTTCTATAATGTTACTCTTCTTGTGATGCTCAGGATAGTCTCTAATTGTATAGAAACAGTTATGCAGCAGAAACGATATTTCACTTGGGATTTAAACTTTTCTATTGAATTTAATCGTTTAATGTCATCTTCTCTAGAGGGTGTTGCTTTACTGCAATGCTACATAGCAAGATCTTTTTAGAATAATTTTTTAACCGCGAAATTTCATTTTTTAGTGCCAAATTTTAAAATTTAAATTTTTGGCGCCGAAAATAAAAAAAAAGCATATTTTAATGAATCGTGTGGCGTTGGTCATACTTGTGTGTGACGTTGGTTAAGAGGGTTGTGTGAAAGAGGATGTGATTTCTTTAGTGACATTGAAAGTTGTGAGGGAAAAAAATCACTCCTCATGGATCGCCACAAGTAGTCCATAGTTTGTGTACGATTATTTATAGGATTAGAGACGCGTCCCCCACCACAATTCCCCTTCCCCTTCAACCACCATCATTCTCCTTCCCACTTTCCACCATGGTCGTTATATAAAGTGTGACAGTAGAGAATGTCCGTCGTCAGTTTCTTCGAGGCGGGATAGGGAAGATGATGGATTCAGTGGAAAATTAAATACCTTTTGTAATGTATATACAAACTTAACATTGATAATGAGGAATTTTCTCAAAAAAGAAAAATTCCAAGTATATTTTAAATCATTTAACGAATACAAAAAATTTTTTGGTGACAAAGGTAGATTTAACACGTACTTATAGATATTTGATAAAAATGGAAGATGTGCTAAGTGAAAGAACGGGATGCGAATATTTTATAAAGGCCATTAATATCACGAATAAATGCTGAATTTTATAGGAAAAAATTGAGAACGAGGAAGAACGTAACTTTTTTTTATTTTGTTAACTAGAAATATAATTTTGAGAAAACACAATCAATATACGAAGCTAAAATGCTGAGTAAGAATGCTCCGCTACGCCACATCGCTCATGGGTCCATGTCCGTCCCACTGTGATGTGCTCCATGTGCTCCGCCACATCTGCGGGCCTCGTTCAACCGCTGCCTTCCCCTTCCACTAACGGTACATGACCTTGGACCGACAGGCTATTCAGACGCAGGGCTCTGTCACTATTGCTCTACCACTCTCAAAAAAACCTTCCTCGGCGCAAGCTCGAACTTGGCCTCTCCCTCCAAAGCTCCTAATATTTCCCCGCCTGCCTGCGCTCTTTATCACAACATAGCTCTCCCTCTGTCTTTCTCTCGTGGGTCGCGCGGTAATTCAACACTGTGAGTTTGGTGATAACAAACTGATGAGTGAGAAGGATCAGACGAAAGGCAGCTTTCGTGTTTCTACAGTAGGGGTTGTCCAAACGATCAACAGAAAATAAGCCGTGTCTTGGAGAGTTTCGGTCTCCAGTCCGTTTTACCATGGCTAGTGAACAGTGACAGTGTTCTTTACACAGTAGCTCCTGTTATTCACAAAACCCCAATTATTACAAATAATTCAAAGTATATCCACTGAAAAACGATAGGTCGTTGATCAAATAATCATTGAACATGGTCACATTTCTCTCCGCCTTCCACCGTACCATCCAGATCTAAATCCAATAGAACTTGTTTGGGGATTTATAAAAGGGCGCGAGGCAGCAGAAACAATTGGTGCATCCTTAAAAGAAAATGAAACGTTTTGCACAGAAGCGTTTGCACAATACGATGTATTCATTTCTTTGGACACTCCTGGGAGTGCGAGTTCCTCTTTTGACGAAGAGGGTAGTGATGACGAGTGGCGGTCTGCGCGATCGCTGCGTCTCGCAGTCGCCTCTTCTTCTCGCCTACGCGCTTCCCTTATCGCAGAGAGCGGAAATGTCAGATGCCGCAGGGTCGCGAAATCTACAGGCTGCACCCAGCAATTATTCACATGCTTTGTGCGTGAACGTAATGGTGCCCTGTGACCTTTTTTGCGTGTGTGTGTTTGTGAAGTTTCTGAGACGGTGCTCTGTGCTGTAAACTCGAAATGCCCCAATTTAGGCGTTGTTGGGTACCCAATTGCCGAAACAACAAAAACATAAGGAGGGGACGGCAATTTTTCAGTTTTCCGACAGACCCTGAAAGGTAAGCGATATGTAATGCTTGGCATGGTTCCTTAAAAATTATTTCATGTACTATTTAGTGACATAGTAAATTAACTATGTCACTAAATAGTACATGAAATTAATTTAAATAATGTCATTATATGTCAGGTTATTGTAAACACTTACAATTATTATGAACATCCAATGTATTAAAGTCATGAAAGCACTGGTTGCTTTAATAATCATGTAATTGATAAGTTATAATAGCTATAATAACATTAAGGTGATTTTGATATAACTATAATAGCTCAATAATACATTACTATAGCTGAACCGCTCGCAAAACCATCATGGCGGACGTACCTTTGGTAAAGTCTCGAGGCTGCCCCACCCTGCGGCATCTGAGATTTCCCTCTCGGCGATAAGGAAGCGCGTAGGCGACAAGGAGAGGCGACTGCGAGACGCAGCGATCGCGCTGACCGTCACTCGTCATAACTGCCCTGTCCTCAGAAGAAGAACTCGCACTTCCAGGAGTGTCCAAAGAAATGACGGATTCATAGATGTCTGAATTACATTATCGGAATTATTATGTCGCCTCTATTCCTTACACATGCTTGCAGGATTTCTTCCATTGTTCAGCACTGTATTGTGCAAACGCTTCTCTGCAAAACATTTCTTTCCTTTAAGGACGCACCAATAGTTTCTGCTGCCTCGCGCCCTTTATAAGTCCCCAAACAAGTGCTATTGGATTTAGATCTGATGGTACGGTGGAAGACGGAGAGGAATGTGGCCTTGTTCAATGATTGTTTGATCAACGACCTATCGTTTTCCAGTGGATATACTTTCAATTATTTGTAATAATTGGGTTTTAGTGAATAACAGCAATTACTGTGTAAAGCACACTGTCACTGCTCACTAGCCACGGTCAAACAAGGACTATAGAACGGAACTCTTCTTCAATACACGGCTTATTTTCTGTTGATCGTTTGGACAACCCTACTGTAGAAACACGTAAGCTGCCTTTCGTCTGATCCTTCTCACTCATCAGTGCGTTATCGCCAAACTCGCAGTGTTGAATTTCCGTTGAATTTCCGCGCGACCCACGAGAGAAAGACAAAGGAGAGCTATGTTGTGACAAAGAGCGCAGGCAGGCGGGAAATATTAGGAGCTTTGGAGGAGAGGCCACGTTCGGGCATGGCAGTGGAAGGTTTTTTGAGAGTGGTAGAGCAATAATTTTATTGCAGGTGTATGAAATGGCTAAAGGCAATTGGGGACCCGACTTTGGCATCTTGCCCTTGGGAATTTCTCACAAGGTTAAGGTATTTACGCATGGAGCACTTCATGCCAGAAATGTTCACTGCAGCAGGCAGACTAACACATAATGCAGAACCAGTAATTTTTGCCAATGTGCGTCCTGAGTTGCCGGAGGGAGCACTCAGGTCATTTATAGAAGGCTAACCACAAGAAAGACTAACCACAAGTTTCTATTATTTATTATTTTTAATATTTTTATTTTTAGCAACTTGAAGGTGTAATAGGAAAACTTTTTTCTTTTATAATTTAATTAAACATTCTTATTTCTTTTGCAGGATCTGCTCTGCATCTGGTGGACAACATTTCTCCTGAGTTCTCGGTTGCTAAATGAAGAGGAAAAATCCTGTAACATGTGGTGTAGTCAGAATCTTGGTTTTGTGGGATCTTGATGCCGAAAAACCAATTGGAAGCAAAACGTGTGTTGTATGTGAACAAACCTAGCACCTAAACCATGCGTAGAACTTTCTTCAAATTGAAGAAACCCCTGTCAATATGTCTCTAGTAGAAGCTTTGAAATTTTTAAAAACATTCCTTAGTTTTTGGGAGAACTTTATATGAAGCCGTAGGAAAGAAACTTATAATTGTTTTACTTTTTTTTTTTTTAGAACAGAGTAAAATATACTTATAAAGGTGGCAAAGGTCCGATTTTCAGGATTAACTCTGAATTTTCAGAAATTGTAAAAGTATGCGTTTTTATCGGCAACTTCTTACAATTACAATATTGAAGATAGAGACTTTTCCTTGAATTAAATTTGTTATGCTTAAATAGTTCTTTATTTACAAAATTACAAAAAGATTTTCTCGAAAACTGCTCTTCTTTTTTAAATTTTTGTAATTTTTAAATTTTAATTTTAGGTAGGTTAGTGCTAAATGAACCCTATACATGACAATGCCATATTGCCATATTTTTTTATTTTATTGTATTTTATTTTTTCAAAAATTACAGAAATGTAATTCCTGTGACTTGTCTTTCATGTCGGTAATACTTGAAATGCGATTTCTGCACAGTATTATATTTATGAGTACATGCGCTTTAAATAATGTCACGTAAATTTTCTCGAAAACTCAACACTTTTTTGTTCAAATGAGCTCAAAATTACTCATTTTCAGAATAGCTCAAACGCCATTTTCTCAAAGGTGGCTTCAATTTCTTTCTTTAAACTATTTCAACGGTAGTGGTAATGGTACCGTTTAATATGATGTAATGTTCATTTTTTTTTTTTTTTTCTTTCAATATCTCATGCCAGTAATATGCACATTTCAATGGATATTGAATTTGTGAGTGGAAGTTCTTCAAATTACTTCAAATGAAGTTTTTCGAAAACTCAAATAGAGTCCGAAGAAAAAAGAGCTTCAATTTCACATTTACAGTAAAGCTTAATGCCATTTTTTAAAAAAAGGCTTCAAATTTTTCAATGAAATTGCTATTTAAGACAAGGTTTTAGCCTTATTTAATACTCTTAAAATAATATTTTGGTTCTACTATTTGGTAATCGAAGAGTTGAGAAAATGGCAAAAAAACGTATTTTGGGCGGCGATAGATGCCAGCTGGCAAGAGGATGAGGGAAGACCATAGAGCCGGTCCACACCAAAGGAAATTAGAAAACTTAACTTCAAGAAAGTCTGTGCTATTCTGTAGCACCTCCAGTTACCTTGGAACTATGTATAAGTCTTTGTGTAACAGTTTGGCATTTTTACCAGGAAGCATTAGCTATTTTCTAAACATATTTCTGATGGTTCTTGAGATGTCTGTTGGGTATAATCTCCTGAGTATGATAAGTGCTTTTATTTAGTTATATTGTTTTGCAGAAATTGTGTGCGTTAGTCACATAACATGATTGGGAAAGACATGAAAATATTTTTTAGTAATTGAAAACTGTTTAATACCTGTATCAAATGTTGAGTAATTCTGATATATTATCGACCTTTGGATTTTCATCCACGATCCATTGAGCAACTAGCCATGCTTTTGGACAAATATGTAGCCTGTGATATCGGAATATTAGTGAAACCTACCAAGTCCTAAAACTCTGCTTTGAGATTAATGAAGTTGAAGTAGAATCATGTAATTTTTTTTACTTGTTCATCACTTGTACTAGGTAGGAGGTAAAACATGATTCTTGTAATGCAGTTTAATGTGTAATATTGCTTTTTGAAGAAAGCAAGCAAAAAGACAGATTTTGTGGACTGTTTGTGCAGATGCAAGTTTCCTGTTTATTTATGAAACTTATCAATAATATTCATTTGTATTGTACCTTAGTAGCAATTTTGATAATAGCCTGAAATTTGACAGGTGTTGATAGCTGGAATGTCATTTTAATAATGATGCAATATTAAAGAAGTAATGGTCACTAGTTATATTTGGACAATTGTCAAAATTCATGGTTTCAATATTTAGTCAATGGCAAAGTAAAATAATCTTTATGTCTGATTACGTGCTCACATTTATTTTGTAAAAATGTATTATTGTTTATATTGTGTATGACTATTTACATAATTTAGAAATAAATATTGTGTTTATAAAATAACTTTTTATTTTGCACTACCTGGACAATAATTCCATTCAGTGATTTAGGATTCCAAATCCTAATATTTTAGTCTTCTTAATTGCCTAGCGTATTTTACATAAAAAAATGTATTCATTTGACGCCATTTTGAAAACAACTTCATTTTAAATGACCGGTCGTCAATACGCGCCACCTCCATTGGTAGAACCCTTCGACGCTATTGCCTCAATCGAGGCCCAGATGGCGGCTTCCTCCATGAAAATTAGAAATTTGAATAAGAGCCTTGGGATTAACATTGAGTGCCGTCTCTATTAGTATACTCTGGTTGGTATTGAATTGACGTTAGTTTCGCTGAATGTCATGTAGAACCTACTCTTCGTTCTCTCGTTTATCGCTGCTCCAACATAAACGCAGCCAAAGGGTTTTCCGTTTCGCAACACCTACTCTCCGTCGCCTATCGTTTATGCTGCCCAACATAAACGCAGCCAAAGGGTTTTCTTCGCTCTTATCGCGGGTCGCAGCGCTGATCCCGTGATCAGCGCGCTGTCAACATGAACACTTCCATCTGTTTGCATGTGGACGTTCGCGTTGCTTCGCTCGTATCGCTGCTCCAACATAAACGCACCCTTATTGACAATCAGAAGACCGTTTTCAAGTGAAAATGCACCATTTATTAATAATTAAAGGAGAGAGGGGGAACGGATTGAAGGGAGATGCTTGGGAGTCGAGATTACTGATGACGGCCTCTTACCCAATCTTCCTGTGGACCAGGCGTTCCGGCGGGGGCGACCACAGCAGCGGCAGCACCCTGGGAGCGTGTCATCATCCCGTTAGTCGTCCGGAGTCGGAATCAGCAGTCGGAGAAGCAAGCCCGTTCTTCCGTACGTCACTCTGATCCTCTGGCTCTGCAGGGCCCGTTTATAAAGGGCCGGCTTGCATTTGGCAGCGTTTTTTAGAGGCCGCTGCTGGAATGTTTTGCGACGCTGCGTGCCGCTTGCCTTGCGCGTTTTCCTGGCGTGGGGTAATGTGGTAATGGCGGTTCGCCACATCATTTCACAATATAAAAAAGCAAGAGGAGATTAGGTCTCGGAACAAGCCGATGACGTCATAAAATTTAGACAGATAAAAAAACCCTTACACTAAGCCCCAAGAATTTTTGTCAATGAAAAAAAAAACAACAGAAATACAGACTTCAGACAACTTGAAATTTTAAAAGATCACTTGCAGCGATTGTAGCTACCAATTAAAAATTTTTTTCTTCTCGGTATGACCATTCAGAAAACGTGCATGTGGAAATATTTTTCGTATAGCCCATCTGTTACCTTGGTAAAGATTTAAAAAAAACAACTAAAACGGGTGTTGTTGGAAACTGACACGCGTATAAAACACTGGTTGGGTGAAAATTTACCGGTAACCCAAAAACATCAAGTAATTGAAAGGAAGAATCGATAACGTCACATCATCTTTCCAGTTGGTTCTGATTTTTGCCTACAATAATTAAATTTAAAAAAAAACATTTCAATAACGTTCGCTAAACGCCAATGCTAAGTAAACGGCCAATGGACCGTTCGCCAATCTGTAATGCCATTAGAAGCAACTTAAAAAAAATATATTTACCGTGGATCGGTGTTTAGTTGAGATAACTCTGTGCGAGTTACTTCTTCTGATTGATACGAGTAACTTCGTCTGAGTGAAGTTAGCAGAGCTGTGGAGCGCTTTTATGACCAAGCCAGAACTCCCTATCTCAAAAAAAGGAAACCATTTGTGATGAAAATATGCGATTCCAATCGTGATGGAAAATACTTCCTACAAACGCCGCAAAACGCGCTGGAAGTTTAACAGTTGAACATCGCATTTACGGAAACAAATTAAATTAGCAAGAAAAATGATCAGATAGTTACGTATTCGCAGAGTAAGGAGTAGAAAGATGTGTGAGATATTGTGGGTTTATTTGCGAGAGGGTTCACTTACACAAAGACTGAATATCACAAACAACACTCAAAATTAAATAACACATGCCCATGCTATGCACCAGATATACTATATACTCTCTGCCGGAGAACCCATGCAATCGAAGAAAGTTGACACTAGGGGCGCTGTAGTCAAACTGGATGAAATCTGTACGGAAAAATGAAGCTTGCATCATTTTTTCGTACAAATTACATCCAGTCTGCTCAGTATCGACGGGAAATGATGAAAAATAACCGTGTGAAACAGGCTTTACGTTTCAATAGGTCGCAATTCCATTCATCCTTCCTTGTTACTGTCCCCCCTCTTTTCATATCTTTGCGTTTTAATTAGGAAGAGTGGGAGCCTTTAAAGTGTTTTAAAAGCCCGCAACTTTTAACTCGGAAACATAAGCGGAGAGATGAATAGTGCAGAGATGTGTTCTAGCAGCTCTACTATCAACCTCCTGAATGGAAAAACGACAGCAAGAGAATGCAGCTCTATTCAACCAACATCATCAAAAAAGGATGGAGTTAATGGTACTGATAGTAGTAGTAGTAGTGGTAGTGGGGGGGGTGGTGGTTCAGGGAGTGAAGATTCCAGTTCAGATGGTGAAATTGAGAAACCTTGTACTAAAGTTCGCGAAGATAAAAGAAGAGAGAATGTGAATCAGAACATGGAAAACGAAAACGGTAGACTCCGATTCTGACGAAGAAGATACATAACGTAGAAAGAGAGATTCTAGAAGTTTGCCCAGAGATTCAATTACGCTAGTAGTACTTAATAATGTTAGAACAAACAAGAAAAACAAAGTGAATTATTTATATTAATTTTAAAACAATTTGGGAAAGGAAAGTAGAATAATGAAAAAATTAATAGATAATATATTTCAACAATTCACATTCATTTCGATAAGTTTCATAATAAAAAGATATACTTGCAAAGGGAATGTATTCAAAGTTTTAGTTTCAACTAAGTCTAATTTCATTGATTATAGAGAAACTCAGGAATATACTGAGATTATTAAAAACCATATAATATTCGCACGTGGGGAATTTCTTTTATTCTCTATTTAAAGATATACAGTAAAACCCCTGTTTTACACTTTTCATGGGGCCATAGGATAAATTGTGTAAATTGCGGGAAATGTAAATAAGGGGAAATGATTTTTTCTCTTCAAAACTATAAATATATTGTATTTAAATACTAAAAAGCCAATAATTAACGAAACTCGGGCCGGCAGAGCCCAACTTGCGCACCCAAGGCTGTTCTACTATGCGTGTACTCGCACGTACGTGGCCGAAGCCAAAAGAAAACTAAGACTCGCGCCTTCCGGGAGAACACCTACGCCCTTGCCCGCTGTTCCCCTCAGTCAGGCGCCCGCTCTCCTCCGTAGTACGAATCAGAAGACCCCGAATTATCCTTCCTCGCAGCTCCGTGGCTCCATAGGGTCACATGATCGCGCCCACGCGATGTTCACGCCTATTGGCCTGCGGCATCACGCGATACGGGGTGGCCAATCGCGGCTGTATCGACGTGGCAGTTGACGCTATGAACTAGCGTCTTCAAGGGAATTTGTTCGACGTCAGAATTCCGCCGAAAAACGCCGGGGGCGGCGGCCGGAAATTCCATTGACGTCACGGGCGCGCCCCTTTCTACAGGGCTGGTTAACAAAGGTTAGCCTGCTCGCTCGCATCGGCGGCGCGCAGGTAACGGGAAAACGTCCCCATTCCTGCGGCTCTTCGACAAGCGCCTTTACTACGCGTTTTAATATGCGTTCGAAAATACAATTTATATTTATGATTTGCGATGCCATACGTGGGCGACTGTCCCATTACAATATTGAAACATATACACACTGCACTCAATTTTACGACATTCTCAGCACGGGGAACCAAATTTAAAATATCACCAAATGGTAGTCTTTGGTACGTCCTATCAAGGGCAGCAACAAAAGTACAATTTTTCCCTTTATTAGCAAATGTTTCTGACCAGTGCACAATGTCCACAAAAATTGTCCATCAATGCCAATCACATCATAACCGTCTGCATTTACTTCTGATAATGTTTTTGCATTGAGTGCTGAAAGTGTTCGGTGATCATGAGTGGAAATGGCTTCTTGGCTATATCTAACGTCATTTGCATACTTTACGAGCAAACATTTATAATTTGCAATTTCATATCGCCGTAAACGACGAATTAATTCTGTAGTTTTTCCCGAAAACATAGGGCCAAATATAACCTGTATTTGGCCTTTAAATTAAGACATATCGTAAGGCCACCCCGCGCTTATCAATTATCACCACACTAAAACCGATGCCAATGCGTATGTATATGTGTGTGTGTATATATGTGTGTCTCGTCCCTCACTTCCTCCATAAAATATGTTTATACCGATAATAATTCTCTACCCCCGCAGAGACGGTAGGAGGAGCTACCATCCCCGCCACCAGCTTTACCATCATCCGTCTTATCAATGAGAAGAAAAAACTGTATGGGGAAACTGTATAAAACCAGGAAATAATTTATTCTAGTACTCAGTTCCAACAATGATATCAGTCATTACCATAGATGCGGAGGTAGAGCGCCGGAACGAGAGAGGAAGAAAAGGATGTGGAAGATAGAGAAATCGTGGACTAGGACGAGGATAAAAAAGAACGAGAACAAACGAAGAGATGGATAACTGGATCATCCAGATGGAACAGACAGAGGCAGTCCCGCCACCAGAGCTACAGACAGGGCAGGACGAGCTACCGGACTCACCATTAGCTCTGCAAAGATGGGAGGAGATACTACCAGCTCCATCATCAACCCTGCAACGATGGCAAGATGATGATCTATCGACTCCACCAGCCCTGCAGACATGGCAGGATGAGATCCCGACCGCACCATTTGCCCCACAGACTTGGAAGAAGGCGCTGCCGGCCCCACCACCAAGCCTGCAACGACAAGAAGAGGAGCTGCCTGCCCAACCACTAGCCCTACACAGACAGGAGGAAATGTCGGCTCCGCCATCAACCCCAGAGAAACGGAAAAAGGAGTTGCCGGCCCCGCTACCAACCCTGGAGAAACGAAAAAAGAAGTCAACCCCGCCACAATTTCTGCAGGACCGGGCGGAAAACCCATCTCAACGACTACCAGCCTCGCCAAAACAGATGAGATGTCAACATTGCCCAGCCCACAAATTATAAATTTATATATTAAAAACAATAAAAAAGTTTATATTTTAAAATGAATTATTTGCTGACAGTTATCACAAATTATAAACTTTTTAAATGAATTATTTATCATATTTTTTAAAAAAAATTTTAAAAAAAAATAATAATAAAGTTAATATTTTAAATAATTAAACAATATATTATCCATTCACGATCACTCTCTTTCTACCTTCCTGATTATACCTTTGATTTGAGTTAGGTCATTATATCGATTAGGATAGGAATGGGGAAATTCAGAAGGAAAAGGTGAACCTAGATTTGAATCACAGTTCACCGTACAAAACTGCACAATAGTCGTAGTGGCTGTGACAGCAGAGGAAAACGCACTCAGGGGGAAGGATTTAAAGCAAAAACATTATCAGAAGTAAATACAGATGGCTATAATGTGATTGGCATTGAAAGGATTTTTTTGTGGACATTGTGCACTGGTCACAAACATTTGCTAATAAAGGAAAAATTGTAATTGTTACTTCCCTTTAAGTGCCAAACCAAAGACTGTATACTAATAATTTGATTGCCCGTGCTAATAATGCCGTAATAGCCAAAATTTATTGCTTATTTATCCTTGAATATAGATTTATTACATGGGAGTTTTTTTGATTGTTTTTTTCTCCCTTTCAAAATTCAAAATTTTATTGCTTATTTATCCTTGAAAATAGATTTTATTACATGGGAGTTTTTTGATTGTCTTTTTCCCCCTTTCAAAATTCAAAATTTATTGCTTATTTATTTTTGAAAATAGATTTTACTACATGGAGTTTTTGTTTTTTCTCCTTTCAAAATTCAAAATTTAAGTAGTATATGACTTAGTGTAGGGATCAAGAATTTTGAAAATGTGCACACAATTCATTTTTCCCCATAGCACGTCATACGCAGTTTTTAACGTTTTTTGACGTAAAATAAATAAAAAAATAAATAAAATAAAAATTGAGTGTAGTGTGTGAAATGTTTTCAAACAACGAATGAGTTGGAAGTGATGGTAGAAGATCTAGATTCCTTTCAAGCATAGTTCCTCTTTAAAAAAGAGCAAAATGTCGTAGATAGCAGATATGAGAGGAATAACCCTCCGCGCTCGGGAGGCATCTGAGAGATGACAGGTCGGAAGGCATCTCTGGAATGAAAGAACATCGGCTCCTGTACATTTTTTGTGTTACTTCCTGTATTATGAAAGTATTAAATATATATAGTTGAAGTAAATACATTTTTTGTGTTACTTTCATATTATAGATTATGTATTATGAAGAAATTATCATTTACTTTTATATGTTGGAAGTGGGATATCTTGCTTTAAAGGCCAAATACAGGTTATTTTTGGTATTGTTAAGAGGAAAGTTCGTGCAAGTACCCTTGCACGGTGAGCACCTGGCGTTCTTGTGGTGGAGCTTTCCTCTCGTACTTCGCTTCGGAAATTCTGGCGGATCGCAGCAGAGGCAGAGATGTTTCCCGCGATTGAGCTCTGCTCTCGCGGGGTACAGTGTAAAGAGCAATGGTAGCTAAGTAGCAATGGCGGAGAACGAGGACGGAGCAACACCCCGGTGAAATTCTCTGGATGCATTGGAAAAGCGTACGCGGGACCGCAGATACTCGCTGGCGGATAACGTCACTTGGTGAGTTTCGGTCGTGTCGACAGTTACGTCAGCACATAATACAGCGCGTCGAGAACGTGCATGTCACCGCCCTTGACAAGCGGGAATGTTAAAAATGTTGGAATCATATTGTCACTGTTGCTTGTCCACGTTTACACCCACGTGTCACTGTTGCTTGTCCACATTCACACCCACGTGTCATTATTACTCGTCTACGTCCACACCCGCGTGCCACTGTTGTTCGTTGACTCCAATATCATCATCCTCATTATGATCATCTTCTCGGTATGACACCCTAGGCTTGACACGGAAGTTGAACATGTTGTAATGCAATGATCCAAATGTTTATGTTAGCGGCCTTTTTATACTTGAATTATCTTAACACGATATTTTAAAGTTACGCGTGAAAGAGGGGGAAGGGAGGCAAACTCCAATAGAGAGCTATATCGTCACTACAGCTTGGGTTTCTACGGCTTCCCATTGGAATCTACCTTCCCTTTCCTCTTTCGCACACGTTGGTGACGAGAGATAGAGAGGGAGAGGGAATAAGTATAACCTTTCCTCTTTCGCGCGCGTTGGAGGGGATAAGAGAGAGAGAAAGCTATGTAGGTATAAATGAGCCTGGATCCATGAAGAGCTCATACAAAGTTGTCAAGAAGTTCCTGACACAATGGATTATGCTTTTATTGAATTTAAAATTTGTAGAGAAAGTAAATATATTTTTTCTTTATCTATAGTAACAGTCGATGTTGCCAATCATGAATAGGAATATATAGTGTTATCAGTTTTGTAATTGTCAACAATGTAACCAAGCAATACAGAATATTGATTGGTATGCTAAAAGATATATTTCGAATATTTATCCCCATTTAATACAATTGCTAATGATTTTATACCGCCCGCGAAAATGTTTTCCCAATTTGGGAATTGATTTTACTAAAACTTTAACATGTAATTTTATAATGGAAAATTTAAAAATTGAGAGGTAAATTCAGTAATCTACGAGATCCTAAAGAATGGAAATGGTGTCAGACACCTATGAAGAACTGGTTCGAGTTCTTGTTTCAACAAAAGAATCATCTATACGGTCCGATTCTCTCGTTGAATTATTTACGCCCATCGTGGAATGATCCGACTGGTGATTCGACTCGACGGCGGAATGATTGGACTGGTGATTCAACTGATGGTCCAAACCCACTGCTGAATGATTGGATTGGTGTTCCGACTGATCATCCAAACCCACCGCTGAATGATTCGACTGATGGTCCAAACCCACCGATGAATGATTCGACTGATCATCCAAACCCACCGCTGAATGATTCGACTGATGGTCCGACTGGTGGTCCAAAGCCACCGCTAAATGACTCGATTGACAGTGGAATAGTCCGACAAGGCGATAGTAGAATAGTCCGACAAGGCGACGGTGGAATGCTCCGACAAGGCGACAGTGCAATAGTCCGACAAGGCGACAGTGGAATGCTCCGACAAGGCGATGGTGGAATGCTCCGACAAGGCGACCGTGGAATCTAATGGGGAAAAATCCCTTTTACAAAAAAATAGCGGCCTAAATAAAACAAAAAACAATAATTTTAATAGAAAATAATGTAATACTGGAAAGACTATCTTACATGTGGTTTGAGTAGATTTTTTTTTATATTGCGATTCGTTGTTGCCGGTGTACATTGAAAATAAAGAAAATTACATACGCGGAGAATTGATGCGATTCAGTATCTTCGGCCTGCCCATCAACGAAGGCATTCATCGCCACCAAACGTGGATGGGTGTCACCGCCATACGACGCACGTCAAAGCGCCAGGCTACTCCGCGAAAACGAAATTGAAGGAGGTGATTCCGTATTTCTTCTCGGTCGTTGGGCGGATGAGCCAAACCCAAAGCGTATTCAAAGCGAAGTCTCGAAGGGGCATTTGTTGTCAAGGTGATGCCCGGTGTTTATGCATGTGATGACGTTGTCGTCGCGACCTTTGACTTTTCCCTTATATCCCAGCATCATGATTGTTATAAACATTGACAAAACAACATTTGTGCCTGACGTAAGGAGTGTTTCACAGTCAGCAGCCGCGCAAGTGTTGGACGTGCATCAGGCCATTGACGAAATGGTCGTTTGTCAAACAGGAAATCGACAGGTATCGTACCGCAATTGTGTGTTATTAATGGCATGTGAAGTAAACGTTGAGATGTTTAACGATCGAAGAAAGAAATCCACTTCCAAACACCATCCGTATTAGAATGTCTTGCACATGAGACATCAAAAATTAAAGGTTACGGCAAAATTGTACGGTGCGTCGAGTGTTCGACATTACATTGATTTTACTTTCCCATCGCCTCCACCATTACGAACGTGGGCGCCAATAGTTGAAATGACCATATCAGTCGTCGGGAGTTTGGGTCACAAGGTGTGTTACGGCGATACGGATTCTGTATTTGTATCTTCCGACAGATCTAAATGCGATCCTGGACGCCAATGTGATGTTATCGTGGAAATGGTTAACGTGGAAATGGCGCGCTTTCGAAGGGCGATGGGAGTCGGCGAGACGCACGAGTACAACTTTCGATAGTGCACGAAAACACATTTTCCAATCTCATCGTTTTTGCAAAGAAAAAGGATATCGGCCGTCTTCTTAGAGGCGGTGACGAAACGTACGTGAGGGGAATGGAAACGCTTAGACGTGACACGCCGCGGTCACCAGATAGTTTTGGGCAATTAAATTAAGTTCATGAAACAGCATTCTTCTTATTGCAAGATGCATGCTAATGCTCCACGCCACGCATGTTCCCGCTTAACTTTTCAGGGTCTCTTATGTGTGTAGCTATTATATTTGAGTGTATTTAGGTATATATGGGTGTATGTATGAGTGTTTTATATATTATATATGGGTGTAGCTCTATGGATGTATTTAGGATGCTGTTTTTGTAACTCGTGCGTCTCGCCGACTCCATCGCCCTTCGAAAGCGCGCCATTTCACGATGAATCACATTGGCGTCCAGGATCGCATTTAGATCTGTCGGAAGATACAAATACAGAATCCGTATCGCCGTAACACACCTTGTGACCCAAACTCCCGACGACTGATATGGTCATTTTTAACAAATAACGCCCCACGTTCGTAATGGTGGAGACGATGGGAAAGTAAAATAAAGGCGAATGTCGAACACCCGACGCACCGTACAATGAGTTTGCCGTAACCTTTAATTTTTTTGTTTCATGTGCAAGACATTGTAATAAGGATGGTGTTTGGAAGTGGAATTTCTCTCTTCGATCGTTAAACGCCTCAACGTTTACTTACACATACTTACACAACTTACACAATTGCGGTACGATGCCCTGTCGAGTTCCCTGTTTGACAAACGACCATTTTTCGTCAATGGCCTGATGCACGTCCAACACTTGCGCGGCTGCTGACTGTGAAACACTCCTTACGTCAGGCACAAATGTTGTTTTGTCAATGTTTATAACAATCATGATGCTGGGATATAAGGGAAAAGTCAAAGGTCGCGACGACAACGTCATCACATGCATAAACACCGGGCATCACCTTGACAACAAATGCCCCTTCGAGACTTCGCTTTGAATACGCGTTGGTAGGCTCATCCGCCCAACGACCGAGAAGGAAATACGGAATCACCTCCTCCTTCGAATTTCGTTTTCGCGGAGTAGCCTGGCGCTTTGACGTGCGTCGTATGGCGGTGACACCCATCCACGTTTGGTGGCGATGAATGCCTTCGTTGATGGGCAGGCCGAAGATACTGAATCGCATCAATTCTCCGCGTATGTAATATTCTTTATTTTCAATGTACACCGGCAACAACGTATCGCGAATATAAAAGAAAAAAAAATCTACCCAAACCACATGTAAGATAGTCTTTCCAGTATTACATTATTTTCTATTAAAATTATTGTTTTTTGTTTTATTTTTTTTTGTAAAAGGGATTTTTCCCCATTAGATTCCACGGTCGCCTTGTCGGAGCATTCCACCATCGCCTTGTCGGAGCATTGCCTGTCATCATTCGCCTGTGGCTTTGGACCACCAGTCGGACCATCAGTCGAATCATTCAGCGGTGGCTTTGGACCACCAGTCGGACCACAGTCGAATCATTCAGCTGTGGCTTTGGACCACCAGTCGGACCATCAGTCGAATCATTCAGTGGTGGGTTTGGATCACCAGTCGGACCACCACTCGAAGCATTCAGCGGTGGGTTTGGATCAGTTGAATCACCAGTCCAATCATGGTTTGGATCATCTGTCGAATCATTCAGCAGTGGGTTTGGACCATCAGTTGAATCACCAGTCGGATCATTCCACGATGGGCGTAAATAATTCAACGAGAGAATCGGACCGTATAGATGATTCTTTTGTTGAAACAAGAACTCGAACCAGTTCTTCATAGGTGTCTGACACCATTTCCATTCTTTAGGATCTCGTAGATTACTCAATTTACCTCTCAATTTTAAATTTTCCATTATAAAATTACATGTTAAAGTTTTAGTAAAATCAATTCCCAAATTGGGAAAACATTTTCGCGGGCGGTAAAAATCATTAGCAATTGTATTAAATGGGATAAATATTGAAATATTTATTTTATAATACATATCAATATTCTGTATTGCTTGGTTACATTGGTGACAATTACAAAACTGTAACACTATATATTCCTATTCATGATTGGCAACACCGACTGTTACTATAGATAAAGAAAAAATATATTTACTTTCTCTACAAATTTTAAATTCAATAAAACCATAATGCAGCCAATGCATCCAGAGAATTTTGCGGGTGTTGCTCGTCCTCGTTCTCCGCCATTGCTACTTAGCTACCATTGCTCTTTACACTGTACCCCGCGAGAGCAGAGCTCAATCGCGGGGAAACATCTCTGCCTCTGCTGCGATCCCGCCAGAATTTCCGAAGCGAAGTACGAGAGGAAAGCTCCACCACAAGAACGCCAGGTGCTCACCGTGCAAGGGTACTTGCACGAACTTTCCTCTTAACATAGTGGGAGTAGTGCTCTCTTGTGCCAGATACTTGTTGCGTGCCGCGGCAGAGACGCAGTCAGAAATAAGATGTGCAGCAGCGAAGCTGGGCGTCTAACAGCAAGCCTTTAGTGGAGATCGACATTTCTCCGAGCAACCTTCCACTCCGCGACCAGAGCAAGAATGACGTTCCCCTCCCGCTGCTGCGTTATATACCCGGTGGGCAGCAAGCGACGGTCCCCTGGGCACTCCCCCATTGGTCGACCCGCTGAGGCGCTACGGGAGGGTAACGGGGCTTTCGCTGAGGTATGGTCCTCCATAATGAACAATTTCTTTAAGGCTTCTATAGAGAACTCTGCCGTTGTGCGTTTCATTTGCATGATGGAGGATAATTTGACAATGCGCCAGAAACTAGTAACCATATGTGGCCTAAGAAAGGTCCTGCGAAATCCGCATGAATGCAGCGGCGGTTACGAACTTAAATCGGCCCTCGGTGCTCTTTGGTAACTTGACACTTAACATTTCTTTCCCATTTCAATATCTTTGTCTATTCCCCACCAATTACAATAACGGCGGGCTGCTTGCTTAGTTCTATCGCTCAATAATCGTCAGGTAGGAGGCCTCAAACTCTGGAACGTAAAGCTTTCGGGGTGACTGTCTACTTGGCGCGACAGCCCACGTACGGGTCATGGCTTACCAACAGCGTCCCGGCCTGGCGGTCATGGGTTAAGGAGATACGTATAGTTAGCACGAAGACATCCCCACGCCGTATTCTGGTCTTCTCAACCTGAGAAGAGAGTGTTCTCATCATCTCGCAGCAACATATACTGGAACATTGCAAGTAAAACGCACATTATAATCATGCCTGACTGGGAATCGAACCCGGAGTCTCGTCATGGAAAAAGAGCACGCTGAACGATGAACTACACCGCGAGGGCTTTCGGGATGACTACCCACAAAAAATCTGCATTAGAAGCGAACAGAAGTAAACCTTGCTTGGCCGATAATAATCCATCCCGCAGATGGTGCTCGCGCGCTGTGCTCAAGGGACGCCCACAGCGCCTCCCCGAAATTACAAGTCCTATCGTGCTACGCGGAACGGCGGTTGCAACTACGTCCTAACGAATCTTCAACTGCTCGAAGTTCCAGAATCTTCTAGATTGATTGATTTTTCGTGTTTCCGGGCGCGTCAACTACGTAGGTCATTAGTCCCGTTAGTGTAGGGCATGTTTTTCTCGGGAGATAGCGGTGATCTTTCCCCGCTGGATGGCGAGTCCTACCGTCGGCTAGTGGGGTTTCTCCCTAACCAGGACTCTCCCTCAGCGGGACACCGCCCCAGCCGGGACAAGCTCTAAGCTCCCGACCGATCTCCCGGAATATGTGGTTGTGTAGTGCATGTTAGTGTAAGTGTGTGTGTAAGGGGAGAGGATAGGACAAGGAAGAGGAAGGACAGATCGCGCGCGGTCCATTTGGTAGGGTACGGCTCCGGTATTTGCCTGGTGTTGATCGGAGAAACCACGGATAACCACCGATCAGAGCAGCCGGCCGCTAGAATTTCCCCCAGACCGCGACTGAATTCGACCCAGCTGAAAAGCTAGTGTCGAAAATCCTGCCGCCGTGGGGAGTGGGAACCTAGGACCTCCCGGTCAGAGACGCTGCAGTGACATCAGTTGATGCTCCCGGAACTATTGGAATACTACTAGCGCAACTTTTCTTGAACGATAGATTGAAGAAATGCGGGCGGAGTGGGGGTATTAGTTACAAAGTCGGCCACTAGAGTATTTACAGTAATGCCAACATCTGGAAAATCAAACCTACTACGTGTGCGGCCAGGTCACCGCTCTGGATAGGCAACAGCAGGAATAGTGGATAGGAGTTTTAGGTGCCTCCCTTAAAGGACCTGGACCTGCCTCAGCCAGATAATGGTAATAAAGATAAACAGAAGTTCTTGACTATGAAAGCACTAGCTTTGACTAGCTTCTCTGTCGCGCCAACCAAGTTTTAATGCTTGGAATGTTGTCATCAGTGCCCGCTGCGAGCTTTTGCCTTCAACTGTTTATTGTTCAAGAGAGGGGGAATCGTTCAAGAAAAGTTGCGCGAGTAGTACGTAATTTGTGGAAGGCCCCATACGCCCTCCACGCGCCTTGTGCGCAACCTCCCGACGCATCCGCAGCGGTTCAAAACATCAGTTCAGGTCGAACACAGCACGTGAGCGCACGCGGGCGCCAGCTGCCTTGAGCTCCGTAAGGCTGCCATATCTCCCTTACGAAAGTTTCTGTAGCGAAGCACAGTAGTTTTATATAAACGTTGTTATTGTGAAATTTGTCTGTTTCTGATGTCTGAAACCGGAAAGATTCCCTGAACCTATCAAGGGCTTCGAGACTGCTTCCCTAATCAATCAAAAAACATAGTCCACTGAATCCAAATAAGCAAGGCAGCCTCGAACATACGTATTGCGTTCTTGTGTCTGTGTCCGTACACAATCTGTCCGCATGTACCGTAGCACTTGCTTGAGTTTGCGAGAAGGTATTGCTTCTACGCGTCCTCGGCCAAGTGTTTACTTCTTATTATCTCCCCATGCTTTCATCTCCATGCACATTCTTCATGACTTCACACATTTTATTAAATAAATTTATTCAACTATCACTCTTCTTTAACTAACTCACAAAATTGTCCCTATTTATAGTAAATTACTTCCTCTAACACACTGTGTAGTCAGAATCCATGTTTTATGGGTCCTTGATACTGAAAATATCTATTGACGGCAAAACATCTATCCGTCCGTCTGTGAACATCGCTTGTGGCTAAACCGTAAGTACGATTTTCATCAAAATCGATCTCGATGTCGCAGCCCCTTGAATTTGAAACCGATTTTTATTTTTGGAAAGATACTTTACATGAAACTTCAACATTTTCAAAATTTTGAAAGAAAAAAATGCTCCAAATGTTTTATTAACGTTTGCCCTCGGAGACTGTAAAATACGCTTAAGAGAATGGTGCAGGTCTCATTTTCGTTGAAATACCTCATTTTCAAAAATTAAATTCCTTGGATTTTTTCCATGTTTTTTTTTTAATTTTTTTAATTTTAATTTCAATATTAAAAAACAATTATTTCTCAAAAACAGCTTCAGATTTGTTCTTTTAAACTTTTCGTAAGGAGAGTGCTAAATGTAATGTATAAGATGACAAATGCCATTTGCTGTATTATTTTTTATAAAATTTACAAATGTAATTCTTTTAACATGTCTTACGTAAATATTTACATTATGATTATGATCTAATATCTATATTATTTTGTATACATTACTGCATTTACGAACATATGCGCTGTAAACGTCTTATTAAGTTTCTTGAAAACTTAAGTCTTTTGAGTAAAATAAGTTCAAAATTCCGCAATTTCAGAAACGCTCAAACTGTTTTTTGCTCGAAAACGGCTCCAAATTTTTCATTACATTTTTTTCGGATAGTGCAAAATGATCTAAAGAATGCGACGTAAATGCAACTTTGAGGTTTTCTTTTGTTTTGTTTTTCAAAAAGTACACAAACGTTTTGTATACATTATGGCATTTGTGGGTTGAAGTGCTTCAATTGATTTCCAATGACATTTCTTCAAAACTCAAACGTTTTCTGAGAAAAAGAGCATGAAATTACTTAACACTTAAACGAATTTTCTCACAAACGGCTCGAAATATTTCAACGAAAATTGCCATATATTACGACGTTTTACTCTTCCATAATATTTCTGAAGTCTTGTATCAGTTCGACCATTAGCTGACCGAAAAATTGAGCAATGAAAAAATGATCTTTGGGCGACAGACGGCAGCTGGGAAGAGACTGAAGCAAAATCGAAAAGCTAGCCTAGACCAAAGAAATTAGTAAACAAATGAGTACGAGAAAGTATATGCCACTCTGTAGAACAGTCGTAGTTGAAATTTGGAGACGTTTAAACTTTTTTTGACGTCTTGCACCGAAAAATAATTTAATCTCTCCTAAAACTTCCTAATAATTAATGGAGAATTAGCAATTAAATCATTCTATGGAGTGGCATATTTGTTTTTGCTATAACTGATCGTGGTGGTGCCAGCTGAAGTCTTTTAGTTCGCCGTTAATTCCGCAACAATTTGAAGAGAAATTAATTTAATTTTTGCAATTAATAGAAATGGTAGAATATTTGTTTTCGTGGAACAGATTATTGTAGTGCCAGTATAAGAAACTTCTTTCACTAATCACTTACCAATCTAAGCCTTAGGATAATCCACGGTGTAAGAAACATTCTCTTAAATCGTCGGATAATCAATTAAAATTCGCAGCAAACTTTCTCACTGTGGTCGCTAGTAACCTAGATGTTGATGCGATCTTTTAAATTTTTTTAATTAAAAAATCAATTCACTTAGTTTTTACTTACAAGCAAAATAAAAAGTTAACAAAATATTATCATAGTTCAAAATCAGTGTGCATCACCCGCATGTTTTTTCAAACCTTTGGATATCGATTAATTTTAAAACGCAATAAAAGTTGGCCGTTTTGAAAGTCATCCGAAAGATACGACTTACCGAATTTTAACGACATGTATCATAGAAATGAATCGGAAATTCGTTACAATTATGGAAATTGGTTACTTGTACTTTCTCATATAAATAAATACGAAGTAATACTAGTATAGAGAAAGGCTCTAATGCTGTGAAAAATAATTTCCAGATTTTATCGCAAATACTTTGTGTCCCTTATACCCAGGGACAGATTTTAAATACGTCGCCGTCCTGGGGTCCATTAATTTTGCATTGGGCATCTATTGCGGTGCGCTCGTCCTCTCCTTCCTCTTCTCGGACGCTTGGCCCCGGGAAAAGGGCGTCGTCCGACCGCCCTTACCGGAGAAGGACGAAGACGACAACGCGGACACGTCGAGGGTTTGGGAATGCCGAAGTCGTCGCACAGGTGCTCCGAAGCGTTCGCGGCGGCCACTCGCCGCCCATGTTTGATGGCTATGGCCGTCGCTCACACTCTGATGAATTTCTTGCTACCATCGTCCAACTCCTCGTACTCGACGTATTTAAGAGATGAGCCGAATCTCCACACGGTGACGCACTCGCAAGCTGCGGTCGTTGCACTCGAGGTGGGCGTTGAGTCAGTCCCAGGCGGCCTCCACGTCGATTTAATTGCTTCGAAGACAGCGGCGCAACCACTGTACGAAATATTTGTAATAATTCATCGCGCTACAGTGGACGCAGAAATTCCGGCTTCTTCTTGTGTGGTTTCCTCTTTAGGCGAATGCGATCCGGAAAAAACATCCGAAACTCGTGTTGGCGGCGCGAGCAGCGGCGTTACGGCGGACTCGTGTTTTCTTTTGTTTGAACTCGATAAAGAAATGGTTGTTTTAAATAATCTTCTTACTGATCAATTAAACCAGAAACGAATTAAACTTCTTAATGAAAATACATGAATTCAAAAGCTAACACACACCACTTTTTTCTTTTCGATGACGCCACCTAATTCCGTGTAATCTTTGATGCTTTGCATTGAATTCGCATCATGCTAGTTTTCTTTAAATTAATGTAACGGAGATGCTTTTCCTGGAATTCATAGAAATGATAACAATGCAATAAGTAGTTTCCAATGTATTTCATTATAGAAATATAAAAATATGTATATAAACTAATTCGTAAAATCTTTACTCAATATGATTAATAAAAAATTAATAAAATCATTTTTGAGAACTTTATATATTTATTTTATTTTTCACACATTTTCTTGAAATGGTTTATATTTCACATATTGACAGATTTTATTAAAATGGCAAGAGACAAATTTTAAATTTCAATGAACCGCAGACTCATGTTTAAGCAGTTATTTACCTGGAAAAAATAAACATGGAGAAATATGTATATTGTTGATTTATTCTCCCTATACTGATTGGGAATAAATATTTTCTACATATATTTTATTTATTAAAAATGTACGTCGTGACTAATGCTGGGCTAATGCCATTTCTTTTGAAGCGAAACCTAATATCAAAACTAATTCCTCACTCTTTCATAAATGGGATACATCTAAGAAAGAAAAGATAGAATATGGGTTAATTTCAGTTGTTTTTTTTTTCAAACAAACATGATATTAAAAATCCAAATTTTATTTTAATTTTTGAAAATTTGTCGCCACTCACAACAGGCCGCCCTATCAGCGACAACATCCCTTTCAGCCCATACATAAATCTGCCCCTGCTTAAATCAGAAAAGTGTGCGAACCTTGCTCTACGAACAACACTTGCACCTAAACTTTTCGTATGATGTTTGTCAAACTGAATGTTCCCCTGTCAATAAAATGACTAGAAGCCCCCCAATTTTAAAATATTTTTTAAAAATTTTGGAGTACCTTGCAAGAAGTCCCGAGAAATTTTGAAGAATTGTTCCCTTTATTATTAGTTATTGCAACAATAAAGTGAAACATACTTATAAGGAAGGCATAGGTTGATTTCCTCATTTGAAGAAATAAAATTTTTCATTGTTCGGAGTCTTCCCTATAAATCGAAGACGGCAATTTTTTCTTCAGATGAAATTTGTTATCTACAATTAGTTCTTCAATAAATGACTAGTATATTTTTTTGGAAATAGTAGTTTTTGCATAATTTTGAGTGCAATATGGACAATATTAAAATATATTAAAAGTTTTCTCAAAAATGGCTCCAAATATTTTTCTTTCAGGCATTTCTTTTTTGCAGGGATCAAGCTAAATGCAGCATGATTACAAACGCCATATTGCTGTATTCTATTGTTTACCGAAAATTACCCATTTGTAATTTTCTTTTAAAAAATCTGTTATTAATATTTACAATATGGGCATTCTGTATATTCTATTGCATTTGTGTTTAAGAGCTTAAAATTTTAAAATTTTGGATCTGAAATTGTGGGAAAAGAGCTCAAAATTCAGATTTTCCAAAAAGCTTATTAGCTAAAAAATGACTCAATTTTTTCTTGGAACTTGTACCGATAGTTTTAAATGCATTAATAAATTGACATTAACGTAATTTTGATTTATTCTTTTGATATTTTCCAAAATTATAGAACTGTAATTTCTTTAATATTATAATTCATTGTTAATTTTTTATATTTTGGACGTTTTTTATCCACTATTGCATTAGTGAGTAGAACTACTTCAAATGATTCCCAATTAAGTTTCTTGATAACTCAGAAGTTTTCTGTGAATAATAATTCAAAATTGCATGTTTTCAGAAATGTCCAAATGAAATTTTCCAACAAAAATTTGCATTTAGGGCCAAGTTTTATTCAACAATATTCTTAAGGTCATGTTTCAGTCCCATCAGTAAGGGATTGAAAAATTGAGAAAATGTGAAAAAATTACCTCGAGACAGCTGAGAAGAGTGCGAGGCAAAACTGAAAGCTAACCCTGAGTAAAAAAAGATTAGAAAAATAGTGAAGAAAGTCTGTGCCATTCTGTTGTCCCATAGTTATCTGCTTGTAATGAAAACTTAGCAACATTTTTTCTCTCTCCAAAGTGGCAAATTTTTAGCTGTCTTCTTAAAATTTAGTCACTGATATGTCTTTACAATTAACATGCTCTTAGAAACGAAAATATTATTTGTGTAAAATATGAACAATCAATAGTTCTGTCATTAAAAAGCAACTTTTTAACAACAATTTTAGTATCTACTTGTAACCTGCAGCAGCATAAATACGGCTGAAAAAAACTCCTGATGACACAAAATGGTTATCTGAAAAGGAGCCCACACACTATTCAAGAACAAATAAAATACAATTATAACATTGCAATAAATTATTTAACAAAAACAGTCTTCACAACTACTGCAATAATATAGATGTATACAGTGCATCAGTATACACCAAAAATATTTTTTTAAAAGTTGCAGTTCCTTACGCAATATATAAATAGGAAATATTTAATGGGAGACTGCCTTTGCCTTGGAACCTTGCCATTGCATGATGTCAACTGTATGAGAATAGGTGGTACAATTTAATTTGCATTTTTCAATCAAAATGAAAATGGTTTCGTTGTTTGTGGTTTTTGCTCTAACATCCTGGGTATCTCAAGAAACCAAACTTCTTGTGGCCAGAGGTTGCATAGTTTTCTTTCAATTCTTGCTGGCATTGGAAATTAGTAATAGATGACCACAAACATTTTACAATGTAATTAATTTCAATTTTTATATTCAAAATTCCTGAGACTTCAATGATAGAATGTCAGTTTATGGAGCTGAAGGACTATAAAAACGTTTCGGACAGTATTAACACCACCTTTGGACACACTGAGATGCATAAAACAAACTAATGCTTAATGGAAGTTGCATGCGAAATAAAACAGGTTTTCCTTCATTTCCTACAAGGAAGATCTAGCTCACACATCAGCTATCTAATCATTGCAACTTACAGGAAAACACCAAATAAAGATTTACCATTATTTTGCCCCATTATGTGCATTTCTATTATTGAATTATGTCCTCCAATGCAAATCAATACAGTACATAGTATTTAAATAATTTAATAAAGTGTTTGAGTACTTACTGTACATAACCTCGAAGTAGATTATATACTTATGTTTCTTTGGTGACTTGATTCCGGAGCACATGGAACTTATATTTGAGAAAATATGGTACATTGAATGGTGAATGCAATCGATTCACCCTATGAGCACTGCAGTGTTTCTCAACCCTGTTGTAAACATGACACATGTGGAGGAAAGCTTTATTAATGAAAACCCTATAACTTATCATTTTAAATATTTGTACATATACGAAATAATGTGTGAATATTTTCTTTGAAAGTCCTAAATATAAACAGAGGGGAAAATATTAACAAAACATCTAGTGAGCCCCAACATTCAGGTCAAGAATCACAGCTGAGAAGTATTCCTAGCACAACTAAAGAAAAAATGAACCAATCAGCTGAACAACAAAAGATCAGTTGAACTTCCATTTGAAGAAACTACAGGCATTAACCTCTTATGTATAAAGTATATCTCGTATAAAATACATTACAAACTGTCATTAAGTTGTGAACTTCAGTCAATGGATAAAGGTACAGAATGTCATGGGATGTTTGTTGAAACTGTACAATAGGAACAGGTACACTTTTCTTCCGAGTTAAGCCAAGGATTATTTTAAAAAACCAAACAAATGCAATAAAGGCATGGACTACAAAATATACCCATATATTTCCTCACAACATCTATTAATGTAGATATAAATACATACAAAAATAGGGAAAGTAAGCTTCTGTACCAGACAAAAAAATTTCCATGTCGCAGCTAAAATTTCTGATACACAATACATCGGAATCAGCAAATCCTGTAGCAGAGTTTTATTCCCAAATATTGGGAAATTTTTAACTACATAGTGTAAAGAGAGAGTAACCATAATATACAATATAAACTCATTTACTAATTAAAATACATTAAATAATTAAATGTCTAATTCACTGCACTGTTCATGTAGGTTTATTTTTAAATGTTTGTAGTGATTATCAACCTGAAATGGTGATTTTGAACATTTAATACCACTTCCTTTTATATAACAATAGAGAGAGAATCATAGAAACTATGATTTTCAACACAACTTCGATTAATTTGAGGTGTAGTTTTAAAAGTTCAACACAGTTGAACTATCCCTAACCTAGACTCAGTATTATTATTATTGGCATAATCTGATAGCTTAGCCATTTCACCATCAGTAGTCTTGAAATAAAAGAAGAAACACAGACCTATATGTCAAATCTATCCAAAAAATAACCCTCACTATTTCAGATAAAATTCCATAAAGCTCATGAAAAGTTCACTAATAAACTATTGAAGTAAAATAATTCCCAGAACTAAAACCTCAGTTACAAGTTCAAAGTTAATTTAAAAAAAAAATTTCAGTCATGTTGTTTAGATTATGTGACTGCTGATAATTCCAATTGATGCATTTTGTAGTATCATCTAGGTCAATCAACATCACAGCCAAACTACACAACCAAAGGAATACCAATTCAAATCCTGTGTGAAGATCACATTTCTGTGAGCATCACTGCATTCAACATAGCCATGAGAAAATGTTTGAGCGACGAGTTTGCAATAGAAGTAGTCTATGATCTACTAATTCCAACCTCTCTCACTAAAAGTGAAATGAGTAATGAGCAAAGTAAGCTCTTGGTAGGTTTTCTGAAAGTCCTATTTAAAATGCCTCTTATTACATATCAATACAATCATTAATGAAATTTATATAAAGATAATAAAGTATTAATTTAGCTGCAAGAGGTGAGCTTCATGGTGCAATGACTTTTATTATGTTTTATCAAACGTGTATCATTCAAACTTTCATCTACAATCAAGTCACTTTAATTTGATTTGATATATATTAATTAAAACAATCCGATTTTTAAATTTTTTCATTAGGACAGTAATGTAGTTCAAATAGCTTAGAAAACAATGACCCTCCCCTGAACATTTGTAACGAATTTCTGAAAGCATTGTTTTATGATTAAGCTCGTAAAAGTTTTTATATAAAGGTGCTAATGAAAATTAGCACATCACGATAAAATTTTAACAACACACTTTTTTCAAACCTCAAATGAATTAAAAAAAAAAAAAGAATAAAATAATATTTCCTGCCACAATTATTATTCTTTACATACATTTTTGCAAAACTAGTCCAAAAACCAAATAATTGAAGATTAGTGCACATAGCTTCTGTTTTTCTGAGATTGTTCTCCTGAGAATAATTTTATCATTTGCTCATAATGCACTAAGGGCAAACAACCTTTATAAAGCATAAAAGCATAGTGTGTTCTTCAAACATGACTGTTACTTCTAAATTTTCCCCTTCCCCTCAGAATTTAAACTAAAAACTGACCCACAGTTGCAAATTAATCTGCAAAATGTAATGCAATGAACTGGCAAGAATTCTAGTGAAATAATGTTTAACTTTGTACAAGTATTGTACTTATGAACTCCACCAGAAAGCTGTTCAACATTTTCTTTCATCTTTCAACATCATTAGGAGCTGCTTCAGTGTAACAGCTGTTTTGTTTCTTGTTTTTCTTCAATACCACATTCAAAATGACTCTAGATACATTCAATTGAATGAAAATTTTAGAACATTCTGCAATCTCAAAACTTTGAAATGTCTAAAGCCTGAAAACAAAAATTACAAACAAACTGTTCTAAAACATGAATACATTAGCCAACTACAGAGCAAATGCTCCTAGCTAAACATACCACTGGCAAGTTCATGTTTGGATATTTGACACAAATATTTTCAAGAATATGCAAGCCTTTGTAATAAAGATGGAATGAAAGTAATAAATAGGTTGAGAACCACTACATGTACATTTGAACATGAAAAATTCACAGTTTGATGAAATATGACAACTACAAAAAGAAATTTTTAAACATAAATGTTCATGTGAAATTTTCTCTTTTCAAAATCCTCAATTTTCTTTCATAGTTATTATCACTTAAAACTTTTCCCTGCACAGGAGATGCAATTTATACATTTATGTCATTGATTAGCAAAGAAATAAATTAAATACAATATTTCCATAATAGGTTTTGTATGTAGACAGCACACTCAAATCCCAATCAGCAGTAACCCATTCAATCAATAAGTTGGAATTTCTTAAGTGCCAGTAAATTAAGTGCTCTCCAGAGCCAATCACACATAACACATTACAATTCTGAAAAGAAAAAGAGTCCGTTTCAAAAGATATTTCAAATATTTATTTTAAAAAATTAACATACACATAGCTCTGTACTGTGGATTTTTATTTTCTAACAACTCCTAAATTACCTCACACATCAATCACGATCATCTTCAACATCTTCATCAGTAGTAAACTCCGAAATGTCACTTCCTTGACCTTCTTGTTCCTCCTCCTCATCATCCAACATCTCCCATTGTGGATGTTCTGTGGGTACTTCAGGAGCCTCCTTCACGTCCAGCTGCAGGGAATATCACACGGACTATCATACCACACAGCATCATGTAGCTCACATCTTTGCATATTTGATCAAAACCCATAGAAACCCACTTTGCCACAAAACAAGCACAAGTAAAGTGCAAGAAATTCATAAATGCTTTTCAGACTTTCGCTGCCTGGAAGCACACTGAAATATTGGCTAATTAAGAGAACAGTTGACCCTCTTGCTAGTACAATACATCAAGGCCATATAAAACTTATACCTATTCTTTCTTCTACAGGCAATTAACTTTTTTAATTTTTATTAATTAATTTAATGTTTTAAAATTTTTATATTTTTCTTTCCTTTGTTTTCTCTGTAGATTTGTTAATTTCTGTTCGGAAAATTTTCAAGTTTTATTTATGTTTTACACCATAAGAGAAGTTTAAAAGTTATTTAGTGGTGCGAGTGTTATTACTGTTAGTGCCCCCAACAAGTTTCCGAGGCATGTCAGGTGTATGACTGAGATGAATGATATATATGGTGTATAGCACGGTATGATACTGACAGAGCAAAAGGATTTGAATGTAACATCCAAACTATTAAGTAAGTTTTCCTTCTTCTTCCTGCTTTGTAGTTTTGTTCAAGTAAAAGGAGTTGAAACTGAAGTGACATTCTTAATACAGTACACTTTTTAAAATAAATTCTGCTACTGTATGGGAAGCTTAAAATAGAGCATGAACGCTAGAGTGACAATGCAGGCATGAATCACATTGCAAGAGAGAAGGCAGGAAGGCCCTCATGAACACGGCACACACGATCCGTGAGTAGCAATGCACATTAGTATGTCAAGGACCACATGATGTCATAACGCATTTGTTATAAAATTCTATTTACTCAAAAGCAGCTTTTGACTGAAAAGTTTTGATATCAGATGTGTTATACATGTTAAAACGCATGACACTTCGAACTGTTTCATTTAACGATACAAAACTTAACCATGGAACTTAAACAATAAAAATAAATTTAAGAAAATTGTTTAATTTTTTAGCAAGTGTTTTTTCGCTGTAGTAACATGATACTATTTGTACTATTTATAACACAGATTTATAACTACTGTTAGCCATGGATAAAGGGGTCTGTTATTCTCCTGATCTACCAAATATTTTCATGCATTTAAAACTGTATGTAACTATTGAAATTTGTTTAATACACTAGCATTACTATTGGCTCTTGAGGCCGTGCTACATTAGGGGCTGGACAGTCAATATTTCAGCTATCTTTTCATGGCCTTCATGCTTTTTAAGGCTGAAACATGATTAATGTGTTGACGGATATTTCAACTGTAAAGGTCATGTAAAGATGATTGAAATATATAGCCAGATAACCAAAATCATTTTATTCACAACACTGCTGAATTGAGAACGTATGAATAAAAGTTCCAAAAATGTGGATATTGTCCACCTATAGGCAACCCTGGACAAATTGAAATGTATGTATGTATTTGGTGTTATTGGGTTGGTAGTTCAACTTCGCCAGCCAGATACCGGGGGTCCCCCTTGCCTGGGCCTAATTAAATTCCCAAGGTTTGGGGGTAAGAATGACATGAGGCAAACATGACATATTCCCTTCACTGTAACTAGCAAGATTCGCCTGCTTGAGCTTTTCTTTGTCACACAGCTACAAAACTGGGAAGATTTTAAAGGACTACTACTATCTTTTTGCCTTGACCAGGAATCAAACCTGGGGACCACAACACAGGAAGCTAGTACGCTGCCCATGAGCCACCCCAGAGGCAAATTGAAACGAAAACAAAAATTTAAGATAAGAAACACAACAAAATAGAGATTCTAAAAATTTCTTTTGTGATTCTTGCAAATTTGGATTCCAGATTTTATTGTTTCATAAGTTATAGAAATAATGGTTTTCTATTCACTTCAAGATTGTCAATGAATTACTGAGTCTTTCAGACAAATATTACATGCAAATGTATGATTGAAAATCTCTCAAGTTACTAACAATAATATTAATATACACAACTAGCAGGAAACCCCATACATTTGTATTTATGGAAAATAAATTACCAGCATTACTTATTGTATAGTAAATGTCCAGGAAATTAAAAAAATAGTTACCAGCAGAAACAAAATAAAAGAAAGATTCATGAGGGTACAAACGTAACATTGATTGTTGAAAAGTGTATAAAAGCTAAAAGCAAACAATAAAAACTCTTACCTTAATGTCATGCATTTGATCAAAACCCAAGTAAGAATCAGATCTTAAGCATACTGTAAAGGTATAAACATTAGGCCAACGTGGCGCAGTGAATTTCAACTGAATTTCTTCCTCTTCCACCAATGCTGTTACATGATACGGTGGAGTCAACAATGTGTGACTCTTGCGATCACTAATATAAACCCACCAATATTCTTGCTTGTCCTGTGAATGTAAAAAAATCTATAAACTTGGAAGTTAAAAGAAACAAATTGTACATGAACACTAACTTTCAGCAAGATGCAGTGGCTTTCTAAAACAAGAAACCCCAGAATTTTCAATAGTTTTTAAACTGTTTCTTTATTTTAAGAATAAAAAAGAAACACCAATAAAAATCTCTTTTATTATCTAAGAATACAAATTACTTCCACATGCGTTGCACTCAAGATTTGTTTGTTGAACATTTACTTTACCCTTTTTGAGGTTTCTGTTATATTCAATCTTACAATATTGTCAAAAAAACATTAATAACGTGTTGAAAAATTTCCAAACAATTTTAAAAATGTGATGTCAAGACGACTGATATCCAGAGATTATGGACTTATCCAAGGATTTTCACAGTGTCTCGCATAAACTACTTCTTGAAAAACTAGAACAACTTGGAATAAGAGGCAATGTTCATGAATTACTAAAGTCATATCAAACAAACTGTACACTTAGTATTAAAATATACTGGGAAATAGAAAAATTCATAAATAAAGTTAAATCTAATTTTGCTCTAGTCACAGCAGGAGTCCCACAAGGATCAGTATTGGGGCCACTACTATTTCTAATATACATGAAAGACATCCCATCATAAAAAAATAAACCAATCCAATAGGAGAAGACACAATGTTAATCAGTAGTAATAAAGATATAATAGCATTAAAAGAAAATATGACAGATGCAATGCATCAAATTTCTAGTTATCTATGACACAATAATCTAAACGTAACACAAAACATACGGTGCAATTTAGTAACCACAAACAAAACTAAAATTCGGTGGTATAACGGTCAGCGTACCGGACTGGTGTACCCGAGTTTGCGGGTTCAAACCCGATCGAAGCCGTGGATTTTTAAGGGCGAAAAAATCCTTCGGAGGGGAAGTAAAGGCGGCTGTCCCATGTAGTAGATTTACTGCATGTAAAAGATCCTCAAGCCTAAAAGAAGCCTCTGAGTAAAATTGAGATCCGCCTGTTTCGTCGCCCAAGAAAATATCTCCTTTCTCCGCTAGGTGGTGAAAGGAGCGTAACGAAATTTGCATGGTTAGACGGAAGAGCGGGCCTGATGGCCCGAGTCTCGCCACTAAAATAAGGCATTAACTAACTAACTAACATAAATATTGATATAAACAACCAAAGTGTACACCAGGTGCAAGGCAACAAATTTCTTGGAATCCACATTGACCAAAATCTAACACATAATGAACACATTGATGTCGTGTGCAAAAAAATGAATCTAACATTTACTTACTGCAAAATCTCTCAAAGTAGTAAGTAATCTCTCATTTTCACTGTGAGAAATGCTCATTACTACATATTATGGCACCTCATTTATGTGATATATATAAAATAAAATAATAATAATAATAATAATATTTTAAATTAAAAGACTTCATATTATTACTTACATACTAATTAATTAGATATAATACAAAACATATAATCCATAAATCTTTAAGTTATAAAATGCATTAATTTAATAGTTACAATAGAAGTTTCTAACATTTACAAAGTTAATACATAAACAAATCAATTACACTGTTTTATAATTCTTCCAAGGAATACAGAACTTTTTTGATTAGGTATTCTTTAAGATATTTTTTAAATTTGTTACCTGTCAACTGTTTTATTGCGCTTGGTATCTTGTTGTATAGTTTTATTCCTGCATTGTATGGATTTCTACTAGTTTTTTTCAGTTCTGTGGCCATTACATGTTTGTTCACGTGATTTCGGGTGTTGTAATTGTGTATATCTTTATTCTCTATTGCATCCTTATAATATTTTATGTGCAGAACTGTACTGTATACGTAAAGTCCATAAATTGTAAGAAGATTTTCGTTTTGGAATGTTATTTTACAACTATCTGTTCTCTTCATTTTGAATATTGCTCTAATTGCTTGTTTCTGCAAAGTAAATAACCTGGACATGTGCGTTGTAAATGTGCTTCCCCAAATGTGTATCCCATAGGTAAGATGTGGATATATATCATTCCATAATAAATGGTTTTGAGGTCGTGTACATGTAGCAATCCACTGAGTGATCTCAATATAAATATTCCGGAACAGAGTCTATTACAAACTTTGTCGATCTGTTTGTCCCATGTTAAAGATCTATCTATTTGGATGCCTAAGAACTTTACTTGCTCTACGCTTTGTACTTCTATATTCTCCATTTTTAAAGTTTGTATTGATTTATCTCGTGTATTATTTGTTAGTATAATGAAATTTGTTTTGCTTAACTTTGTGTTTAGTTCTAAATCCTGATATTGTGTTGTAATGTGTTGTAGGCTGCTACCAATGATTTTATTCAGTTCATTCATTGATTTATGCCAACATATTATCATGGTATCATCTGCATACTTAATTAATTTAGTGTCTTCCTGTGGTCTTACACTATTAACATAAACTATGTAAAGAAGAGGACCAAGTATTGATCCCTGTGGTACCCCTCCCTGCATTGTGATGGTATTTGATCTGACTTTTTTTGTTCTTCCCTCAGTAGTGAATGTTGTCTCTGTACTTTGTTTACGCCCAACTACAAAAGAAGTCATCAGTTCTAGAGCCACCCCCCTGATCCCGTATCTTTCTAGTTTGTCTAATAGTACGATGTGATTAACACTATCAAAAGCTTTAGACATATCGATAAATAGAGCTGCTACTTTGTGCCCTTCATCTAGTAGGCTGGTTGTTGTGTTGCTGAATTCTGTAAGTGCCGTTAAAGTTGACAGACCTTTTCTAAAACCATGTTGTTCGCTTGTGAGAATATTGTTTGCCTCAAAAAATTTTACAATTCTATTCAACATAACTTTTTCTATTACTTTACTGAATGTGGGAGTTGGAGCTATTGGCCTGTAATTTGAAACTAGGTTTTTTTCACCTTTTTTGTACAGAGGTTTGATTATTGATAGTTTAAGTATTTCTGGAAAGATTCCATTATTAAGTGACTCATTGATTAAATGTGTTAATGGCGTGATAATTGTGTGGACACATTTTTTAAATAATTCAGATGATATTTCATCCCACCTGATGATTTTTTTATTTTTAAGCTTCCTTACTATGTCTGTGACTTCTTTGGCATCTGTTGGATACATATATATTGAACAGTTCACTCACTTCTAAAGGATCAGTTATTGTTTGTTACCATCTGTTAGCTTGATGTTAGTTTGTATTTGCTGTTTTATTATTGTTTGTAATTTTAGTATGTAAGGCTTCTCTCTTATCTATGAGCAGTAGTTTTTGGTAATGCTTTTTTGTCTCTTTGTATTTATAAATTTCTTGGTTTTTTTTTTTTTCTTTTTGTGTAGTTTATTTTTACTTTATTTTTATTGTTGTATGTCTTATTCTTTAAAGGACAATTTTTGTGAAATATTGTTATGAATAAATTGATAAACCAATTCCATTTTTCATTACAATCATGAAATTCAAAAAGAAATGACCAATCCTGGGCCAGTAAATCATTGTTTAAGTTTTCTATATTAGATTTTGAAATCATTCTTATTAGTTGTTTTATATTAGTATTTGTGTTCAATGATGTTCCAGTAATTTTGATACTTTGAGCATAGTGATCTGATATATGTTTGTTTATAACATTTACTGTACAGATTTCTTCCTTGATGTTAGTGATTATGTTATCTATTGTGGTTGAGGAATGTGACGTAACCCTTGTGGTTTCTTTTATAGTACACCTTAAGCTGTAAGATTTAATGGTATCTAGAAAGGAACATGTAGCTTGGCAATTTTCTTTTATGTTAATGTTAAAGTCTCCAATTATGATAAGTTTTGGTTCTGTATTCCTGAAAAGATTTAACAATTTTTCTAAATTTATAATAAAAACTTTTATGTCTGAGTTTGGTGGTCTATATACCCCTACCACTAGAATCTTGTGGTTAGTATCTGGGAAGATCGTTGCTGCAACTAGTTCAAATTCCTTTTCTACAACAAAATTTTGCACACATTCTGGTTGGCTGTGAATACCCCCTTGTATAGAGCGATTTTCTTAAGGTTGAGCCAAAGTGACAGCTACTGCTGGCAACCTAAGTGAAGATTCGGGTGGTCGTCGTGCCCTTCAGCCCATTGCACTCCCTTCCGCATTCGTTCGTTTGCAGTTGGCTAACTTGTAAAGGGCTTGACTCTTCCTTTGTTATGTCCTCGTCCGACAAAAATATAGTGCGCCGCGATAAATAATTGAAATTAGGAAGTGCAGTGTTATATGCTCTTCTGTAAAAATTCTTTTTTTCTTCATATATTACATTGAATTTACTTTTTGTGTGATAAATATTGTATTTATTTTAAAACCGAGACCTGAATGCAAGATACTGATGCACATGGTTCCGGGCTTTGTGCTGTTGTGCAGCAAGCTGTGATTGCGGGCGTTTCGTGGTTCTGTGCTTTGTGCGTTATATTATTTTTTTTAATATAATTCATGAAAATGGAGCCCAAGGGCGGGGCCTTGTTCAGTCAGCAACAAGAAGACATCATTTTTGTAGCTAAAAAAATTGAAGAAATGCAAAGGGAAGGAAGATTGGAATGTGGATCGGTTGTGAATCTAACGATGGAATTGCTAAATTGGAGCAAGAATACAGTTATGAAGTAAGCTTTTATATTATTATAATTACTTAATTTATATTATTGTAATTATTATTATTCTTTAATGATTGGTATTGTGTGATTAATGAAAGTGTAACTGAAGGAATTCTGTTTATTTAGGTACTATAAGAAGAATATCAATGAATTAAGAACTCCCAAGAAGAAGAGAAATAGAAAAGCATCTGTAATCAACAAAGTGGACGACTTTGGCAAGGGATAATCCAAAAATTATTTACAGGATGTGAAAGGGCAAGTTTTAATGTATATTTAATTACTTGAGCAGTTTATTTCTATTGAAGTTTACATTTGAATTTAAAATAGTTTCTTTTCAGGCGAACATGTGACATTAGATTCTTTGATAGTGGAAATAAGGAAAAATTAGGATGTGGGATTTTATGGTAGCAAATCAAGTTTGAGAAAATTCTTATTGGAGATGGGATTTTCATGGGAAAACGACCGATAATCGAATGGCCTTGGCAGAAAGAGCAGATATTAGTGCACATAGGACTGAATATTTAAGGCAGTATAAGCAATTGAAGAATAATGGATGGAATTTTGTTTTCTTAGATCGAGACTTGTTTTTTCGAAAGGTAATTGCAGACATACAACGTGTGTGTACTTCATTAAGCTTTTTACCATGCAATATTTGAATCATGAGAGTTATTTAATCCTAGTCACACTGTTTTACTTCATTGTTCTCAAGGAACAAAGTAAGGTTATAATATCTATTCAAATATCCTTTATGTTTTTGTACAATTTTTTTGTTAGGTTATGCTTCCAAAACTTGGCAAGATTCAAGTATTCTCAGCTGTAGTGCGAAAGAATGTTAGTGAAGGGCAACGATATATAGTTCTACATGCAGGAGGTAAGAAGGATTTGTGGATGGTGCTGAACTGGTGTTTCCATCGCAAAATAGTACGGAAGACTACCACGGAACGATGACTGGGAGATGTTTGAAGAAGGCTGGAGAATAATCTGCTTCCAAAACTTGAAGAACCATCAGTTGTTGTGCTAGATAATGCGTCTTATCACAGTGTTCATGTAAGTAACAGTTTAATATCAATTACATTATTCTGAAGAAACAATATAATAGCAATATTCTCATTTATGTAATTTCAAGATGCAAAACAGAGATGTCTTATTTTCCATAAAGGAAATAAAAGAAATAATTTTGTATTTTCTTTGCTTATAGTTGGAGAGATTACCTACAAGAAAGTGGAATAAAACACAATTGAAAACTTTCCTTGTAAATCACAACATGCAATTTAGAGCTGATGCATTTCATCATGAATTGTTTGCATTAGCTTCCTCAAACAAGCCTGAGAAACAGTATGTATTTTCTGTTAATCATTTTCCCACTTATAAATAACCTACAATCACAGATATATAGTTGACAGCAAATTTAAATATTAATACGTTACTGATTTTCTTAATTTGTATTTATAGTATTTGTTCTTCAATAATATACTGACTCTTAACACAACCTTCAAATAAAAGACCAATAATACTAAGCCTACTAATAAAAAAGAAGCATGACATTGTGCTAAAAAATAAACTACTAATTAACAGTTAACTATACAGAATACTAATGCATTTCTTCTTTTTGTTCCAGGAAATTACCACTGACACAAGAGAACAATTCAATTTTATATATTTATTTGTCATTCTTTAAATTTGTATGTTGTTTGTGATAGGATACTGTTTTGTAAAACTGTTACTTGTTTATAAATTGTTGTCTTTATACCATATCTGTTCCGTTTTCATTATAAGCGTGCTTGAACTGCACCCTAACAAATGCATTTGCTAATTCAGGTTCATGTGCTGAATTTGTTAACTTGGGTGAAAATGAGTAAAATGTAATTATTATTATTTATTATTATTATTATTATTATTATTATTATTATTATTATTATTATTCATAAATACTGGGATCATTCCCAATTTGGTGCCGGAATGTAATGGAATGAACAATTCCACATCATTGGTCAAAGTGATAAATAAATATTCTTGTGAAGTTTAATTTTTTTATGTACCTTTACATGACAGTTTTCATACCCATAATTCCTTTAACATTATTGAGATACATTCAGTTAACAATTAAGTATTTAAAAATAGATACTCATTTGATGGTTGTAAAGGAAACAACTCTGGAGGGAATTTAGTAGAGCCTTTAGTTGAGAATACAAGTAAAAATTGTCTTCACTGTTTGTGTTTTAATTAGTGACTTTCAAGAATGTGCCTATCATTCATTCAAGAAAGTAGGCATACTAGACTATGGAATGCATTGCCATATAGAACATTATTGATGTAAAAAAATTATTAAGGCACATTTGAGTTATGAGAGCACAGTATTATGTATGGATAGTCGGGGTGGTATAATTATATATAAACCACTAGCTTCACTAACAAAATGCATTGGCCCATTGCTGTGAAACGTGCAAAATAGGTATTTGAACGTCCCATGAAAAATTATTTTTCTTTCTATTTACATTCATGGCAGCATTCTTTTACTGCTTGTGAGAGCAGTAACGTAACAACGTGATTTTCCCCATACGTAATAAAGTTTAAATATTTCCCGGACTCGCGACGCAGCATATACCACAGCGAAACTCTTAGACTTCTGTGTAGGGATGTTTTCACAGGAGCCATTAGCACTTTACGAAGGGGCTTGGCTGAACAGCTGTCGCGGCGGAGGGATACTTCTCTGAAATACATGTGATGTTCACTTGTTTTTCCCGAACTGTCACTTTGGCTCAACCTTACGAAAATCGGTCTATAAAGTGTATAACGCTACACCACCACCTTTATGTGCCATTCGGCAATAACTAGTATTCAGAATATAATTTTTAAGAGCATAGTTTGGTATTTCATTTTGTTTGAGGCCATGTTCAGTTACTACAAATATGTGTGGGCGTTTTTCGTCTAGTGCTATTTCCAATAATTCAGTTTTATTATTAATATATTGCACATTTTGATGGAGGATACTTAGTGAATTTCCTACTTTAGAACGACCACAGGCATCTTTCCTGACAATTTTAGATCCATGTTTCTATATTTACCCATTGAGTCAAAACAAAGTATACTTTTCTTTTTGTGAATAGCAAGTTTTATTGTGTCAGCTAGGATAGAGCTTAAAATGTTCTTTCCTCTATTATTCACATGCAGTCCATGTTGTGTGTGTTGGCTTCTATGTAGGTTTACATCAACATATGTAGCATTTGCATAAGAGGTACATATTAGTTTTAGTCTTTTGTTTGTTTTTTTAACTTCTATGTTAACACAAGAACAATTTATAAGATCATACCTGTGTGGAAGTTTTAGAACTACTATTTCACTGTCACTGTTTGTCTTCAGTAATGCTTCTAACCCACTAAGCACATTTCTTGCTTCATTGCACGAACATCATTTGAACCCGCTATTATTACATTGACGTCTACATCACTTGTGATTCCTTCAATAGCATTTGTGAATGTTGCTCCCGGATTTACATTTCCCATCACTTCAATATCCCTATCACACAGTTTTTCATTTAGTTTCACTGCCAGTCCCTTCCCATGACTATCTCCATAAACTGCCACCCTAAAATTTTTATGTTTTTCTTTTCTTTCTTTCTGCTTTTTTCTACAAGGTGATTTCCATTCAGTCACCTCGACTTCACTGTTTTCACTTTCATTAATTTCGTTCAGTACTTCAAACCGATTACTCACTACAGTTTCTGTTGAGTGTTGACTAGATCGAATACTTTTATTCTTGTATGCATTCCGTATTTTACCTGGCATTCCGTGTAGTATCCATTTGTTTTCTTACTGAAATCACCATGTGCTCTATGATCCACGTGTTTGGGCAGGGATGCTCCTGATCGTAGACGTTGGTTTTCTTCTTTTGTGGTATCCAGGTCCTTTTTTAGCATACTTATTACTTGTTGTAAACTTAAAATTGTCTCGTTTAACTTTTTTGTATCACATATACACTTATCACACTTATTTACACTGTTTAAAGAGTGTTTTACTACGCTCGCAAAAATTTCCGACTCCACCCGCGACGCCATGATGCATTTTCAACCTCTTGTTTTTTATATAAATATGGGGAGCAACTAGTATAGGAACATGGACAGGGTTATAATACAGAAACAAGCTCTTAGATGCATATTTCAGCTGCATCCTAACCAATCTTGTGTAATTTTTTATAAAAAATACAAACTAATGACTGTTGTTGCAATTTATGCATATAGAATAATTATGCTCATGAAAAATAATGTCACCTTATTCAAAATAAATAGTATGAATATCAATACAATTCGAGAGGAAAGGAAAACTATCACAGGATGCACTCTGTAAAATCCTCCTCAAAGAAGGATGTATGACAATGCTTCAAATATTGAGTTAATATGAGAAAATAAATTATTTATTATTATTATTATTATTGTTATTATTATTATTATTATTGTTATTATTTTATTATTGTTATTATTATTATTTTATTGTTGTTATCATCATCATCAACAACAAGGATTAGCCTCTAAGCAATTTCCAAGATCTGATGACCTCTGTGTTAGTAAGAAATTTTGTTTTGTACAAGGTACTGCATAACAGAGAACAGACCTGTTGCCATGATATTTGGCCACGAACATAAGTATTAATTTAGACAGGAACAGCTAACTCAAATTTTACTCAAAGATGCCTTTTACACTTGGAAGTTCTTCTATAAGGTTGTGAAAGTACAAAAGAGGATAGACCGCCTTACTTCCCATCTCAAGGAAGGTGAGTGAATTCTGAACTTTCAACTCTAAAATTCTTCAACTTCTATTGGGTTTGAACCAACAAACTGAAGCACAACAGTCAAACACGTTAACCATTACACAAACCAAGTCTCCAGTTACAAAAGTGACACAAATACGTACCTCTGGAAAAAGGGGACAGTGAACACTGTGAGACATTTTACTCCGGCCTTCTAGAACTTTCTCCCGTTTTGACAGAGGAGACTGGAATTTCTCCCACTCTGTATCATCATCTTCCACAGCTGAACCCTGCATCCCCACCCAAAAAAGAAAAGAGAAAACACTTATTGCAGACTATTTAGAGTGAAGTCAAATAGTGGGCATGCTCATTCTCTTGCCTTTTTGTCCCTCTGGCTATTCTGACTTTCATCGTCATCTGTATGTTCAGCCTCGTCGTCAGAAAGTTCGCTCTCATCACCTGTGTCCACAGGAGCCTTCTTGGGGGCTTCTGACTGCACAGTAAACAGAAAAGATACATGCTATACACCTCACTGTTTAGAGACAACATTTAACTAAACATTTCAGAAAATAATTTACCTCAATAGGTGAAGTAACAGGTTTTTCTTCGGTCTTCTTGGCCGAAGTATTTTTGCTGTTTGGTTTTTGATGCTTTGGTCCTTTCTTTCCAGCCTTTTTACCTTTTTTTTGTTGTCTTTGCCACACAGGTTTTTTAGCCTTAAAAATATTTCAAAATTGATTATACTTTACACAAAGAAAAAATCAATATTTTACACACACATGTATCTATTATATTAGCTATTGAATATTAATTCCTAATTCATCAAATTAACATAAAATGCACACAGCAATTTTGAACTTTGAATACATGTGACACAAACATAATAAAAATGGAAAAAACGGAAAATCAGATCTTGATTACAGTAACAAACAGCAAGGCCAACACGGAAGGATTAATCTGTTAGATCTCACTATTCCATTAGTAACAACAAAACCTACAGAATTTACTTGTGTTGTTTTTTCCTCCCTCTTTATAGAAAAAATTATTTAAAATTTAGAGTCTATAAATTATTAAGTGGAAAAAAGAATAATAATTATTATCTGTTCACTCTTACTTTACTCAGCATGTAAGAATGCATGTGGTCATCGCTTGTTCTCGATTGTTGACTGTCACCACATTCCCCTTCAAGGCATCAGGTGCTATATAAGTTAAGTCCCTTTCAAAATTGATTTATTTCTTGACTCTCTACACATATAAAGTTGAAATAATGCAATCTTTTGCCTCAGAGTGAAATCAGACATCAAGCATGACTCTACCGACAATGCAGCTATTAATGGACCTCTTTGAGACAACGTTCATTCGCCACTGGCGCGATGCCTCTATGCAGTACACTGCAGCCAGCTATCAATGTGTTAGCTGTTTCATATCAGACCACTGTTTTAGCAACAGATTGCCGACTAGATGCAGTTCCGTTCTTGAATAAGAAGGTTCTACAAGTGTGTACTGCATTTGTCTTGTTAGTGAAATATGGTATGCACTAATTGTGTTTAAAAAATTGATTTTTGTTACCGTGTTGAACACAGCAGTTACTGGTATGTCAGGGTTGAAACAGTGGCAGGGAAAATCCTCATACTGTTAAGAAAAAAATGGCTTTGCATGTTTTTAAAATAGTAGCAGCTAAAAACACAACTGACTCCGCAACAGGTGGAAGAAATCACTGTTGAATTGACCTGTGTCAGTGTCAACAGTGTTCGTAAAGCGTGTAGTAAATTAAGGATCATTGGAGAGGTGTACTCCATATAAGAAGAGAAGTAGAACAAAAAAAGTGCATGGCAAGTGCAACAAATTTGTTAAATCTGTCATTTGCATTAACGAATATATATTTTTTTATAGCAACGAACAGCCAACATTACATAAAATTCTAAATGTAGTTAATGAAGGTGCCGGCTTGCCTAATTTTAAAAGAAAGTCACTGTATGCTCTGTGAAAATCTTTCACCACTAACTTGCAAGGGCTCAATGTAAACAGAAGTCCTCTGATAATTACGCAAAATATCTGCATGTTTTGGCTGATATTTTGGGTGTATTGAAAAAGTAAAAATAAAAGTAGTATGTATGACAGTTCTTGCTGTGACATGTGCTGGCATTTGAGTATGACTGTGGGGCAAAAGGAGCACCCAAACATTAACTACAGAGCAGAGGGATACTAAGTTTGTTTACATGTTGAGTAAAGTTAGGGTGAACGGACCTTAGGCAATTTATTTAGACTCCATATTATTCCTAAATTAGAGAACATAGTTATACATCAGATTCTGATATGAAGCTACGCAACATTACTCTGAACTGATTTGGGTATTTTTAGTTCAATTGGGTATTCTAGTGGAGACTGGTTTATGCGCTGTGTAATGTTCATTTGTCTGCACCGCAGTGATGTAATGCAGAGTAGTGAACTTAATCATTAAAGTGCTTTCTTACAAAAGTGAATTGGTAATTATGTGCTGGATAGACTCAAGCTTGTTGATAGTGAAAGCGACGGCTGATGTCCCAAGCTTTGACTTGACTTGGATCTGGACAAGCAAAGCAAGAAAACTTGTCTTTGAAAGTAACGCCACGAGGATATGGGATGCATCTTGCCGAAAATCTTTGGAGACAAAATTGTAAAAGACTAAATAAAAATAATTTTTGGGCAATGATAAAAGATATAAGGGAGTTGTACCCTGGAGATTAATAAATAACTCAATTTAAGAATTATTATCATTGTGCCAAATATTTATTAACACCCTCTCCATTCCTGTTTCATATTTCTTACTGTTAGGTTGGCAGTATGATTACAACTAGTGGTGGGGATGACATCAGCAAACAAATGCACATCACATTCCACTCATAACCACATCTGCGTTTGAATCCTCGTTTAATCAACTATTATTGGAAGATGATTTGTAAATGAGCTTCAGAAATACTAATTTCCTCTCAGGAGCTCAGTTCCAGTCTTTTGATTCAAATTGTATTTCGAACTTTAAAAGGCTGTGTAGCTGTAATTTTTCTTCCAGTTTCTTTCCAGGTTAAATCTACCTGCAGTCACATTGAAACATTGTTAATGAGAAATGATAGATTCCCTTTTGTTGTCCAGTTCCGTGGATTTGAATGTACTTTGCACAGCAAATTACCTGAAGAATACAAAAATATGTCTCCAAAACTGAGGATGCATAAAGTATACAAGAGTGAAAATTATACTTGTAAATACACCATATTAAAACCCATTTCAAATTCTGTAGTTTGTTGACAAAAAAAAACAAAGCATCAATCTTTTGCATTTTCAGGTTTTCAAATACCTGTTCTTCCTTTTTGACTTCCTCTTCTCCTCCACCACCACCTCCTCCTCCTTCTTGATCAGCTTCAGCCTGGGATTCATCAACATGTTTATCAGCAACTGTCTCATCACCAAAGAGGACACTCATGTCCCTCCTATATAAAGTGACAGTGACCGTAACTATTGCACCAGCAGTGTATACAGTAGGATTCTCATCATCAATCACTGAAAACAGATTAAAAAGATACAAAACACCATTTTTATACCTTAACGCTTTTATTTCAGCAGAAATTGTCAAACAAACCTTCTGATCTCACTTGAAAATCAATAAATGGCATTTTCCCATGACTTTCATTACATCTTTGTACTGTTCATCAGATAAATGCCTCAAAATACTGCGCCTTTCTTCATTTTTCAATTGTGCAAATTGTTGTATACTTTTTATTTGCCTCTATAAAATGAAATAATACTAATATTAGTGTATAACATGAGATTCAGTCAATAAAAGCATTAGCAGAAAGAGACAAGATATAGTGCTATGATACATTTTAGGATACAAGAATCTGAATGAGTTCTGTTTTTCATAGAATTCAAATGAAAGTTTCTGAAACAATATACACCAGGAGATGCAGTATCAAGCACTGTTCTACCATTAAAATTTCTCTACACTTTAAATTACGACACGGGGCACTGAAGAAAGATTTAATTTTTGAAAATGAAATGAAATAATTGAACACACACTCTCCCAACACACGAGTAGAGAAATTTTAAATGGAGAATAGAACAGAATAGAATAGACATAGTGCCATAGGTGTTTACATTAGATTTTACTGTCCAATGATGAATTAGCAATGATAGTAGGGGTGGGACGGAATAGAGCAATGTCTTCTTTGCACCCAGTGTTTTCTCTTAGCTCTACACCCAGTTATTCATGCCCTCTAGTGGTGCTCTCGAGCTTTGTGATCAGTGTTGAAGTGCTATTGGTATTCCACAATTTTTTTTTCTAGTTCATGCAAGTGAATATGCATATTCCAACATTGTGCAAGGTTTGTCAGGAAAAGGCACAATACATGGCTATGAGCAAGAACCAATCAAAGAAATTCCACATAAAGCTCTTAAGCAATGTGATTGAATAATCTCTCCAATGAGCAAGGCCAGAAGAAAACTTCACTGTGTATTCACAGCAGTTTTATAAAATTGCAAACATGTTCTTCCATCTATGTACTGTGTTCCGTGTAAATATGGAAATAAATATATGTTTCACGGAAAACGTAATTTATTTATGATACTGCAACCTTACAGGTGCTAAGGTTACAGCAGGTCACATTCACCAGGTTTTGGCTCTAGCCAATAGACTGTAGGTAACAGTACTCCCTTTTTGGTAAATCTGCTGCATGAGAGATTAATTAACAGTCCTCTGAAATTTACTAATTTACTGAATTTAGAGTACTACCAATATTTTCTTTTAATAAAAGGAAGAAAAATGACATTCTATAAATCCATTTATCAAGAATAATTAAAAATAACTTTTTTTTAATTTTATTTTAATGTTTACCTTTTTGGTGATGAAGTATTTAAGATGATCATCACTAACATGAGGAAGCTGCAGCAAGGGACTTTTGTATTCCCACAGCCCTTGAACTATCATTGGGCAAAGTTTCATGCAGTTTTCAATGGTTTCAATATTAGGTAAACGAGGAACTGGAAATATTATAAAAACACTTCAAAAAACTATATTTCAAAGAACTATTGCTAAGTTTAGTTTATATCCAAATATTAGACATGAAGTAATAACTTAATACTCTGAACAGGTAAGAATATACCAACAACTCAGAAGATTTAAACATTAACTTTCCCCGGGTATATTTTAACTACTATGTTATTCTGTAATTGTTAGTAAACTGACGAATTAGCCTATTCAATAATTTTTCACCAACTTTTTCAAACTGCAAAAAATCTACCAGCCCAGGAGAAATTGGAATTCCCAATAAAAAGTTCATTGCTTTGTACTTATTTCAAATTGCCTATTCACAATTTACAATATATTCTGTTTTACGATTTGTGTATTAAAATTTTTGGTAAGAAATGTGTTATTTTTTGGGAAGCCATCAATCTCTGCCGTGTGATTAAATGAAAAAAAAAACTAATGAAAATTAACAAAAGGCACCAGACAGCAAATGCCACTGTATGAGCACTCTCTCTGACCACATAAGCAGATGAAGGTAAAAGAGCAATATTAGATCCAGAGATGTGTCAACAGACAATTATTGCTACATTTCAAACATAGGTGATAAGTAGCATGAAAATGAAATCATGTGTCAACTTTTATCATTAAAAAGGGCCACAAGTACATGTGAACATTCCTTTTTTTGTTTACCATAACTTAAGCAAATTATCAATGCAATTAGTACATTGAATTTGTGTGAAGCATTAAAGCACTTTGTTAAAGACTTAAGATGTTGAAATTACATTGCACTCTTGCTGCAACTATACTAACATAATACTTCCAATTTATTATTCCAAGAGGCTGATGTCCTGATCATAAAAGCAATTTTTTACTCAAAATAATGAATTCTTCAACTTATAAAAAATATTGTCTTAACCCCTAACTGCAAATTTACTGATTTTTATTTTCTCTCCCTCTATAAGAATAGTTAAATACAAAATTCTCAGTTTACAACTCTCCAATTTATAATTAAAAAAATTATAAACTTGTGTACTTACTTCTGCGTGCATAAGCTAGAAGAATTAACTGAGACACACAATTAACCATTTCCTGGATGAGGTAAGGACATTTTTTTACAACATACTGTCTATCTTTATCCAATGTATCAGGTTTCAATGCAATGCGATGCAGATGAGCATGTAGCAAAGCACGGGCTTTAATAGAATATAATGCACAAAGTGGTCGCTCTCTATTTTTCTCACTCAAATTTGGTATCTGCTTAATTAACTGGAAAACAGAAATAAAATTACCATGTAAGTAAGAAACATTAAAATCCCTTACATAAACCATATGAGCTGCAAATTCTACCTGAGGTACTTCTTCATTATCACTAGGCCGTTCAACTATCTCACCATTGTGTTTCTTCTCAAATTCAAGAGATGCTCCTAAGATCATTATAACTCTTTTAAGAGCCATCGAAGGAGTTTTGTGGAAGAAATAATAATACATCTGGGTAGTATCAAGAAGAACCTAAAAACAATAACACATATTAAGAATAAAAAATTATACCTAAGAAAAAACACAACAGGTGGTGCACCCAAAAGGAGGAGGGAGTTCATGTTATGTATCAAATAATTGTTTACATTATAAATATTAACTGTAAGTCAATAAATGATGATGATATGAACTATAAGTTAACAAATTAAAATAGATTTTTGAATTCAGATATGAACAATTCTTTATATGAAACATTAATTTGACTGGAAACAGTACCTTATCCCCCTGCCCCATAAAAAATACTGGATGTGCCTCTGATTAAAATTATTTAAAAATATATTCAAATAAATATTCTCAGAAATGATTTCCTTCTTTCTTTACTTTAAAAAGCCTAAGCAGTAAATACAAGTAAAAAAAAAAAAATTATAATTGGACTTAGTGTTTTTAAGAATACAAGCCATACAATAGAATTCCATGGATCTTGCAAATCAGCATTCCATTTTTTCTCCTCCTTACATACTTCCATATTTTACAATATTATATAATTGAACCAATTCAAAGGGACATGAGCTTTCAAATGTTTCTTAATTTTTTCTAAAACTATTTGAAGTGTTCTAGTTCAAGAGGGTGGGAATAAAATGCATGATTTCAAAAATGCGCACACAATCAAAATTGATCAGTCAAGTCTTAAGAAGCTCACAGACTTATAAATCCCACCCAACACAGGCCAAGCAGCCTATACTGAAGGTAACAAACAAATTTTCCATGAAAATTCAAAATTTTTTTAAAAAGGAAAAATATTAACAAAATTGTTGAAATCTCTGGTATTTTCTATTGTGATTTGTTGAAAGGAGTGTTCTACACACATTTTTAAATATAAAAAACTTACTTGATCTCCAGAATATCGGATAGACTTATACCACCACATGCCAACAATAGTTGGCAATGCTACCATGAACACAAGAGCATATAATCCCAGCACCTAAAAAAAATCCTCATATCAGTTAAGACAGCCTCAAGCAACCAATTGATAATTAGACTCAATTTTCAATAACTATTACAAAGGAAAAATTTCATACCCAGACAGAATTCTCTTTCTCAATAATCCAAGAGGGAAGAGCAATGCCAAAGCTCATGGCACCAGGCCCATCAGGATTGCCATACTTTTCCCAATTTCTGCGAGCTTCATCATCAGTCAGGGCCTGATAAGCTGAAATAGTGTAATTTTATTCCTTTATTATTTAATGACAAGTAATTACTGGAAAATTATTTAATGGATAAACATACATCATTTCACATAATTTCATTTCCAAAAAATTAAATAAGCAATTGAATGCATGCCCAAAACTGATACATTTAATAGAACACTAAATACCTTTAGTGAGTTTCATGAAAGCTTTCTCATCACCAGTTTCTTTGTCTGGATGTAGAATAAGAGAGAGCTTACGATAAGATTTTCTGATATCAGCTTGAGAAGCTCCCTAGAAAAGTAAATTTTGAAAATATTATTCAAGGGAAAAACAACATACAAATATTAATTTTGACCTTACCATTAATGGTTTTACACTTACCATAGGCACATGAAGAATTTCATAAGGGTCAAAATTAGCATACTCATAATCAAACTGAGATACTTTATAAGCTAGCAAAGCTAAAATTGCCCAGCCCGAAATTATCATCAACTTTCTGGAACACAATATTCATTAATAGCAACTTGAGAATAAAAATAACATGTAAAAGCACATTGTTACTTCTCTTGTTTAGATACTGATACTATTACTGATTGAAGAGCTAAAGAATAACACAAAATTCCTTAATTACCTCACCCAATCACCTTTTCTAACTTAAATATTTTTCAGCCACAATATAAAGCAATCAAATGAAAAGGAATCTTTACCTCTGAGTACTGTATTACTTAACGATGTTCAACACGCAATATTTTTTCAATAAACAATTGCTCCTCTGTAACATATGAGGATGAAGAACATCACGGATGAAGTCAATCACATGACTGGAACCATTCTCCCAGAGAAGCCAACAGATTTCATTAAATGACAGGCTATATCTCTTTGGAGTTACAGCACAAAAACAATAAAATCATTTGACGCAGATCTAAGCGTTATCACTAAGCAAAATGACTGTGAAGTCATCCATGGTTCTTTAACTCTACTGTTGCTCTCTAGAATGACAGAATACATCTGCTTTGATGTCTTATACTTCAGAAATCAATAACAGAATCTTGGCTATGAAGAAGTCATCAAATGACAGAATACATCTGCTTTGATGTCTTATACTTCAGAAATCAATAACAGAATCTTGGCTATGAAGAAGTCATCAATCATAACCTTGTCAAAGCAAAGGGTATAACTGAGCTCTTTAAACATATTGATCCCACTTTTCCAGGCATAGACCATGCCATTTTGATTTCAATGAAGATGGTAACCTACCACTATATAAGGAATAATTTGCATGAGAAATTATCATAAAAATTTTCACAACTTCTTTAACAATCGCAAACCAATAGTGTGGGGGGGGGGGGATGGACTCAAGAGCAATTTTTCTGTCTATCTTGAAGTAAGAGCCGTTTCATCTTTTAGAAATTTTATTTTTAGAATTTTTCTGAACCCTTAGTGAGTGTTTCATCTTGCAACTGGAGCAACGTAATAAATGTTGAACTAGTTCTTCAAAAATTGGACATGGATTAATTGTGTTATGGCAGAATGGACTGCAAGTACAGAAAATGTTCAAAAAATACATGTCCTTGCCAACCTAAAAAACCCGAAAATATTTCAACCCAGGATTGAATACGCTCTATAAATAAATATATCTTTAGTTCTTCTATGGAACAATTATACATAACATTTTCTTACAATTATATTGACATTTATTATGAAGTCTGCCATTGACACCCATCATTGGCAGGGACTGACATGACAATGGTATGCGGCTTAAGAAGTGTCAGGCTCAGATCTCGTTTGTCATGTAGTTCACAAGTTGTTTTTTGATCCAGCAAATACTACAGTACTAATTGTACAAAGTTTACAACAATCAATAATTTCACCTGCAATGTGCTGTGTACTACCAAACAAGCAACTAATGCAGGGAACATCTGTTTTTTCAATCATTCAGTCACACAGTGACAAACATTGGCTTCACAGATCTGTTTATTTATTTGACCATGTCCAGCCTCAATTCAGACTAATTGAGCCAGTAAGGCTCAGTGGTGTGATGCTGGCTTCCTGACCTGAATGACCAGGGATTGAATCCCAACATAGGTTAGGATTTTTATTTGGAGATTTAGATTCAGGGTGGCTCTGGGGTTGACTCAGCTTTCTCTCCAAGTGAGTACCAGGATCTTTCCTGCAGGTAGCTGGGGCATTGGGCTGGCCACACAACCTCATGCCAACAGCGACAAATAGATTGAGCCCTACCTTCACCTCCACCTTGTGCCATATTGGCCTGTGTGCAATTGCATGGAAGCACCTAAACCTCCACATTTACCAATTTCAACTAATATGTGAAGGTCCTATGTGTCCCATGTCCTTAAATTTCCAGAAAAAAAAAACTATTCCTTTTCATTTCTTTGCTTCTCATATTAGTTTCCTATTAATATAATGTTTTGGTTCATTCTATTTTTAAAAACATTTATATATAAAATTGACAAATGCGTAAAAAAAAAAAGAGGAGGATTAATTGAACGATAAAATAACTAGTATGTTTACATAAAAAACTTAAGTGTAGAAAAAACATAAATTTTTTTTCATTATTAACACTGTGTTTACTGAAATTTTGCAGAAGGTAAAAACCATTTCTAGAGAAAGATCCTATGTTAGTAGCAAAAGTATACAAATATTGCAGCCACACTCACACAGCCAGTTGTTTTGTTCCTTTCCATGGTTCGTTTGATCGAAGTATAATTTTTTTCTTTTTGCAGTTGTCACATTGACACTCTTTCTCCAATTTTTCAGGATCTGTGAAAAACGATTAACATGAAACCTTGAAGGATCTATGCAAACATTTTAGCGAACATCATAATATAGAGATTCTGAACATAAAACACTTTTATAACATTAAAGCGATAAAAAATAAATAAGGCAAATACTTTAGCAATAAATAAAAATTTAATCCACAAACCACAAATTAGTTCAGATAATTAACATGTCATAGCTTTATACTTTTTCATCATAATTCACTATATTATCTTTTCTTTCCGTACACTATTGTAAATGAAAACTGCTGTTAATTATAAAATAACTTAAACGAATTAATCAAGTGTCACTTTCAGTTTATACCATGCAGCGTTACATGCATTCCAAAAACCGGGAATCTCCGGAGTATAGATGAGGATTTTATTGGCCTAATGTGGCCTGCAGGAGCATATTTTAACGTAAATATAGTAAGTCATTTCTGTCATTAGTAAAAAATGCATTACATTTAGAGGAAAATACCTTGCTTGGGTTTACGTGGCCACCAGTAGTAAGTGCTAGGAATTAGTAGCAGCGCTAAAAATGAGAGAAGGAAGTAGAAAAATGTTCCTCCGCTTTCATCATACTGAAATTTTTGTCCACCCATGATATATTACAGGTAAAGTATTGGCAAGGGTGTTTTGTAAGTCAAATGTATCATCCACATCAGACGCGTAGACGTTCTCCGGTTCCTCACCCCTACACGGCGGAGGCCACCAGCACTCACGTCCACGGCAGAGAGTATACTAATAGAGACGGCACTCAATGTTAATCCCAATGCTCTTATTCAAATTTCTAATTTTCATGGAGGGGGAAACCGCCATCTGGGCCCCCGATTGACCAATAGCGTCGAAGGGCGTTCTACCAATGGAGGTGGCGCGTATTGACGCCCGGGGACATTTAAAATGAAGTTGTTTTAAAAATGGCGTCAAATGAATACATTATTTTTATGTAACATACGCTAGGCAATTAAGAAGACTAAAATATTAGGATTTGGAATCCTAAGTCACTGAAGGGAATTATTGTCCAGGTAGTGCAAAAAAAAAAGTTATTTTATAAACACAATATTTATTTCTAAATTATGTAAATAGTCATACAAAATATAAACAATAATACAATTTTTACAAAATAAATGAGCAAGTAATAGACATAAAGATTATTTTACTTTGCCATTGACTAAATATTGAAACCTTGAATTTAGACAATTCTCCAAATATAACTACTGACCATTACTTCTTTAATATTGCATCATTATTAAAATGACATTCCAGCTATCAACACCTGTCAAATTTCAGCCTATTATCAAAATTCTACTAAGTACAATACAAATGAATATTATTGATAAGTTTTATAAATAAACAGGAAACTTGCATCTGCACAAACAGTCACAAATCTGTCTTTCTTTCTAAAAAGCAATATTACACATTAAACTGCATTACAAGAAACATGTTTTACCTCCTACCTAGTACAAGTGATGAACAAGTAAAAAATTACTGATTCTACTTCACTTCATTAATCTCAAAGCAGAGTTTTTGGACTTGGTATGTTTCACTAATATTCTGATATCACAGGCTACATATTTGTCCAAAAGCATGGCTAGTTGCTCAATGGATCGTGGATGAAAACCCAAAAGGTCGATTTTATATCCAAATTACTCAACATTTGATACAGATATTGAACAGTTTTTCAATTACTAAAAAAATATTTCATGTCTTTCCAATCATGTTATGTGACTATTTTCAATTTCTGCAAAACAATATAACTAAATAAAAGCACTTATCATACTCAGGAGATTATACCCAACAGACATCTCAAGAACCATCAGAATATGTTTAGAAAATAGCTAATGCTTCCGGGAAAATGCCAAACTGTTATCAAAGACTTATACATAGTTACAAGACAGATAGTGGGGCCCAAAAAAACCTGAGATAAAAATTTACTGCAACAGAAACACCAAATGATTATCACTCAAAAATACAATTTTTTATTAAATTGAATCCCCAAAAACTTAATTTGGTACATGTCTCCAAAAAAGTGGGCCTGCAGTTTGGATTTACTAAATTACATATAGTAACTGGAAGTGCTACAGAATAGCTTTCTCAAAGTTAGGTTTCTAATTTCCTTTGGGTGGACCGCTCTCGATCTTCCTCATCCTTGCCAGCTGGCATCTATCGCGCCTAAAATACATTTTTTGCCATTTTTCAACTCTTATTACCAAATAGTAGAACCGAAAAATTATTTTAAGAGTATTAAAGAAGGCTAAAACCTTGTCTTAAATAGCAAGTTCATTGAAAATTTGAAGCCATTAAAAAAGGGGTTGCGTTTCTGTAAATGCAAAATTGAAGCTCTTTTCTCTGAATCTATTTGAGTTTTAAAAACTTCATTTGAAGTAATTTGAGAACTTCCCCTCCAAAATTAATAATATATCCATTAAATGTGCATATTACTGGCATGAGATATTGAAAGAAATAAAAACATTTGTGCAATTTTTGGGGAAAAAAAAAGAATAGCAAAATGAACATTACATTATATTAAAGTACCATTCCACTATTTGTTGAAATAGTTTAAAGAAAGTTTAAACCTTTTAGAAAATGGTGTTTGAGCTATTCTGAAAAAGAGTAATTTTTAGCTCATTTGAATAAAAAGTGTTGAGTTTTTAAGAAAATTTACTTGACATTTTAAATGCATTTCTCATAAGTATAATACTGTTCAGAAAAAAAAAGGGAGCCGTTTGAGAAAATCTTCTTTTTGTCATTTTTTAAAATTCCAAATAGTTCACCACAATTGCACAAAACTACTAATATTTACAAAACAATTTTCACACATTAAATGAAGAACTATTTATGACATCAAATTTAATTCAAGGAAAAATCTCTAACTTCAATTGTAATTGTAAGAAGTTGATGATAAAGGACACTTTTAAAATTTCTGAAAATTCAGAGTTACTCTGAAAATTGGGCCTTTTCCACCTTTATAAGTATTTTACTCTGTTCTTACAAGAAATTAAAACAAAAATTTGTGCCATTTTTTTAGAAAATTCTGAATCATTTCTTTCGCTTATAAAGTTCCCCAAAACTAAGGAAGGTTTTAAAATTTCTAACCTTCTACTAGATACATATTGACAGGGTTTCTTCAATTTGAAAAAATTCTACGATGGTTTAGGCGCCCATGTTTGTTCACATACTACAGGCGTTTGCTTCCAGTTGGTTTTTGGCATCAAGATCCTACAAACCAGATTTTGACTACACCAGGTTACAGGATTTTTCTCTTCATTTAGCAACCGAGAACTCAGGAGAAATGTTGTCACTACATGCCAGCAGACCCTGCAAATGAAATAAGGATGTTTAATTAAATTAAAAACGAAAAAAAGTTTTCTTATTACATCTTCTAGTTGTATAATAATAATAATAATTAAAAATAATAATAGAAACGTATTTGTTGTGGTAAGCCTTCTATAAATGACCTGAGTGCACCTCCGGAAACTCAGGACGACATCACAAATTTTGGCCCGCATTAAATGCTAAATCTCCGCTGCATGAACATTTCCAGTGAAGTGCTCCATACATACATATCTCAACATTATGAGAATTTCCCGGGGGTAGATGCCAAAGTCAGTCCCAATTGCCTTTAACCATTTCATACACCTGTAATAAAATTAGTAATGTATTTTGAGCTATTATAGTTATATCAAATCACCTTAATGTTAATATAGCTATTATAACTTATCAATTACATGATTATTAAAGCAAACCAGTGCTTTTATGATTCAATACTTGGATGTTCATAAAATAGTGTTTCAATATCTCATATAATTACATTATGTAAAATTTAAATTTTATGTATTATTTAGTGACATAGTTATTCTTTCGTCACTAAATGTACATGAAAAAATTTTTTAGAACCATGCTAAGCATTTCATGCTTACCTTTCAGGATCTCTTGGAAACTTAAAAATTGCTGTTCACCCTATTTTGGTTGTATCGGCAATTGGGTACCAACAACGCCTAAATTGGGGGATTTCGAGAAACACAAACGCAGAAACACACAAACGCTAAAAAACACAAACGCTCTGGGAAAAACGTTCAGATGAAATCGTTTCGTTTTCACACAAAGCATGTTAATGCCGGGTCTGGCCTGTAGATTTCGCGCACCGCGCTTTCGCCCTTCGACGCTATTGGCCCACGGAGGGCCCCATGGCGGAATTTAAATTTTAAATTCAAAATTTTAAATTTAAAATTCAAATACATTTCCCAAAAAGAACGCCCCGGCCTATCTACTGGGAAACCACTGGTCCACGGTACACTCGGGTTTTTCTAACGAGGCATAGTATCTCCAAGACGGAATATGGCACGACTTTTTGCGTCTTTCTCGGTCCTGCCGCAAGGTGTCGCATGATCGCGACCGTATCAAGCAGCGCTGCAATCAAGCGATCTAGGGCACGCTGAGAAAGATGAAAAGCGTGCCATATTCTATCTTAGAGATACTACCCTCAGATGACTCGTAAGAAGGTATAGTAAAAGTATAGAAAAAGAACCTCGCGGAACCGACTCGTGAATGTACATTATGCACGGTCATGGTGTAAGAAATATATGTCTTACACCGTGTGCACGGCGTAAGACGATTCTTGCCGTATTACTGTACACCATGGTATAAGTAATATCTTACACCGTACAGTGCATCAAATATTGAAAGTTGAAGGTCAAGATCCGCAAGTATCCTACGTAATTGTAATGTACACGTACAGTACCAGCAGCGTCATGATGGAAATTATTTCCACCACGAGCAGCGTATAAGCGACCCTGACAGTTCGATGCCCTGTTGCCATACATTACTACGCACGTGGCACCATCTAGATGACAAATAAAATTTCAGAATAACACTTACCGGTACCGTCAGGCGACAACACGTCTTGACAGCATATTCATAACTAGGGTACGTATTTCCATGTAATTACATGTTTTTAAGGAACTAGATACCAGCACCCCAGCCATTAGATACCAGCATTCAATAATATATTTTAGAGTTTACGCGACATTCTGAATGAATTGGAACTATTTTTATTTTATATATTTTTATATATTTTGGTATAATTACATATTTTTACGTAGTACTACTTATTTAGTTATATTTTAATATATTTATACGTCGACATACGGCCCACGGACCGGGAGCGATCTTTCCTTCCTCTTCCTTGTCCTATCCTCTCCCCTTACCCACACACTTACTCTAACATGCACTACACTACTACACATACCGGGAGATCGGTCGGGACATGGGTCCATGGACAGTATATACTCTCTGGGTCGGAGCTTGTCCCGCTGGGCAGTGCCCGCTCTGGAGAGTCCTAGTTGGGGGAAACTCACTAGCCGACGGTAGATCGGCGCCGGATCTCGCCATCCAGCAGGGGAAGATCATAGCCATCTCCTGAGAAAAAAAGTGTACTACACTTACGGGACTAATGACCAAACCCGTTGACGCGCTCGGTAACACGAAAATATCAATCAAGCGAAACGGAACATTTCAGATGCAAGTTTGCATTATATGTTACGGAATCATCTTTCTTAAAAATCAAATGTAATGCTGCTGAGCTTCTATGACCATGCCTTCGCCATAATTGTCACCCCCCCCCCCGCATATTGTGTACGTGGAGGCGAGAAATAGCGAATTTCTGTGAACAAAAGTAATATTAACTACGATTTTGCTCATGTTTCAAACAGCACATCCGCTACTCGATCAAAAACTAACAAACATTTTTTACAGAAACTTGTCTCACGCGTTGTTAGATTGGAGGGGGGGGTATTCCCTTTAACCACCTCCCCCCGCGATCCATCACTGGCCACACGATACTACTATCATTGGAACACTGGCTTCTCGTAAACATTGTAATATATACTATGAACGTATTTTGTATTTCGAATAAAACTATTATGTGAGGTAAAATCTAATGTAGAATCTATATACCGTGTGGCCCACCTAAGATCTTCCCTTCAATTTTCTCCTGAACCGTTGCAGATACTGAGATGCGGTTTTCACTACAACTACTATATGCAAAGGGCACATATGGTCACGCATAATATTATTCTATTCCATTTTTTATTGCAGAGATATTGACAACTTCAATTTTTTAAATGAAACCTATAGATTTTAGCTCATCATAACAAGCATGAAGTGACGAGCTATAAATATACATATCGCCATATGTTACAAACAAAATTTTCGAGAAATTAAGTTTAAAGGCGCACGTCGACTGCTGATTTCCGTAATCTGAACGTGAAATTTCGGGTGATAAGCGGCGAGGCCATTCCTTTCCGTTGCGTCGACCCTGCGGTAAATGTAGTGATGAAATGTGCTCACGAAAACCCGCGATTTGCTCTTTAAGACACACCTCTTATTTCTGGAGACAATGTATTCACCCTAGCCATGTTCTGAGCAAATCTGTACGCCAAAAGGTACTATTTTTAATTAATGAAATACTACAAGATTTCAGAAAATATTTGAATCATTAACCGTAGAAAGCAGGGAAGATTGGAGAGTGAACATAGTTCTGAATTAATAAATGCGTGTGCTGTCTGAAACAAAACGTTTACTGTTTGAAAGACTGAAAACCTCAGCCGTACAAAAATATCTGTAAATAAAAGTGAAATCTTGAAAATACAGAAACAAAGGTAAGTTAACAATTCTAGAAATAGCTTGATTTATAACATGTACTAATATGTGCACCATCAACGAATATACAAATTTGGAACGCTAAAGAGCATTCGAACGGAATTCAGAGTTCCACGTCAAATGGCATGACAAGATGCGTGATCTTGTAGTATTTCATTAAATAAAAAATATCCTGTGGCGTACAGATTTGCTCAGAACATGGCTATGGATGAATACATTGTCTCCAGAACTGAGAGGGTGTAGTCTTAAAGAGCAAATCGCGAGTTTTCGTGAGCTACTTTGCACATTGCATCACTACATTTACCGCAGGGTCGATGCAACGGAAAGGAATGGCCTCGCCGCTTATCACCCGAAATTTCACGTTCAGATTACGGAAATCAGCAGTCGACGTGCGCCTTTAAAACTTAATTTCTCGAAAATTTGTTATGTAACATATGGCGATATGCATATTTATGAGCTCGTCTCTTCACGCTTGTTATGATGAGCTAAAAAAATCTATAGGTTTCTATTTAAAAAATCGACGTTGGGTCAATATCTCTGCAATAAAAAGTGGAATAGAATAATATTATGCATGACCATATGTGCCTCTTGCATATAGTAGTTGTAGTGAAAACCGCATCTTAGTATCTGCAACGGTTCAGGAGAAAATTGAAGGGAACATCTTAGGTGGGCCACACGGTATATAAAAGAAAGTCGTGTTAGTTACACTATTTATAACTCAAGAACGGCTGTACCGATTTGGCTGAAAATTGGTGAGCAGGAAGCTTAGAGACAGGAGACGGACATAGGATACTGTTTATCCCGTTCGACAGCGTTCCTGTGTGAGAACGCACGTTTTTGCACGTTTTCGCGTGTTTCGGGTTTTCGACCTTTCGAGGGTTTTCGCACGTTTTCATCGTTTTCGCACGTTTTCGTATGTTTTCGCGCCTTTTCGCCTAAGTTTTCTGTGCAGAAGCGTTCTGCAGCGAAGAACAAGTAAGCAATCAAGCAAAGATACAAATTAAGCTAATAAAAACGTGTTAAAAAGTGAAGTGAAGTATAATTAACAATACCGCGACCAAGACGATCGAATCTTTCCCGAAAAGCCGTAATGCAAGAAGGATACGAAACATTGCTAATGAAAGGACTGAAGAAGAACCAGAAATTGCACGTGAAGAGCGCCGCGTTAGTCTAGCTCGACTTCGTGCTTCTCTATCACAAGAGCAACGTGAGGCAGCCCGTGAAACGGCTCAGCCGTGAAAGGCGGAACAGAGTTCGCCGGGTCAGCTAGTTACTTCTATAGAGATAGAATCTACTTTAAGCCATTTCGAGTGCTTGTTAAGAACTGATTGGCGACGTTCTATGCTCAAAAATGCTTGTAGAGAAAAATTGTAAACACAATAATGAATTTTTAGTTGACATTTCTATTTTTTCTTACATGTTTTGGAAAAAATAAGTACATATGTATGTACATATTTTGTATATTTTTATTACAATTAATTCCGCTCCTTATTCATAACCTTCGCCATACCCGAAACTTATCGCGTACGCGACTTCGTGCGAATAAGATGAGTCGCAATGATTCGGTCACAAAATAAAGCAAAGCCGGCCCGGTGGTCGAGATCGAAGTGTCGTTGTGATCTCGGATGGAAGGGTCGCGGATTCGAGTCCCACTTATTGCCTACGCGACTTCGTGCGAGTAAGATGAGCGGCAATGATTCAGTCACAAAATAAAGTAAAGCCGGCCCGGTGGGCGAGTTGGAAGTGTCGTTGTGATCTCGGATCGAAGGGTCGCGGGTTTGAGTCCCACCTCGGGATTGGTTGTATTTATGTTCGTCCTTTCACCCCTTATCTTCACCATTTTGTTTCATCTTCATAGTTACGATAACGTTAACCTTAATAGTGGTCCCGGTGACCTAGATGTTGATGCGACCTTAAATAACAAAAAAAAAATAAATAAATAAATAAATAAAAATTTTCTTGGGACAATAATGAAATTAAAACGGTAACTGACTACAATAGAGATGTCCAGAATTCGTGACTTCCAAGGCTCATAAGGTGGTCTCTATTCTTCGATGTTTGTTGTTTTTTGTTTGTTTGTTGTTTGTTTGTTTATTTGTTTTTTGTTTGTTTGTTTGTTTGTTGTTTGTTTGTTTGTTTGTTTGTTTGTTTGTTCTCGTCTCGTTCTTCTCTTATCGTTCGTTCTTCATTGTCTCGTTCGTTCGTTCGTTCGTTCGTTCGTTCGTTTTCGTTCTTCGTTCGTTCTTCGTTCGTTCGTCTTCTTCGTTCGTTCGTTCGTTCGTTCGTTCGTTGTTCGTTCTTCGTTCGTTCGTTCGTTCGTTCGTTCGTTCGTTCTTCGTTCGTTCGTTCGTTCGTTCGTTCGTTCGTTCGTTCGTTCGTTCGTTCGTTCGTTCGTTCTTCGTTCGTTCGTTCGTTCGTTCGTTCATTCGTTCGTTCTTCGTTCGTTCGTTCGTTCGTTCGTTCGTTCGTTCGTTCGTTCGTTCGTTCGTTCGTTCGTTCGTTCTTCGTTCGTTCGTTCGTTCGTTCGTTCTTCGTTCGTTCGTTCGTTCGTTCGTTCGTTCGTTCAAAAAACAGCGAAAAACGTGACATATGAGGGAGAAAATCATCTGCACACGCTTTCTTCAGTTTCAGAATCCTTTCCCAATGATTTAACTATTAATAGTTGGAAGATGAAAAGAAGTTAGTAACCGGGTTTTCAGATAGTCACCCATCCGGAAATCCGTGTTGTCTCGAAATGCTTAACTTCCGTGACTTCACAGAGCATAGATAAGCAATTCGGTTAACGACGCTAGCTTTTTAGATTCTCTGCTTCCTTTTCAGAAACCGGGAAAGTAAAATTACATCACCATCGGAACTAAGATGACAAAAGTAATTTCTGCTTTGAAACAAGAAAAGTTAGAAACAATGGTTTCTAAATTTCAAGTAATTGTAAATCTCAAATAACTATTTGAGGGTTGCAGTCAGAACCGCTTTAACGTATGGGCGAACCCGGCAGCCGCCAGGACCTCGATCTCTTAGGGGGCCTCAGAATATTAAAAATAAACAAGCCGGTCAAGAATTATATATTACATTTATTTACTGGTAAAAAAAATTAAGTTCACTGATTCATTGTAACAAGTTCAAATATCGGAGTCAACTATATTAATGTAGAGATACTACCGAGTATCTTCTTCAACCATTGTTAATTACCTAGTCAAAAAAATTACTTATTGTTCTGATATACGAACAGATTGTAAATAAACGTGTAATTAAACAAGTTAATCTATCTTATTGCTCAACGCGTTAACCTGCGGTTCACAGAAATAATTAATGCCAGCCGACCTGGCTTCAGACAAGCGCGAGTGCTTGGATCTCCATCCCCAGCTGCGACGGGAGATATAAGCTATCCCGGGAAGTGCCATTTGTGGTGGGAAGGGGAGATGTAGAGTGAGTACTGGACAGGCAGCGTCTTTAGCGAAAGAGCCAGCGAATAACTTTCAGAACGCTTAGAGGAACGCATTATGCATTGCGGACTCCATGACCAATTCCCAGTGAGGGGAAGATACGAACCGGGCTCAACAAACGCGTTGGTCTTTCATAGCCATTATCTTAATTACAGAAACTGTTTAATATTAATTAACATAAGCATACAAATTGCATGAGCTATTCAAGCATTGTTCATAATAAAAAAAGGTTCTAGAAGTATAATACAGTAAAAAAGCCAAATAAAGAACATTTTGTAGTACAATTATTTGATCCAAAATAAATTTTCAATTTGTTCATGCCCCATACATCCACGAAAAACGCATTTTTTTTCTATTTTAAATGCATTAATTGTTCGCACTTTTTAACTCTTCGTTAGGAGCGTCATTTTTTGGGACGCGGTTAGGCGCGCTGGGTCCAGTAGACCCATGCTACTTTTTTTTCTAGAACATTCTATGGGTCTTTTGGAGAAAATTTAATATGTACGTTGGGTGAGGAAGTGTTAAGATGATTTTTATTAAGAAATCAGTTTTTATTGAGCATAATTCGAATAATTAATTTTACATAATGCTGTGGAAGAAGAAAACAGAATATTGTCTAAATCAATACTAGACAGTAAGTCACAATTAATCCTCAGTCTCAATCACTAGTATTAGCAGTGGTATTTCCATTAAGGTATTTTTAACAAATATTTTTTGTAAATTTGTGTAAACATAAGAAATTATCACATTTTAAACAAGTATATTTTGGGCGACAATCTTTTTTTCCTTGAAGCAGAACTGACACCTTTTTGTGTTTTGTGGTTCCATAGGAATCGTATTTTGATTTCCTTGTTTTCTGTTTTTAATTAGCATTTGTTGTTTTTCTCCTGGAAGGCTAGTAATTGTGGATCTTCTCTCCTACTGTTGGAGTATCAAACTTCGAGCTAAATTCTTTATGTTCTTAATTCACTCATATTAAAAACTATAGTGTAGACTGAATATTACATTAGTCTCACAGGCAGGAACACAAAGAACATGCGCGAAAGATTCGATGCCAGAGGAACACAACGCAACAGCGAACTGTGTGAAATTCAGCGAACTGCGTGAGAGGCTTTTGGGACCTCCATCAAGGCCCCCACTTTATCAAATTCAAAAACCAACTAGCCTAAAAAAAATTTTGTACCAAAAAAAAAAATTAAAGGCCTTAAAAATTCAATATCAACTAGCCTATAATTATCTACTAATTATGTACTAATTTGGTACCACAATAAATAATTTTGTGCTCAATTTTAAACAATTACAAAACGGATTAAATTATGTACTTTTCGCGTAAATTTTCGATTTTTTAAAACCTATTTTTAATCTGATCTAAAAGTTCAAATTATTACTGTAGTTTGGTCATACAGTGATCTATTCCGAGTAGTCATTTAAAACTTTTATCTCGTCCCTCAACAGAGATATTAAAGTCAAAAAACGGAAAATATTGCGTGCAGCTTAAAGGAAAAGTGGCCACCATGACACTTCCCTTTGTCAGAAACTCAAAATCAACACGTCCACAATTATCTACTAATTTTGTACCACAATAAATAATTTTGTGATCAATTATAAATTATTAATAAACGGGTTTCAAATTTGCACTTTTCGCGTAAAATTTCGATTAAGAATTTTTTAAAACCCATTTCTGATCAGCGCATAATTGATGCATAAATGCATCCAAAAGTGCATATTTGAAACCAGTTTTTCAATTAATCTTTAATTTTTTGATTGACTTTTTAATTTTTTGAGCTTTTATGAAATCCCAATACTATGAAATTCCGTCCTTAATAAATGTTCTAAAAGGCAATTAAACAAACCATTAACTTCTTGATCATTAACACACTCCATTTTCACAGAAAAATTGAGAGAAGCGTAACTTACGAACGACCAGAGAAGGACTGTTTACCGCAATATTTTGCGGTGCCTACCGTGCATCCTCCCCTCGCTCCGACCTTGAAACACGAGGAGCCCTAGGTTATCGCGGCTGGCATGCGGTGCCAGCGCCTGCGCTAGCGATTTCTCTGGACAGAATTAAATTAACTGTTTGAAACTTCTCACTCTAACGCACTTCACAGCGCTGGTAGATGCGTAAGGCTCGGTAGCAAAACAGTTATTTTTTCACATCAGTTTTAAAGCTTTCAAAATCTCAATAACTTTTTAGAGAATTACCAAACTTACGAAATATTTCTTGTACACTTCGAATTACTAGGTATACCGGCGATATACGCGATGTATCGGAGAATTCGCCACAGATCAGAGGGTACCTGAACTATGGTCCGGGCGGTTTGGGACCCCCTTCCCGTTTTCTCACTGCAATCACCAGTGAGCGCTCTGAAGGAGAATTCTAGCGGCCGGCTGTTCTGATCGGTAGTTTTCCGTGGTTTCTTCGATCAACACCAGGCGAATACCGGAGCAGTACCCTACCAAACGGGCCACAGACCGCGCGCGATCTGTCCTTCCTCTTCCTTGTCCTATCTTCTCCTTACACACACACTTACACTAACATGCACTACACTACATATTCCGGGAGACCGGTCGGAGCTTAGAGCTTGGCCGGCTGGGGCGGTGCCCGCTGGTGGGAGAGTCCTGGTGAGGGAAACCCCACTAGCGACTGTAGGTCTGCGCCGGATCTCGCCATCCAACGGAAGATCACCGCCATCTCCCGAGAAAAAACATGCCCTACACTAACGGGAGTAATGACCGAAGCAGTTGACGCGCCCGGAAACACGAAACAATCAATCAATCAATCAACCAGTGAGCGCGGGCAGGCCGATGAAGGCTTGCATAGCGACACGGCGATGGAAGAGGTGGAGCTGCGCCGGGGGTGACGAGGCTGCATCGAGCCCTCCGATCAGTCAGTTGCATTGGCATGTCGTCCGGGTGTGCGGTTCCGAATGCAAGATGCCGTTTACACGTCTGATAACTTGCACAATGACGGTCACCTCGCATACGCCAAGTTTCTTCTTGGTTTGGTTTGGTTTGGTTTTTTCGTGTTTCCGGGCGCGTCAACTGCTTTGGTCATTAGTCCCGTTAGTGTAGTGCATGTTGTTCTCGGGAGATGGCGGTGATCTTCCCCCGCTGGATGGTGAGATCCGGCGCCGACCTACTGTCGGGTAGTGGAGTTTCCTCCTAACCAGGACTCTCCCACCAGCGGGGCACCGCCCCACTCGAGACAAGCTCTAAGCTCCCGACCGGTCTCCCGGAATATGTGGTAGTGGAGGGCATGTAGGATAGGACAAGGAAGAGAAAGGAAAGATCGCGCGCGGTCCGTGGCCCGTTTGGTAGGGTACTGCTCCGGCATTCGCCTGGTGTTGATCGGAGGAACCACGGAAAACTACCGATTAGAGCAGCCGGCCGCTAGAATTCTCCTCCAGACAGCAGCTGAATTCGACTTAGCTGAAAAGCTAGTGTCGAAAATCCTGCCGCCGTGGGGAGTGGGAACCTAGGACCACCCGGTTAGAGGCGCTGCAGTGACATCAGTTGATGCACTGAGCTACCGCTACCGGTTCAAGTTTCTTCTTAGGAATGTTTTTAAAGTTCTTCTCTCTGATAATTTTACGCAAGAACATCTCACATCGCCGCGGCCGATGTGTCTCTCGATTTCGCCAGAAGTCTCTCCCCACTCCCTCCGCGCGGCTCCCTCATCACGTGGGTACGGATCTGCCTGACTTTGTTTATTATAAATGTTCTAGAGAGTTCTGTGATTTTAAAATGGCTATTGGCTGGATGAGTTCCTCCCTCGGTTGCCCTCATTAGAATGTTGTTGGGTTAAACTGTCTTTGGGAAGCCGTTGCTGGAGTGCCGGGGGCCGCGGACTGCGGTGCGTGACGAAAATTTTACTAATGCGTTACGTTTCACGTGCTTGTGCCATTCCTTCAATGGTTCACAAAGGGTTTGAGGGTCCTTCCCGCATCGCTTTCCCCCCTTCACCCTCCGTACCACTGTCAATTTTCTCCTTGCGAGACCGCCTTGGGAAGCCTGGGGTAACGCACCTGAGGTGGGGAGCTGTAAACCTGGGGGCATGCGCAATTTGTGACCCTAGACAGCCATCTGCGAAAGGCGGCATGCCCAGCGAAGGGAACGGCCAACGCATGACAAATTAGGGTTGGGGGAACGGAGCGGGATGTGACTGCCGTGTATGCGCAATGAGCGCAGGTAAGTGCGATATAGTTCATGAGTGTTATATGAGTGTTCATATATATAATTATTTTTTGTCGTAATATAATAGTATTCTCGGCCTAACATTACTTTTAATATATAATTCATGAATTAATCTGTAGTAATAATCAAACTGTGCAACAAAAGTACGTAAATGCAGTTTTCGTTAGTAATGCCTTCGTATAGAATATATTACAATGTAATTAATTTTAAACAAATTTATGGAACAAAAATTAATTGCAATGTATCTCTATGAAAATCTAACAATTTTAGAAATACAGAAAGATATAAGCATGCCTATAATTATGATGTTTCGGCAAAAATCGACTGTTTTTCTACAGAAAATTCGTATTATGGGATCTTGATATCGAAAAACCGGATAAATTTGGTTCCGTGTGAATTAAATTTCTTCCTTCCCTTGGGGGCGGACGTCACCGTGATTCTGGGAGGAGTAACATCCGTCAAACTGGCACCCCAACGTTTTCGACATTCAAAATTAACTAGCCTGTAATTTTGTACTAATATTGTACCAAAATAAAAAAAATTGTACTTAACTATAAACAATTAAAAACGGGTGCCAATAAAGTACTTTTTGAGTAAATTTACGAATTTTTAAACCCATTTTGCGTCAAATCTCGAAGTTGAACAGCGGTTTGTACCATTATGAATATTGAATAAATGAATAGCATTGCTTTTTTATGAGAATTATTATTATCATAAGTAACAGGTATTGTACGATCAATGACATCAACTTGATCAGGATTTTTGTCCAGTTTCCCTTGATCCTTTGAGCAAATGCTGAGATGGCCCCCTTGCTTTGATTTCTGGACAGTAAATGTAACTTCACTCTGTCCAAGACTTCTTGAGCTCCCTTTTGCTATACATGGGAGGAGTGGATGGTTAAAAATTGTTAGCAGTGTATTCAAAATCAAAATTGAATATCGCTTCTAGTTCTTTCACATAAAAGTGAACATTTCTTATGTTCTTATATTAAAATACTGCTTTACCCATGGTGGAAATAACCATGTGGTTATTTTTACCCATGGTGGTTATTTACACCATGGCTTTACCTTTAATCATAATAGTGTATAGTAAGAGAAAGCTAAAATCTGGAGCCCAGGAAAACTTGTGTACTTGCACTGTGCACTTGCATACATCATATCTGACTCGTCATACACGATTGAAATTGTATACGTGACACAATAATAATAATAATAATAATAATAATAAATAATAAATTTATTATTAATTTAATTTATTATTATTATTATTATTATTATTATTATTTTATTTTATTATTACGAATTGAACCATTTTATTTTACATATTTTGGTATAATTACATATTTTTACATATTTTATCTATTGCTACATATTTCGTTACATTTTAATACATTTATAAGTCGAAAATGAACATTTCACATACGAAATATATGTTACTCGAAAACTAACTTTGTGACTGAAATTCTTATGAAACCAAGCAATGCGCTTGTATTAACGCCGAACTATCGTATTAATTGTCAAGCTTACCTCCCCCCGCTCCATCTGCTTCTTGGAAACCGCGTAGTCTGGATGAAGGATGAGCGGATGTATGTGAAGCAGAAGAAACTTCAACCACGTGCTTACTCGTGTTTCATGACCCCATGCGTAACTCGATAAAAATTCAGATCATTGTCTTATTCCTTTTCTGGAGTTGAGGGGGGGGGGCGTATGCTCCCTTTACCTTCCCCCCATCTTTCTATCCCTTTCAAAATTTAAGTAGTATATGACTTAGTGTAGGGATCACAGAATTTTGAAAATGTGCACACAATTCACTTTTCCCCATAGCACGTCATACGCAGTTTTTAACTGTTTTTTTTTTACGTAAAATAGAATAAATAAATAAATAAATAAATAAATAAATAAAGGCTACGCGGTACTATTCGCTTAAGCGCCGGCTCCTCATAAACAACATTGTATATGCTACGAAAGTATTATATATTTCGAATGAAACTGGCAAATAATTGCTTCTGTAGATGTAGAACTTTCTTTTAGCATCTCTGAATCCATGTTAAGATCTGATCGGCAACGTACTCTGCTCGGAAAACGCTTGAAGAATGGAATTTTAAACATTATAACGAATTTTTATTTCACATATTTCCTATTTTTTCTTACATATTTTTGAAAAAATAAGTACATAAATATATACATATTTTCCTTTTTTTTACAATAAATTCCGTTCCCTAATTATTATTATTATTTTGGATCTCAATTTTATCATTCTTTCATTTATAAATGTATATCCATCTATTTTATTTTATTTTTAATCTTTATTCCTATATCAGCAGATGCTCTCTTCCCACACTCTACGTCACAGTAAATTAAAATATATTTTTTTAAGTTCGTCGAACCGTGTAACTTCGTTTTGGGTATGATTACATTGTCTACTTAAGCCCACTGTAATTCTATTTCTAACAAGACTTCTTTTCCACGTAACGCAAAAATCTCTATCTTTAATTTTGTAGTTTTAGGAAGACGCCGAAAAAAATTCAAACTTTTGCAATGTTCGAAAATTCAGAGTAAACCGCGAAAAGCGGACCTATGCCACTTTTACAAGTTTATACTCTATTCTTACCAGAAATTTGAAGAAAAAATTTTGAGCAGTTTTTGATAAAATTTTCAAAATGTCCAGGGCATTCATATAAAGTACCCCCAAGTTCAAAGAATGTTTTTCAAAATTTCAAAGCTTCAACTAGAGCCAGATGGACAGGGGTTTCTTCAATTTGCAAAAGATCGCACATGTGGTGTAGGAGCTAGTAGTATTCACAGACGGATGGAGGTTTTGAAAAGAAGTACTTTTGCGGTATCAGGGGACCCCGAAACGTGTATTTTCGTAGAAATCTCGAAATCGACTTTCCGCAGCATTGCATAACTTTCTCTATACTAGTATATTACTCCCACATGTATATGAGAAAGTACAAAATTGATTTTTCCAAAATTGCAAAAGTTCAATATTGTAATTGCAATAAGATTTAAAAAAAATTGAAGATATAGATTTTTTTCTTATTGAAATCTGATATTCAAAAACAGATCTTGAAATAAGGTCATGTACAATTTTTTAAAAATACGAGTATTTTTCATTAAACTTTGAAATATAACATTTTTAAAAATTTAAAATTTGGAAAATTAATTTTTAATTACTAATAAAGGAAAAAATTGGGGAAAATTAATTTAATAACAAAATATGTACATATAAATACAATTTGCAATTGCCTAAAATATATTTCCCACATGCCCATTAAAAGGTGGTCACAAAAAAAATAATGTCTGAATCTGTTTTAGAAAATCATAAACAATTCATAAACTACTAAATTTCAGAACACTGCAAATTTTTATGAAAATTTTTGTACATACATTCATGAGGAACATACTATGACTGCACTGAATATTCAATTGTATGAGGTACTGAAGGCACATAACAGTAACAGAACCTCAAAATACAAAGCAGTATATAACAATAGACCGTTTGATCTGATGAGATCTTGAATGAACTACTTGCCCAAACTACTCAATCATTGTAAACATGAATATTCATTAATGACATATTTAGTACATGTAACTACTTTAAAATACAGTGCTGTTTTGACACCGTTTCCAACAACCTGGAAAGGTTTCTAACATGCAACTAGAAATACATTAGCAAAATTCAGAATATATATCAAGTAAACATTATTCTTTAAACTTGTATAGCCATCTATTTTTTTATTGATCTAGGTTGCACCACACGGACGGAGAAAAAGTTGAGCTGCTTACAGTTGTGAAAGCTGCTATTTCAAAGGCATTTTTTGAACCACTTGTTAGAAACCTATTTTTTAGATATAATGTTACCTCTATCCTTACAACAGGGTTCCAGAGAGTAGTTTGCAAGCTTTGTAAAGGAGGTTCACAAAAATTAATGATGAAATTTTAACTTTCGAACAAACCTACACTTACCTGGTAGATAAATACAATAGCATATTAAATGGAGAACTTGATTTAAGACTCCTACAGACATCAAACCAGGCTTTACATTTTTTTTAACATGCTTTTATGTTTTCATCATTGAAGTTATTTTCAAATTTAACCTCAATCATGTTTACTTCACAAGTTGGTACCTATTGACATTGAAGATAATTTTGTTTTGTTTACAGCTTATTGGAATGAATGTTCTGTTTTATTTCATTAATTTCTTTTTTTGTAGGGAAAACAATCACATTTTATTGATGTTCGATTTTTACAATTTATTTTCAAATTTTTGTGATAAGCCACTTTGTAATACGAAAAGAAATTTTAATGACAACCCAATTTTCCTGTTTTCATTAATGCTATTTATAGTTACAAAGCAGATTTTGCCTATTTATTTTAATTTTTAGAAGGATGTTTCAAACTAGAAAATGAGTGGGAACCTTGCTCCTATTATATTAGTATTTCATTCAGAATTCCATAGGTATCTGAATTACAATGCCTGACTACGAGTTGGTTTTTAAGAAATCCTACATGTGCATCTAGACAATCAGAATACTAAATACTAGTTGTCCCATTCTGACAAAGTTTCAAGCAATAACAATTTTAACCAGGGTTTGAACATTAACAACAGGCAACATGTATTAATAGTATCAGTTTGAGATTCCTAATAAGCACATTACTCTTCCAAATGATTACATCGGAAAAAACATAGGAATTCAAGTCATGATGCAACAAAACTCCCAGTTTCATACCTTATGAAGATTTTTTACCCTCAAAATGAAATCAATGTAAACAACCTATAATAATAAAAAACAACAAGTCATTAATTCGTTGGATTAACCACTTTTAACATCACAACACTATAACTAGTTTGTGTCAGCAAAAGATATGAGATTAAGTCTTAAATAACAGTTGGTAGAGTTGTTGAATGTATGTCAACTAATGATCAAAAAATGCACAAAGAATTTAAACTATATTATTAACAACATTTTGGGTTTCTTTAAATAGATATCTCCAAACAAGAACCATACTTTAGATACTTGTGATTCTCTAGTTAAAGTAACTCAAGTCAAATCAGTTTAAAATAAATTCAATTAGGTTATTGGCTCCGAGCTCTTGATAACAAACTAATCATTGTATTGGTGGAAGGTAGAGAACTATGCAAGTTAATACTACAGTAGTCTTGAATAGGGAAACAATGTTTCCTTAATCACTTGAAAATGTAATTTTACATTCTTTTTTCCCTTTATAAGTCAACCCTGCAATAAATGAAAATTACAAATTTAGACAAATGGCCTAGAGCACCTTATGAACAAAATAATAGATTTAAAGCCAGAAGTATTGAGTGGTTCATTACTTTAGGAAGAGACAAGATGTATTTTTTGTTCTTACAAAATTCTCAACATATTGAGATTAAAATAACGTCCTGGGAATTCTTTCTACAGGCTCAAATAAGTAATCCCTGATCACTTAAGATCAAAAGACACCAACACTAAACTGGGTCAATTGTTCAAAAAACGACAAAGAAAGGGCAAAAATATGAAAAAAGGAACAAAATTAAGAACAATAGACGTCCTGAGGAGAAGATTGCAATAGGTCTAACTCCGAGAATAATATCCTCACCATACAGTACTTATATGAAAATTAAAGGGGTCACATTTGTTATCAACATTTAAGAGGACAATTTCTTTTGAAGTGCACACGGCAATTATGAGTAATTGAAAATCACTACTATTATCACTATCACTAAATTATCCCTAAAAGAATTATCACTAAAGAATCCATTCCAAAAATTATCACTAAAGAATCCATTCCAAAGTTTCACCGACACTTTTAAGGAACGAAATTCTTAAATTACATTAATCTTTAAACTAACAGCTTACTCAAACTTTTCTGTCTATAGGCATTACTACTTATCAACATCATTTTCCATAATAGAAACATTTGCAAGTTGTAACATTGTGCATTACATTATAGAATTAGATTATTCATAATCTGCAGCAACATTTGCTTATTAGAAGTGTTCAAGCTAGGAAGTATTTGAAATATAAAATGGAAGACCTGAAATGGAAGATCAAATTAATAACAAATAGACATGTAAATAGAAAATAAACAATAAAGCCAACTCAAATTCTTGTTTAACAAGATTGATATTTGGATGATGAACAATAGTCATGAACAAATAGAAGATTGATAACTGAATGATTAAAATGAAAAATGATGTCTTAAAGGTGCACATTATAAACATATGAAAATTTATATGACTAAATAATAAGAGCACGAATACTGCATCATCGGTGACTAGTGTTTTGAAGATTTTGGTCCTAGATACAATTCATTTCTTAATTAAACTCTACTAATGAGTGCCTTATCGAGATATAAATGTATGCAAGGGTAATCTTTAGGGAGCGGATTTTGATGGCCTAAAACATTGCCAAAAATGATCAATGAAATGCTCTTAAATTTTTTTAATGCCCTAAAAGCAAAGAAAAATGACACAAAAATGTGATCAAAACCAGTTCAGACGAACACCTTCAGCTATTGGATATGGCACTGATGTAATTGAGGCTTCTTTTATTTGTTCAATTGAACTCAGCTTTCAAACTTTAGGATTAGACTGTTCTTTGCCAGAAAATCTGCCTTTAGTTATACCAATATCAGCTGAATGAAGCTGACAGACCTCACAGGAACCTTAGATTACATACTACTCACAATGGCTGACATTACAACTTCTGAGCGAAGAAATCGAATAGGTTGCCTGGTATAGGTACTCAGGAAATCTGTGGAGATCATTTGTGGCATCTCATAAATATTATTTGAAGCAAGTACCATTAAAATTACATTAAAATCGATGAAATCAAAGAAAAATGCATTAAAAGTGACGGAAGTAGTTAAAAAATGACTTCTTATCTGAAAATGCAGGGGAAAATGACATAAAACTGGGTCATTACCTGAATTTTAAATGTCATTAAATGAATTTCTATAAAGAAAAAAATGTCATTTCATTAAAATCCGCCCCCTTGTAATCATACTTAAGATACCAAACCAATTCACATATCATTCCCTTCATGTTAAATATGATGAACACCACATGTAATTTTTCATTACCTAACTCCTAATACCATTTACATCAGAAAAAATTAACAATAAATTATCCCAAAACACACTGAATAATATTTATTTTACTTTTTTCAGCTTTAAACCAGGCCTGGCATACCCAAATGATTCCATGGGCCATCTGATAACATAAAAAACATACAGAGGGCCACACTACTTTAATACATACACTTTAAACAAAAGTAGTACAAGTATAAAATTAATACAACTTTTTTATTATACCATCATTCCGTAAAATTAACACTCGAGCCTAAATGTCTTAATTACTAATAAGATATTAGTTTCTCCTCTCTTTCACTTCTATTTTTCTTTTTATGTATTTATGTTACTTGGTATTCTAATTTGTTATTGGTTAATAAAACACATGATTAATTCTTTGTAAATTTCATCAAGAAAAATGTGTTTTACAAACGTGTAGTTTCAAAAGGATTTACAACTCAATGTGCAAAATAACATAAGTTTGAATATTTCTCAGATTGATTGATGTTTCTGTGTGCATCTAATATTGTCATTCATAGATGCAGAAGTTCAGACATTTTACCTAAAATAGGTAGGCAAAAAGGTACTATTTATTTTCATTGAAGTAGGAAACAAGAAGGCATTTATTCTGGCTAAAATACAGCTGAAAAAAGAATGTAAACAATGAAAAGTAAAAAAGATTAAATTAAAAAATTTATAAACAAAATGATTCTAATCTTTCCTTTAATTCTAAAGTTTATCTTAGCATTTACATTGAAAGAAATGATCTATTCTTTGAAATATTAATTGCATGTAACCCAGATACTTTTTTTTTTACACAACTCCATCTACCAGAAATTTTAGTTCACAACCAAAATTATTGTAATGGACACACTAAATTTTGGTATAATGACTATGAATTTGTTTAATTTCAGATGTGGTCTCTACTAAATGCTTTTGTGGACTAAACTATTCTTATTTGAATCCTGGAATGGCATAAGTTAAAATGCTATTATTGTTTTCATTTTTTGAACTCTTGTGAAATTATCACAATTGGGAAGGGCCGTATCTTACGTTGTGTACAGTCCTTGAAAAGGATTGGAGGCCAGAATGGGATTCCTAACAAGTGAAGTCTTTCAATATGAAAGAAAATCCACAAACTACCTTCTCGTTTTCTTGTAACGATTTTTAATATATTTTGTCTCAGAATACCGAGTTCATGCCTCTGATTGCAGGGAAACAAGTTGAATAAATTTTTTCTGTTATATACACTAAAAACATAGGTCTAACAACCAATCATCTTCCCTTACTTCAAGAGCAGATTTTTCTCTAATTCATAAACATTTATTTCCACAAATCAAAAAACTTTTTCTCAATGTTTTAGCCATTAAATATTGGTAAAATATACATCATCATTATGGTCAGTAGATAAATCACTAAAGAATTCTTTGAATAACTGATGCAAAAGAGCCTGTGACTGATTGTAATTTACTAATCATGATAACTAGTTTCTTAACCTAATTCATGGATAGAACTTGAGCACATAAATTTTGTTGGTGTATTAGCGAATACAAACACATTATTGGTTTTGCCTTTGCAATCTAGGTTGTCTTCAAGCAATTTTACAATTCCCTTATTATTACCTACCATAGAAGATACTCTATCAATTGTTAATTCAGAAAGAGCTACAAAATGTACGCTATTTTCATGCCGTAATGTGTTTACGTGGTCAATTTGCCCACCTACTCTATATTTTGGTTCAGACACAAAGCAGTTATTTTAAATATTAAGGCCTGTGTTACACGAGTGTTGCATTAACACATGATGGAGAAAACACTTTATCTTATGAGGAACAGCCAAAGTGCTTGTGGACCGTTTCACATAAGATTGTGTTAACCTGTGACAGTATTACTTAATACATGTCAATGCAATGCTTTTGTGACACACCTAACTGTCTAAACAGGATACACAATGACAATAAACTGTCTTTTGTAATATAAAATCGTGTGGAGGGCAGTACAATTTTTCACTAAAGGTCACATGTAATCTGTGGATCATGGGTTAACCAGGCCTGGTTTAATCCATCAATATATTAGAAAAGAGCACTTCATTAAAAAACAGTTGTTTCTCTGTCTTGGAAGTTGAGGTTTTTTGAATGTCAACTCGCTCATTAAATTATTCACAACTGTTTTCTTTCAAATCAACTTGGGCCTATAATGCACCCGAGCACAACAAAGACATTTTTACATTGTTTAATAAAATACTACATTAAACTGACATGTGCATTCAGCTAGGTTCTTTAGGCTATTTTTTCTGTAAAAGTTACAAAAAATACTGCAACTCTAAACTAGTCGAAAATACAGCAACATACTTTATTTCCAGTAAATAGATTGGCTGTTGGCAAATTTCAAAAGGAACTTCTTTCTTTCATTCAATTATGCAATGCATTGTGAAACAATTAAAAATTAGGCACACTGGACAGCTACATATTGTTCAAAAATGTATGGCACACTCCAAGGAAAATGTATGAACCACATACACATAGAACCACTGTTATATAAAATAATGTCAAGCGCCTGTAAACTTAGAAATAAACAACACATTATCTCATCCTTTTCATTTACAGTGCTGAAAACATGTTTATTTTTTCTTTTAACACTGTTAAATTTATAGGCAAAGTACAAACTGTCATAACAAGCCAAAGTAATTGCGGTCATTTGTTTCTGAACTCGTACGGAGGAAGACTATATGATCTTCATCACATATCAATGTGTAATGTGTTTGCACAATTTCTGTTCTTACAAGCAAATACCTGAAGGGTGTGAATGAAATATGAAATGCTAATACTTACAAGATATTAAATAAAATAAATTGTGTAGAACAGAAAGAAGATTTTAATGTTGGCAGCATAATTAATGTAATGATATTGTACAGTGGTTTTCATGTTACATGATGGAGACAATAGAAACAAAAATTAAGTGGAACCTGTGTATTGATACATTATTTTGTGATGCCTTATAACATGGAACATATAACACAGTTAATAAATTTATCCATAAATACAAATGTACATTCAAACATAGCCTTTATTAGCTAATTTGTGCCTTCCTTTACTTATTTCACAGTTACATCATGTACTTATTCATCCCAATTGCAAATACAACCATTCAATCAATTATTCATTCATTCGTTCATTTTTTTAACATAAATATTCTGAAAGTTCATCATTCACTACACCTCAAAGCTTTCATGTAGAACATGTCAACAAGAAAGACAAATTCCACCCTTCATTTCACAAAGAAATTGTGATAAACTTTCGTTGGTTGACCTTGGATTATTATATATACTTCAAGGTTTCTTTCACAAAAAAGAACTAAAAAAGTAAATATTTTTCCTTCTTGTTTCAATTATGTTTTTAATAACCACATTTTGATCATTTTGTTCTTAATTGTTGAACCACTGCATTCTATAAAGCTTTATTCTAAAGTAGAAAATTCTCCTAAATTTTTTTCAACAAATTTAACAGGATAACAATTAAGCACCTATATACAGACAAAATATATCTTAACCATAAATAAGACAACAAATTTTCAAGATCTATCACGAGTATTAATAGGAGTTAATTCAGCCCCCTCTTCTGAACGTTGGGCTTTCAAAACCCGAGAATTACTCCATTCCCCTCCATTGGGATTGAGACGCTCATCTTCACAAACACAAATGAACATTGTGTCAATAACAATCTGTAAAAGAAGAATAAGTTAATGTGAGAAGGTATCATTTCAAGGTTAAGTAAGTTTTTAGCACAAGAATTCACCTATGAATGTTTGTACTTACCTCGTACAATGATAACACACAATGTGCAATAAAAAATGCAAATATGCAAACAACTAGAGTTGGAATGGCATAGAAATGCAAATGAGGGTCCTGCTTGAGGAAAAGAAGGCCCACTGAGCCTGTCACTGCTGTTACAAAACATTTTCCCAAGAAGAGTATGAAATCACCAACACTGTTCAATGTTATGAGGCGCAAGGCATTATTACCAAGCGTGTTGAAGGCCTATAAAACAAGGGAAAATTAACTAATTCTCACAAAATGATAAAACATATGACTTCAATTACTTTGATAAAAGTGAAGTCTTTGCTTTGCAAAACACTTCATAAACAATTACAACTGAAAATAATTGCTAGAACAAATTTTAGGTCATTTTGATAATTTTTATAGCAGTAATACACTTCACTCTTCCTGTATTAATTAGCTAAAACAAGAAGAAAAAGAAAGGAAATATTGCCAAAACATTAATTCATTCCCAAGAATGAATGAACAATATGAATGTGAAAGCTGAATATTAGAAGGGTATAATAACCAAATCTAAGGGCACACGGTGTATATGCAAGGTAACCTCTTTCGGTGTACAAAGAAAAAAATGTGTGTGTGTGTATGGCAAATTAGAAACAAATAAATAATAATCTTCATATATAGAGATAAATACCTAATATAGGCTCTTATTACTCACCCGACCACTACCTATACCCCAACTATCTATAGAGGTGGTTGACAGCTAGTTTGAGAGATTGGAAAGCAGGATCAATGTTGAAATTGGGATCTCACTCCCCTAAAACTTCCGAGGGAGCAGAGAGGTTCCCCTAATATTTTTGGGAGGAGATTGTTATTGTTGTTGCTGGTGGAGGCGGTGCTGGTAGCAGAGGTAGTGGAGGTGATGGTGGTGGCAGTGTTGATGGTGGAGGCGGTACTGGCAGTGTTGATGGTGAGGCGTGTTGAGGTGAGGTGGCGTGGTCGTGGTGGTGGTGGTATGTTGTTGTTGTTGTTGTTGTTGTTGTTGTTGTTGTTGTTGAAAATGGTGGTTGGTGAGGGGGTGGGGTGCAAAGGACCAATCCATATAGCATTGAAATGCGATAGAAACAGTGCAGTGATGTTGGTGGGAGGAATGGCACAAAATGCTGAAGAGGTGTGCTTGGATAGCAAGATTTTAAATAAAATAATTTTCATCATACTCTGCAGATAGAATTCATTCCTTTTCCTAATAAATGATTGTGAGAAATAAACTTTCACCAATGTTGGGTTCTTTCACTGTAAGTTGTAATTGGTTTCACTTCACAAAATGGCTGCCCCTTGTAAAGCTTTTTAACCTACAATTTTATGAAATGTAAAACCAAATGATTTTTCCCTGATTGGGTTGCCTGCCAACAGAATTTTTGGGAGCAGACACATTCAAAGTTTTCGGAGTGTCATATTACAATTTTTTTGTATTTAATAGTCCAATAATCTTATTTGTAGATGGTGCTTGTGTAAGTAGGTCTAAGGGTGATACCCGCCAGTCACCTAGTCATTGTTAACCTTTAAAGGTTTATTGCTTGCTATCTTGCTTGCTTGCTTTAGGTTTAAAGGGCAGCTATGGTCGAGGTGCCATTTAAATTGTAATGTCGATTATAAAACAAGATGCAAACCTTTTAAAATTGCAACTATCACACTGAATAAAACATTAATAATTTAAAATTGAGGTCTAAAGGCAGCATTAAAAATGATATTAAATGGAAGTGCAGGAATCATAAAAAAAATAATATTTGATATAAAAACTGGCTGTATAGAGGCAAAGTAACACACAGAAAAAAATATTGTCCTTTTCTCTCTAAACAAATATTTCGAAAACATATGAGGAAAGTCATCTGGGCTGGACCATACTTTGACAGGATGGATGGGTTGAGACACTCCAAAATTTAGCAACATATGAAGCTAATACGACTTTCCTTCATTTTAGGGATACCTCACCGGAGTCAGCAAGGAGTCAGTCAATCCTGACAGTATGGTATGCACCAGCAGAAATACTGATACTGGAGTGGTGGATACTGTTAAAGTAGTTGTCAATTTGAGAATGATTAAAAAATCATGAAATTTCGATTTTTCAATTTTTATTGGGTTTATGCTGTTTTTTTCCTTTTAAATGTTTCAAACTGTTTCTTGATATGTTTCTTAGTTTTTGAGAAAATTTTTTTTTTAAGCAAGTGTGCCCTTAGGAGTGAACATCAGATGCATTTCCTGCAATGCAAATTTTCAGCACATTCATGCACTTCAAACATCATAAATTAAAAACTATTAAAGATAACAATATAATTATTTCAGCATCATGTAACCCATGAAATTCTCTAGTGAATGAACAGGAACAGTTAATCTGTCACTAAAATTTTCAGTTTTCTGAACTGAAATGTCTGTTGTGGGAATTATTATTTTCCTGCCTAGCTGCCTGTCTCCTCATGGAAGCCTACAGGTAACAAAAGTGCATCTGGGGGAGCAGTAGAAGCTTGGCAACTCGTGTTGCTTTAACCGCATTGGTCACAGCAGTGGAGAAGGACGAGGGAGCTTGACAGAATTCTATGCCAGATACTGGCTTTGGCCTCATGAAAGGACACTCCTCGTGACTCGTGAGCATTTGCATCTCTCTCTCCTTCAGAAAGGTAGGCCACATGTTAGAGTTAGCCACATTGTCTCCTTTACAGTTGATACAGCAAAGAAGTGAAGCACGAGGTTCTGGTTCGTGCTTTGATTTACCGTATTTTAAGCATCAGGACCTTCTGCATGGCACCGCTGTTACGTATGGCTGAACCTTTGGCATGTAATAAAGCGCAAAGAATTAGGCATATACTGCCGCACGCGGAGATTGTTAAAGCCGCAAAAAATCCTTTCTGGGAGGAATGGAAGATTGAAGGATAAGAGGGGTTGGGATCTGTGTCCCTTGCTCCTTCCTCTTGAGCCTGAAAATCTCAATGACACCTTTACTGTTAAAGAAGTTCCTCCCCAATTTCAGATGTGAAGTTGTCAAGGTTGATCACTTCCTTACAATGGTTAAGGGTATGGTGAGTGGTCACTTCCTCCAGGTGTTCGGCAATCTCCTTAGTTTTCAAACAAATTACTGTATAAATCTTTCAACTTTAGAGTTCATATGTTAAAAATATAACATCTTAATAACTTACAATTCTTGTTGCAGTACAGAAACTATGTCCTTCCATTGCTATAACAGTATATGCATTGTGATTCATGAATTTTATGAAATTTTCAAAGCAATAAAAGCAACAAATGCAGCATCTTAGACCACATCGGACACAGCAATTATCTTCAGGACCATTCTTCAATCTACAAACAAATAGTCAGAACTAAATATTTATTTTAATGAGATGCACACAGTAATTCTACAAGGTTTAGTACTTACTTCACATATATATAAGTCAAAATAAGGCGAGGCACTTTAAATAATGTAATGAGCATTGATCCTTTAGCAACAGAACCCATGTGATAGCAAATCAGTTTATTTGTAGATGAGCAAACGGAAAATTCCACTAGCACTCCTCCTGAAAGGACACAGAAAAAATATTTAAAAATTGAAAGAGAAATGGACATGAAACAGTGTCAAATGGGACAAAAACTAAATACATTTCAGAAAGATGCTGAATTTTTTCAAATTATATTCAATAAAAAAATTGCTTCAGCACATTTATTTTTATAAATTATTAATATTTTGAAATTAATTGAATTCTTTAGAATATGTGCACTATGAAACTTTTTATTGCTCATAACTCACATTGTGTAATGCAAAAAAATGAGTAAATAGTTCAATTTATAGAAGAAAAAATTCCATATTGACCCAAATAAGATGACTTCCGAATATATGACAACCCCTAATTTTGAAGAGGCCTGCTGAGAATTTTTTATTTTTTACACTAATGCCTATTGCAAAACAATCACAGATAAAGTGTTACACAATTTGTGATGGCCACAACTGTGAAACCAAGGCAAGGCAATCCACTATTCAGTAGAACCATTGAAGTATGTGAGTTAGTGTATGCAAGCCTCATCATAAAATACAGCTAAAAATTCAGAGTACCCTTCATATTACTCAGAAAAGGGGAGGCAGAATAAGATATGCAAATCTGCCTCAGGATAAACATTTTTCTATGTTGAAAATCGTACTTGATGTTAAAAAAACAACAAACGAGTGTTTTGCTGAACTTAAATCAAGTTACCCTGAGTACTTCGTACAATTGAAAAAAAAAAACCCTATTTTTTGGCTTCTTATAGAAGTTTAATTTTTTTTAACACTACTCCTATGAATATTAATTTAAATTATCCTTGTGATTTTCTATAGATGATACAGATGTTCACAGAATTTTGTCAGGCACTTATATCCAATTTTGACCCGTTCAATTTAAAAAAGAGACACAGACAGAGAGAGGGAGAGAGAGAGGGAGAGAGGGAGGGAGAGAGAGAGAGGAGGGAGAGAGAGAGAGAGGAGGGAGAGGAGGGGAGGGAGAGAGAGGGAGGAGAGGGGGAGAGAGAGAGAGGGAGAGGGAGGAGAGAGAGAGAGGAGAGAGAGGGAGAGGGGAGAGAGGAGGGAGGAGGAGGGAGAGAGAGGAGAGAGAGAGAGGAGAGGGAGAGAGGAGAGAGAGGAGAGGGGAAGAGAGAGAGGGGGAGAGAGAGAGGGGAGAGGAGGGAGAGAGGGGAGAGAGGGGGAGAGGAGAGAGAGGGGGGAGGAGGAGAGGGAGAGAGAGAGAGGGGAGAGAGAGAGAGGAGAGAGAGAGAGAGAGAGAGAGAGGCTATCATAAAAAGCACTAAACACAAGTTGTAGCCCTGTAAATTCTTTGCAGTTTCCCAAACTTTCAATCTTTTCGACTGACCTCAACGTTTTGAGGTCAGTCGATTTTTCGGTACCAAGGACTCGTAAAACATGGATTCTGACTACAAGTTTTAGAGGAAATAATTAACTACACATAGGGTCAACATTTATCCATTTTTCTGTTGCCTGGTCGGCAATGAAAGATTTTTTTGTATACCAGCATTATAAATGACCTCTTCTGTTGTAAGAAATCCTTCATAAAAGGGCCTTTTAAGGCACAAATGACGATGTATTAGATTTTACAGCATGAATGATTGCGTCATCACACATTCAGGTAATCACAGCAAGACAATCGTGTGGAGTTAGTGGTAAACAGAACAGTCAACCACCATTTTTTCGCACAGATGTCACGTGTTAAACACCTGAGATGTCACAAGAAGTTGTTTTGCAAAATAAAGTTCGATTCTCTTAACATTATAATGCTCTTATACAAAAAATCTGTATGCAACTCATTTATAATGTTGCATTTGTGAAAATTAGAAAACTTGCTCCTAACGTTGCTCGTTTTCAAAATATGTACTCATGCAATAAAGCTTAACATTACAAACTAATTGCATAAACTACTATTCCTGTACCATTACAATACTTTCTCTATTGAGTAAACAGTAGTGATAAAGTAAAACTAGTATTTTGTTTCTTTTTGTAGCATATCTTGCAAAATTGGTAGGGAGCATTTAATGCTTTTTGTTTTCATGTTATAAATTGGGTGATTGCCTGTACAAATAAAATAAAATTAAAAATCTCATTGCATGACAATAGTTACAGGTATGTACTCAATATTAGCAGGCTTCAGTACTTATAAGAAAAATCTTTATTTATACGATATTTTGTGTATTAATATGTAAATGTCCACATAATTTTCTACTCATCTGACTCGACAGTGTCACAATTTCTGCAATTGTGTGTAGACTCTGTTCAACAGTGACATACCATCTGCCAAAAACACACATTGTCGCAAGAAAATAGCCTGGCTAACAGAATTCCAGTAAAAGATAGCAAAAGAGATAAGCGAAGAATAGAATCACTTAGGAAAGATGTTATAGTCATGCAAAAAAGTACATTATCAGTTCTACATAGAAAAACATATTTATCAAGAAAATAACAGAATCATAATGTGAAAAAAAAGTTAATCACTTGATATAGAAACGGTTTTAAATCAATTATATTTAAGTCTAGAAAAATAACTTGCAATGAAAATTGTCTCTCGTTTAAGTTAAAGAATTTTAGCTAACATTATAATTAAATCCAAATGAGGAATAAATTGAATAACTTTTTACCTGTTGAAATACCACATTGACACAGCTCCAGCAATAACCATTTGCTGGCAGGCAAGAATAAATTCTGACACCCATATCAGACCTACAAGGTAAACCCACCAGAAATATCTCACCCAGGCTGGATCAACAAATTCCACAAAAGTGAATTCTGAAAAAAAATAATGGATGAAATGGATGGTATATACAAGAAATACACTAAACACAAGAAGTACAATAAACTACAACCAATATAAAAGTATCAAAGTATATAATGTACTGTATTTATTATTTTGGATCATATTCAATTGTAAAAATTCTACTTTTCTCAGATTGTAATTTATATTAATATAACGATCACAGTTCTGAAAACTGAATTAAATAAATTAATAAACAAACAAACAAACTTGCACTCTTTTAACCACAACATAACAGTAAATCATTTCTTTACAGTTATTATGTGGTAATAGAACACACTCTTCAAGAACTGTAAATTCCTGATATCATTCCTCACTGCAAATTCAACAATTGAGCAACCTCTTTTAAAATCATTCAATACATATTTTATTTTGGTATTACTTTATGCCTTTGGAATCACATCTGTTGAGTTATACCCAGGCTTTATTTTCCATCAGCAAATTATAATAAAATATAGAAATAGACGTAGAATAGATATACAGAAATGACGTAACTTTTCTGTATTGAATAAGAGAAGATCGATCTACTTAACAAGGTGAACAAGTATGAAATTCGACTAAATAGATAATAGCATATTATATGAGGGTAGGTATGATATTACATTAAATTTATTATGAAAATTGATCAAAATGAGCCTTCAGAGTTGTCGGCCAAATGATAGGAAGACATCAGTGGTGGCTCCTTCAGATAAGCAGGGAGGCAGTGCCCATCCTGATGAATATCAACTAGATCAATATACTTCAAAACATTTTTTAAATAATTCTTACAAATCTTGTCAGTATTTTTCATTATGAAATATAAAAGTTACATTTCATTGTTCTTGCACATGCCAATTCTCATATCAAGTGTTTCTAAACTTAAGTTTACACTCTCTGTCACATCTCCTCCCCATGCTTCTCCATGTGTAAGCCAGGAGAGGCAGTTTCAGACATTACCATCTTTTGCACTATAAGCTGAGAAAAGACCCCACAGAGAAATTACCATGTCTTAACAGACTTTGCCCATACATGATGCATGCGCATTCTGCTCAAGAGGTGTGAAGTGAGAAATAATGCAAGAATGTGCTGTTGTAGCACCACCAGTAGTTTTGTGTCTATTACAGTAAATAACTAGTGGTGCAACATAATGTTAGAACTTTATCATACAACGCAATATATCTAATAGCACTTTCTTAAACTAGTTAGTGTCCTATTCTCTTCAGTCGGGGCAAGCTTTTTGGCTTCAATTCTCCCACCCACAACCTTGTCCAGCTGCTATCTATTGGCACCTAAATGACCTACTAGTGCACTCCAGTTTCTGGCTCACTCTGGAGACCTTCTCAGTGAGGAGCACCTTCACGCTCCCTAAACATCACACGGACATATCTCAGCAAATATAAGCTTACCCTCTGAATCTTCAAACATCTATAATCTTTCATACACAATATATCATAAAGTACACTCGACAGATATATTTGAAATTAACTCTTCTATAATTAATTCTCAGAAACATTTACCATCTTCTACTATGCCCTCCCTTGAAGTTTACAGCAGACATTCACAACTTTGTCAAGGGTTATAACCTGCTTAAGGTTATCAATAACAAGAGAATGAATTTATAGTTTATGGTTTTTGAATATACTCAGGAAATTTGTTTCAGAAAAGGGAGAAAAAATAAAAATTAAATCTAAGATATTTTCTTGAAATTCATGGAAACTTGTGATTTGATTCTTGAATAGTATTCAAAATGCTTTTTGTTGGATATATCTTTGTAAACATTTAAAGTAATAAAGGACAAAAGTATGTTTTTGATTCTTCATATATTAATAGTTTTAATTTCAAGAAATTAAAAGCTTTCTTCTGTTGATTTCACATAAATTATAATTTTTATTGTTGAAGAAAGTTAATTTTGTACTACCAATTTATAATTATTTATTCATTTAATTTATAAATTTAAATGATATTGCATACATTGCTATTTAATTATTGTAGTGTAAATAATAATAATAATAATAATAATAATAATAATAATAACCACAACAATAATTACCACAACAATAATTTTTGTCCACCCTTATGAAAATCCTGGTGACATGCTCATGTACATTATCTCCAAAAACATTTATCCAACATATGGAAAAATAAACACCTAGAATTTTACTTTTCCAAACTGTAGGCCTTTCAAAAGTTACTCACTCTTAAAGTCTTTCAAGGAGATATTTAATTGTGCTGATTTTGCATTTGTCTGTGATCCAGATACTTGCTGAAAATCCAGATATGGATGTAATGGTTTCACTCCAGGATATGCTAGAATGAAGCAAATGAAAAATAGAAACATGAATAACCTGGTAAGAAGCATTGTTCCTGCTACAGGACAATATTTTTCTAAACATTAAAACACACTAAACATTCACAAATCACTCAAATCAATATTGAAACTATTTGCAATCTTACTTGAAGTGGCCAAACACACTATCACAGAAATCCAGAAGGCAAAGAAAGCTAACAGAGCTATAAATGTTATCAAAGGTTGAATAAATAAGGCAGGAATGTCTCCAAGGCAACTAGCAGAGTCTTCAAAAAGAGCTGCCAGAAAACGTATTCTTTTCCTCATCACAATCACTAGTAACAGAATAATGACCTGTAAAGAAAATATTTTATATCACATATAATAATTAATAATAATAATAATAATAATAATAATAATAATAATAATAATAAAAAACAACAACAACATTTATTGGGTCACATATAGAATTTCAATTGTGTATGAGTCAGATATGATGTATGCAGGTGCACAAGTTTCCCTGGGCTATTTTTAAATAATCAATTTAAAAAAAATGAAACAAAACAATACAATACATATTTTTTCAAATGAAATTGGTCAAAATAACAGCAACAATGATTGTCATTATTGGTGTATTAAAATGAGGCCAGTATTAAAATGAGAAGTTCCTTTTATTACTCTTTAAGCAAGAATTTTTTTTACATTTTATTAAGCACCATTCAAAATTATGATATGCAATTGGCTAATTTAAAGATATCAAAATTTCTGGGGTTCTCAATTTAATCAAACATCAAATGAAACATGCTTATAAATAAATGGAACACTAAATTAAGTTCATCAAGTTATGCATTAAGAATGGTTTCAAATTCAGTCAGCCATCACGCAGCCCTAAGCATTTTGTAAATGTACGTTCCCATATATGGCATAATATTCTGGTGCTCATCCTATAGGACTCAAACTTTTAGATTGCAGAAAAAAAAATCATACAAATAATACGCAAATGCCATCCACGTTTCCCGCAAGCCTCTTGTCATTGAGCTTGGAATTTTATCATTGCCTTGCCTATTTATTTACAAATCTGTAGTTTTTGTCAAAACTGAATTACTTATAATGGTGGGAATACGTTTTCATGGTATACTTTTTATAATTACAACACGTGTTGTAGAAATCACATTTACCTTTATCACTATCAACAGCTGTCTGCTAGAAATCCTCATATAATAGATGTACATTCCTTTACAGAACATTGCCAGTTGACATTAAACAAATTTTAAATCGATACAAGTGCACAGTAAAATCTTTTCTGCTGCATTATAGTTTCTATACAATAAGGGACTATACTGATCATAAAAAAAAAAAAATAATAATAATAATAATAATAATAATAATAATAATAATAATTTTAACAATGATAAATCATGTATTAGTTTACATTTATAATGTATATTTTTAAAAAGACTTAATGTCCCTGTAACAAGAAATGTACTTCAGTGTCATGAACCCTATCTTCATCAGATTTTCATCCTGTTTCCCTGATCCATTAAGCAAATGCCAAGATGGCTCCTTGTTTTGCTTCTTGACATACCTTCACTATACACACATGTTGTTGAGCTCTCCTTTTGTTGTGATAGGAGTGGAGTCCGTGGTACGGGTTACTATTTTGTTAACAATACTAAAAAACAAATCTGTAATTTGTTTACCGATGCAAAGAATTTTCAATAAATTGGGAGCAAAAGTATCTTATTCTCAAATGTTGCTAGCCATGGTTTGTTGGTACTTTTATTCATCATTCAACTATTTATGGTTAAACAATAGGAAGAAAGTTCTGGGGCTCAAAGAAACGTGCACTTGTCTCCTTTACATCACGTACAATGTTCACTGTTCTTTAACAGAAATAAATAAGTTTATTTCATTATATTTGAAAAATGATGTTGGGTAACTGCTGTAACATATTTTGTTCAGCTGCTACCAGGTGTATGCATACATTTTTGCAGGTTTTTTGTGGTAAAGAAAGTACATAATTTCCAAGGGAAACTCCTTTTCTTATATTCAAAAGATTGGCCATCGGCATACGCTTCGCCCACTTTAGATTACCTTTCAGGTAAGTTATGAATAGATGCCATGCCAGAAAAAATGCTTGTCTTTTGCGGCAAACTCTTGCTATTTTCCATTTTTTTTTAGTTTGTTGCGTCTTCAACTTGACGCAACGCGTCTCCAAGCCTCTCACGGGGCGTTGAGCGCTTTGCGCTGGGTAGTAATCCTCCATTAATCTTAGGGCGGCCAGGACCGCCAGGAAGCATCTCCGCGTACGCGCCTCCTGCTACGCGCTCCTGCGTCACTACCCAGCGGCCAGAATTGGGAAGGAATAACGATAGGGGTGGGGTTTAGGGCACTTCACAGGAGTTGGACTAGCCCTTGTGAAGCAGCCAAACTCGTTTTGTTGGAACAAATTTCACAGAGATTCTACAGGAATCGAACCCGAACCTCAGTGGTGAAAGGCCAGCGACTTCGCTATGTGCCACGAGGAACTCTTCTTCGTAATTGCTGAAGTGCTCCTCTACGAGCGCGTGCCTCATTGCATAGACTAAAGAGGTATACATCTTTACTCTACGCCTCATTGTTGCGAAGAGGTGATAGATGGCGCCAGGTCACGGGGGTGCGGAAGGATGTCCCATCCAAGCGATTTCAAGGTGTCTTTCAATGGTTTCGCTGTGTGAGAAGGCGCGTTGTGGTGCATTCATTCAAATCGTGTGGGACCCATTTATAGAGTTTATTGATCATCCCCATTACTCATAACGTCTGCTGATTGTTTCTTGGGAGAATTTAATGCCTTTGTCAATTGCAGTGAGTTAGAGGTGGATCATCATCCAATAACCCCTGCAATCGCTCGTCTTCGCACTTTTGTGGTCTTCCCGAGTGCGGACTCTTTCACACTGAAATCACTATGTTTAAATTTTCGAAACCGTGTCTCACACGTTCTAATCGCTGGAGCGTTTTCACAAAATGCTTCTACCAGCAAACGATGACATTCCACAGACTTTATGTTTTGATTAAATAAGAATAACTATGCATGTCGCAAATGTTCTTTTTGGGGCTAAAACGTCGACATGATCACTGAACGATACAACATGGATGCTAGTATTTGACGGACTCAACTTGTGTGTGCTGGTAGGGTAATGCCAGATGAACAAACTGACGAAGTTTCTGTCACATTCATACGCTGTGTACTATGCGCTGGCACTATATCTTGGTGAAAGTGGAAAATACTTATGCATACACCTAATGTACGATGATGCAAATAATAAATCACGTATGTCCTGTATCTATCCCAATATCATTTTTCAAATATAATGAAATAAATGCAATAAAGTAAAATTTCCTGCTTAAAGAGTAATTGATTTTCTCCAAATAAAAAGGACACTTCTAATTTTAATTAATGAGATGTTTCATAATAAAAGTTGTTAAAATACCAAGTGTTCTAACAATCCAGGGCCACCTATTAACCCATTAAGGACCAAGCATTGAAATAATTTTAAAATAATATTATGTATTTACTCCATTACACAAGGAAGGATAAAAAACTCATTTACAAATTTTTAAAATTAATAGTCAATGTATAAAATAAATCGTTGCGTATAAGCAACATTGGGACAATAGGGTATATCAATTCATCTTGACACGAGACGACTGAAAACAGTTTGAAAGGAGATGAATATTGCATTTTGTTTTACATTTGTACATTGTAGTGCTTTTGAAAAATCTGCACCTCCTTCTGGCTTTGGTCTCTCCCGATCACATGTTCTACATTATGATTGATTGATTGACGATCCCAGGCGTGTCAACTGCTAAGTTCATTAGTCTCCGAAATGTAGTGCATATTTTTTATTGTGGGAAGTGGCAGTAATTTTTCCCTGATGAATGACGAGTTCCGACGGCAACCTACCAGTCAGCTTGCGGTGTTTTTCCCTAAACAGGTCTCTCCCACTAGCAGGGCACCGCCTCAGCCGGGGCATGCTCTAAGCTCCCGACTGGTATCCCGGCAGGTGTGGTAGTGTAGTGCAAGCAAGTGTGTGTGCAAGTGACGGGTGGGACAGAGCAAGGATGAGGGAAAATGAGCGCGGTCCGTAGCACCTTTTCTAGGGTAGTGCTTCGGCATTGGTCGGAGAAACCAAGGAAAATCACCGGTGAGAGCTGTGGGAAACACGAATTTTTCTCCTGACGGCGGCTGAACTAGACTTAGCTATGTAGCTAGTGTCGATAATCCTGTCATTGTCGGGACACGAACACTAGGACCTCACGGTCAGAGGCACTGCATTCACAAATTTATGCTTGAAGCCACCTCTGTCGGTATCCGCACAATCATATAACGTAGTTCTTTAGGTAGAGAAGTGTTTGTCGTCGACCAAAATGGAATTTTTCTGTCCCCTGTGTCTTCATTGACTCATTATTGCATTCACTTCTTTTCCAGTCTTCTTTGACATAGTTAAGTAAAGCGAAATTATAGTTGTGACATCTTTTCTTCATTCGCAATATTCTATATTTTCCATGAATTGACAATTGCGCAGTCAATCACTTTTTTCTTCTACTTCTTTTTCCTCCAGAAATCATTATATTTTCCTTATCTCTCGTTTCGTTACCATTTGGAAGAATGTGCACAACATCAATCATATTTGCAGCAATAAGGTCAACATCTTCCTCCAATACTACAGTAATTTCAGCGGTTGATAGAGGCCTTTGTTTTCGTCCATCATTCCCGAAATTAAAAAAAAATGTGTAGAAGATAAATAATTGCGCTCGAAGCATTGATGCAATGATTGATTCAATTGATGCAAGCATTGCTTCAATGATGCAACAATGCAGGATAAGAAATTATCTCCCGGATGAGATACTTATATCAGAAACGGAAATACGAAACTGTACTTCCACGTATGTTACTCGACGTTTACATTCCAACTGAATTTGTTTTATCATGTTCGGATCATATACTCACTAATCCCAACATTACGTCAACATATTGAAAATTATGAATAATAAGCTATGTATGAACTTGCCTGCGTAAGAAATATTCGAAAACGATAAAAGAAAGTTCAAGCAAGTTTGTCGAGTAATATACAGTAAATAAGAATTGTGTGATAATTAAATTAAAAATTGAATATCGGTAGCACAAACCATTTCATTATCCCAAGTTTCAAAATTCAATGAAGCCAAATTTACGCTCGAATATGAATGAAAAATTATTTTTCCAAAAAAAATATATTCATTAAATGTTGCGTTTACGCAACGTTTGAACTTAATGGGTTGACTCCAACACCAACATTTGGGAAGTTTGTTAATTTGAGAGATCTTTATAAGCAGAGTTTTACGAAATTACATACATTTTACACACGACAAATTAATGAATATACAAATAATTTCCTTTACATTATTACCTCAATTTTACTAAGAATATTATTTACTTCTGGAAAGACCTCACTAATTTTGATGTCCGTGATCTCTTAGATGATTTTTTGAGTTCACTTACGATAGCACACCGAAGACTGAGAAATTCCATATTTTCGGGGCACAGCTAACAATAATAGGAGACTATAGTATATTTAGTGCATGATTGACTTAACTTGCATTTTTTGTGTGCCGGTGGTGGTTCACAAATAAGTCACCCATACTAAGCGAAGTTGACCATTATAAGAAGTTGCATGGGAATCCACCGAGCGCAGAACCAGCGCCAATTTGTCAGGTGATAGGCACATGTCTCACTGATGTTGCCCGCGAACTGCCGAAAAAGGAAAGAAATTTTACGATGTTTCGAAAATCAATCACAACCAATATTCGAGTCCCATACATTATGTACTTCGTGTCCACAAGAAGGTCCTGCGTAGTGCCCAAATCTCGTGCATCGCTACTTTGCTTTCTTCCATCAACGCCTTTTAGAAATTGTTCATTCCAGATGGCAATTTACTTCCCCATCTCACTGAGCAATTTTGAGTACTCTGGCGAAAAATAAAACTGAAATTGTCGTGAACAAGCCAATAAGATACTGTAGAGAGGTACTTATTCGCTTCAAATTTGGGGTGACTGAAAATATGTTCGCTAATTAGAAGCAGTGGCGACTCGTGCTTAGGTTGCACAACCCTCGGATAATCGAACAAATCGTATATGATGTTAGGAATATACGTTTTCCATTTAATGTCATTCAATATTCAACATATTGCAGCAATATCGATGTATACGATGTCATTCTGAAATCAAAGAGCGCCCGAGCGCCATCTTGGCATCCCCTGCTGTCCCACGCACCCCATCGATGTCACACAAGTACGCTCTATTGCTGCGTTTACTCTTAGTCCAAGCGCCTCTATGACTCAATCCGGAAGAGCGCTTCCTCCCAGCAGCTCACGTATTAGAGCAACCGGCTTACAAAGCAGAAAACCGCCGATCGGTGGCCGCAGCGGACTCGAACTCCGAGGAAAATACAAATTTTCTGTCTTCTTCTGAACCTAGCTGCAACGTAATTTAATGAATTTCGCGTGTTATTGAAAGAACTTCAGTTCATTCTTGAAGGTACTGAATGCATTATTTATGTTGGGGAATGTATTTACATTTGAAGTTAGGTTTGGTGATCCAAATGTGCATTTGATGAGTCCTTCGTGTTAAGTTCGCCGTTCTGGAAGAAAGGCCATCTTTCTGTCGCTCTTCTTTCCACGATGTGTGCAATGCTCTTCCCGGCAGTAATTTCGCGAGGATCAGGAATGAGTTTAAGGAAGATCACCAGAGATAGTTATTGATGAAATGTAGTTGCCGCTCTATTGATATATCTTTTTCCAAGTAAGTATGTAATTCTACCGATTTAAGACGGAATATATTTCTGAAAAATCACAATCTTATCATTGCATTATATAGCAGGGTACTGAAATTTCCGAAATAAAATAATTTTATTTCGTTATCACAAGTAGCCACTTGTGGCAGCAACTCAGATCGTGAAATGAAACAGTGTAAAAGGTGTCCATAAAATAGTGCTTGTTGCAAAGAGCTGGAGTGCCATCACCTTATTTTCAAAACCTACTTCGTTTTTGTTTTCAATGAATTTTATTATTGGTAACCATCTCAATGCAGACCTAACATAAAAATTCGACTGACCACTGGAAATGAAAGTTAAACCATATGCATGTGAGGTGAATATTCCTGGCACGGACCCTACGCATAAAATTATCTATATGTTTGAGTATAGATTTTATTAAACTTAATTAATGTATATTAATTGCTTACACTTTATTATATATTACAGTTCTGAATTTTCGAAATAACATTCCCGACATTCGATGGTGATGCGATCCCAGTTTGTTAAACACTAGCTGCCACTCATTACAAGTTCGCTTCACAGAAAAACATACACAGCTTAATAGGGTAATGGCTAATCCGATATTAAATTATAATGTCTCTTATAACGAATGCTTTCTCAACAGCTTCACAGAGAAACATACACAACTTAATACAGTAATGGTTAGTGCGATATTAAATGATCTACACCTTGACGCAACGCGTCTCCAAGTCCCTTAAGGGGCGTTGAGCGCTTTGCACTGGGGAGTAATCCTCCATTAATGTGCTTTATTTCTGGAGTAATCCTCCGTTACAATAATCTCAAGACAAGTCTCGTCACGTCGCAGTCAGTCAGTGCCTTTTACGTATCTCTTGAGCCAGGGGCTCGACGACGTTAGATCCCGGGGTTCCTGGCCGGTCACCCAACCAAGAACCCGCGAGTCTCGAATTCGCTTAACCTTCGTGACTTCACGGAGTGTAGTAAACGAATTCGGCTAGCGCCGCCGATAATGTCTCTATAACGAGCTGTTTCGTTCGTTATTTAGAACGTTTTGTGAATAGAAGAGTTCGTTGTTATAGAGTTTACTGTTTATTAATATCTTTCTGTCACAATTCACAGAATGAATAGTCCAATGTAACGGTAATTATGGTATATAGGGATTTTTACAAATTGCTAAAACGTTGTACGATATTCATAGGAAATTTCTAGGAGGAAATCCATGGCCTTATTTTGTTCAAAGAATATAACCATGAGGTTGAACATTTTTCATATGCTACATTTTTACATTAGGAATAAATTACATAAGCTTGATAAAATTTCTCATTAATTGATATGTTTAATTATTTCACAATGGGAGAGCACTTTTGGCAACTGAGCCAATTAATTCTCTTTTGGCAATTGACAACCACTGGAGTGAATAAATGACATGCAGTGAAGACTACACATTACACCTACATTAATATTCAATTTTATGTAACTTTCTTCTTTACTCACAGTAAAAACAGTTGCAATTACAGAATAAAGTAAAAATGCTTGTTCATTTCGAACTGATTCTGCAAGCATCTGCTCATTCGGAGTTTTATTGAGAAGCTTGTTTATATCAACATATGTCCACCACAGGTAGGCTGTACCACCTAGAAACAAAACAAATGTTCATTCAAAACTTCCTTGACGCTTTCAATAATATGTCTGTCACTAATTTTTATAAAAGCAAAATGCCTACGAGCAATAGCAGTCTTAATTTATATGTTAACAAAAATAGTGGTGACATAAAAACCCATTTATTTTACCATCTAAAAGTACGTTCACAGCCACACAATTATTTTTAACCCAATATTACTGTTGCCCACACAATCTACAATTCTTAATTACTTTATATTACATAAAAAATTATAAAATTTTCATAAACATTATCATAGGTAATACCACGAGTGCTGGGGAAATTGTCGATAAATTCCCGTCTCGCGAAGCGAGGAAAGAATTTATCTGAGAATTTCCAAAGCAGGACTATTCCGCAAATGAAATTATGTCCAACAGGGTTCCAAAGTGCGCCAAATATTGAAAATAACTGCAAGCTGTGATGAAATCAAAGAGGTTATGTTACAGTGCATACGTCTTCGGTTTATTGGACACAGACATACCGATCGCGCTTACTAAGAAAGATAAGTCGCAGCTTATTATCGGCCTTTAGGGAGAGGCAGTAAGAAAAATCAGATAGAATCTATACGTTATAACGATACATTTTTTGATATACACCGCCCTAATAGGGGCATTTTGTATGTATACTTAAACCCTATTAGTTTTGATTTCACGAGTGGAATAGTCTCATCAGGGGAGCTATCATATTAACTGCCATGGTCCCCGATTGGGGATCTCAGACTTTTTTCATTGTTGAGTGACATTGTGTAATATAATTTGCAATTTTATTTCTTCAATAGAGTAAACATCCTACATAAAAGATATAAGCAAGTTGTTTGTTTTTTTCTTTTCAATTCCTGAATGCCAGATGTTGATTTAGCCGTTATCGCTAAGGCACTGTACACTCCTGGCAATGCTGTACACATGACTTGTGTCTGTTCGAATCGTCATCTGAATCCGTGCTTAGCAGCTGTGGGTTTAGTGGAGGGAGAGGCCGGTTGTAAGTAAACATGGTTGGTCCGCGCCGAAGTTGACGGAGCATATCCAGCTCTTACATTATGTCGTTTGGAACTTGGATCATACAGAAGGAAAAGGTTCAACGTTTTAAGGGCGAAAAAATCCTTCGTACGCCTTCCTTCGGAGGGGAAGTAAAGCCGGCTGTCCCATGTTAGTACATTTACTGCATGTAAAAGATCCTCAAGCCTAAATGACGCCTCTGAGCTAAATTCAAATCGCCTGTTTCGTCGCCCAAGTAATACCTTCTTTCTCCCATGATTAGTGAAAGGAGTGTAACGAAATTTGCGTGGTCAGACGGAAGAGCAGGCCTCATGGCCTGAGTCTCGCCACGTAAAATAAGGCAAATTCAATTCAATTCAATTCAATTCAACGTCTGCATTTCCCCGTAAGATAATTACTGTTTTATAGGATACTTTTTCTATAAGTAAGCATTTACGATATTACAAATGAGATACGCCTCTTTCGATTGATAATTTCGACTTAAATTATATTCTAACGAAGCCTACATTATAAGAATGGGGCGGTATGCTTTAGAATACAAGCTCGCAAAATGTTCAAATTTTCTTTCATAAGTCGCCTGATAAAAATCATTAAAAGAATGTACCCTTCAGAACAACTATTCTGGGAGCTTTCGGATTAGGTTCTCCAACATCGTATCCTGGGGTGGGGAGTGGCTGGAGACCGGAAAAACTTCCGACAAGAAGAGTTGTGACTCACATTTTTTGTATTTTTTTTTTTTTGTGTGTGTGTGAATTCTTAATAGATTGTTTTTAACGTACTACATCCGAGAATGGAAATACCCGACAGGTGTTTTCAAGAATCTTTTTATTAAGAACTTGGAAAGTAGACATTTTTAACAATTGAAAAGTCCGATCCTCTTGCCAGCTGACATCTATCTAAAGTACATTTTTTTGACATTTTCTCAACTTTTCGATTTCCTAATAGTAGAATCGAAGTATTACTGCAAGAATATTAAAGAAGAGTAAAACCTCATCTGAAATAGAAATTTTCATAGAAAAATTTGCAGCCGTTTTAAGGAAATGGCGTTTAATCGTTACCGTAAATGCGAAATTTGAAGCTCCTTTTCACAAGAATCTTTTGAGTATTCGAAGAATGTCATTTAATGTCTTTTAAATCACTTCCACTCACAAACGCAATAAGGTATACAAATCGACGGAAATGTCCTTAACGGCGTGAGAGATATTTAAAAAATTACTTTTGTGTAAAAAAACACCAAAATAGACGTCGTGTTACGTCATATTAAACACTGCAAATGGCACTACCCGTTGGAAAAGTTTGATGAAAAAATGTTGAACCATTTTTGAGAAAATGGCATTTGAGCATTTCTGAAAATGCAGAATTTTGAGCTCATTTTAACAGAAAACTGTTGTTTTCGAGAAACTTTATAAGACATTATTTAACGAACATTTACTCGTAAATTCAATGTGAACACCTTGCCGCTAATGTAAATATTAACAAGAGACGGTATTAAAAACAACTACATTTTTGTAATTTTTTAAAAAACAAAATAGAGCAATATCGCATTTATGTCATTGTATTGGATTCATTTGGCAAAATCCCTACCAAACATTAAAAAAATTAAGACGTTTTCGACAAAATCTAGTTTTAGTACTTTTTTAAAATTAGATGCCCATAATGAAAGAACTATTTGTAGACAACAAAATTTAATTTCAAAGAAAAATCTCCGTCTTCTATTTGATAGTTGTAGGAAGATGCTGAAAAATTCAAACTTTTGCAATTTTCGAAAATTCTGAGTTATACGTAAAAATTGGATCTATGTCACTTTTATAAAAGTATATTACTTTTACAACTAATTTAAAGAAAAAATTGGAGCCGTTTTCGAGAAAATTTTGAAAACATTCGGGGGACTTCATGTAAAGTACCCCGAAATTTTAAAGAATATTTTTCAGAATTTCAAAACCTTAACTAGAGCCAGATGGACAGGGGTTTCTTTAATTTGGAAAAAATGGTATGCGTAGTCGCGGCACTAGTGTTGTTCACATACTCAAACGGTCAGACAGACACACGGACGTTTTGATAAAAAAAAAAAAAAAAAAAACCTGCTATTTCCGTATCAGGGGACCCCAAAACGTATTTCAGTAGAATTCTCGAAATCGATTTTCTGCAACATTACATAACTTTCTCTTCACTACGAGTATTACTCCGTATATACATACGTATCCGAGAAAATATCCAGTGATGCTACAGAATTGCACAGACTTTCTCGAAGCAAAGATTTCTAATTTCCTTGGTGTGGACTAGCTTTACGTTCGTGCCCAATCCTCTTGCCAACTGCCATCTACCGTCGCCCAAAATACATTTTTTTGACATTTTCTCAACCGTTCGGTTCCCTAACAGTAGACCTGAAATATTACTTTGAGAATATAAAAGAAAGTGTAAAATCTCTTCCTAAGTAGAAATTTTCATTGAAGAATTTAAAGCTGTTTTTAAGAAAATAGCGCTTTAGCATTACTCCAAATGCCAAATTTGAAGCTCATTTTCACAAATATCTATTGAGTTTTCGAAAAACTTCATAAAGTCATTTGAATCACTTCCACTCACAAATGCAATAAGGTATGCAAATCGATGGAAATGCACTTATTAACGGGAGAGATATAAAAAAACGTTTGTGTAAAAAATGAACTTTTCGTCATATTAAACCGTGCAAATGGCAATATCCGATGGAAAAGTTTGAAGAAAAAATTTGGAGCCATTTTTGAGAAAATGGCGTTTGAGCGTATCTGAAAATGCTGTTATTTGAGCTCAATTTAACAGATCACTCTAGTTTTCGAGAAACTTTAAATGGCATTTAAAGCACATGCACTCCTAAATTCAATAATGTGAACAAATTGCCGTTAATGTAAATATTAACGACAAGAGAGGGTATTCAAGAAAATAACATTGTTCTAATATTTGAAAAAACAAAAGAATGGAGAAAATGGAGTTTATACCACCTATTAGAGTACATTTAGCACTATACCTACCAAAAGTTTAATGAAAAATTTGGAACAGTTTTTGAGTACATCTTGTTTTCGTTATTTTTTAAAATAAGGGTTAACTGTGAAAATCTGACCAATGCCACCTTTATAAGTATATTTTAATCTAGCCCTAGAAAAAATTTGGAGCCTTTTCTTTTCAGAATATTTTGAAAATGTCCGGTGCTTCATGTAAAGTACCCCCAAATTTTGAAGAAAGTTGTTCAAAATCGCAGCACCAAGAGATGAGTCAGATCGACCAGGGGAAATCCAGATGGACGGACAGATCGACAGACAGACGGGTGCTCCTAAAAAAAAATTTTTCGGTATCAGGGGATCCCAAAATGTGTCTTTTTGTTAAATTATCGAAAGCGAATTTCCGCAGCATTACATAACTTTCTCTATACTACGTATACACTTCGTATATACGTAGGTATACGAGAAAGTAACTAGTGGTGATGCAGAATGGTTCAGACTTTCTCGTGCTAGTTCGTTTCCTAATTTTTTTTGTGGAAGAAAAAATCTCCAAAACTGTAGTTGCTGGAAGAAATTTGGCGAAAAAAATTCATACTTTTGCAATTTTCGAAAATTCAGGGGTAAGAATGAAAATCCGACCTCTTCCATCTTTATGAATGTATTTCACTGTACTGGTACATTAAATTTTAAGAAAAAAATAGAGCCTTTTAAAAAAATCTCCAGTGCCACTTCATGTAAAGTATCCCCAAATTTAAAGATTTTTCCTAATCATGAGGCTTCGTGGAGGGCTAGATAGACAGGGTAAAATTCATTTTGGAAAAAATTCTAGGAAGGCCAGGTTCTATTCTTGGGATTTCGTAACGTGGCGCATGGGGCTATTGTCTTCACGATGGAATATGGCACGGCTTTCTCGGTAGTGACGCTAGATGTCGCTTGATCTGCAGCACTGCGTGATACGGTCGCGAGCATGCAACACCTAGCAGCACGACTGAGAAAGACGCGAAAAACCGTGCCATAATGCCACCGTGATGTTTCCCTCAGAGTATATTTAATACTTACTTCGAATTATATTTAAATATTTCTCTTCGGAAGATGCGCAAATTAAGCATTAACTGGCCTCTCTCGAAATGTTCTGCATGTTTATAGGGATGTGTCGAACGCGAAGTAGTTCAATTGAACTATTCACGAAAAGGAACGGGACGATACGGAATAACCATTTAAAGAACTTCATCTGTCACCGGTCACCGTTCGCAGTTCGCGAGTCGTCGTTCACCTATTTCAGAGATCTCTGGTCGTTCTCTTAGTTCGCCGGTCACCGCTCCTCGTTCACTTTAGTTCAACTTAAAGAGATGGCCATTTTTCAAAATATATTTAATTTTTATTAATTATATGACTCGACAATTCAGCGCATAATTCAACGTCTTTAAATAAAAAAATCAAATTAAGAATAAAAGTTCTTTATTATTTTGCGAATTTGTCATTCAGGTGCAGGTTGCCATCTGTCCTCCTTTTGAAGGACATGTCCTTCTTTTAAAAGCCATCCTGGCCTCCCTCCTTTTTTCACTTACATGGATTGTCCTCCCTTTTGTCCTGTTGATTTGAAAATAATACTGGCATAATTTTAAAGTAATTTAATTCATTAAAGGGACTTCACATCTTGAATACTTAAATTTTAATTCAAATAAATTGCCTGCATAAAAGATCATTAGGCTTATTGTGATATAAAACTTATTTATGCTTATTATTTGGTGGATAACGAAGGTGAGTGCGTGAGCGAAGTTATCCAATTGGGAGCTTTCATTTTTAATGACGCAAAGTCTAATATGATTTTTAAAGGCTATTAATGGTTAGAAATTGATGAGCACATTGTCTGTACATCGTGGAGTTTAAAAAGGTAAAATGTCCTCCCTTTCATTGAAATGTCCCTTTTTTTCGTAAAATGTCCTCCGCTGGGAAAAACTTTTCTGGTAACCCTGTTCAGGGAAATTGCATCACATGAAAATGAAATACATGTTTATTATACATGTAATGTTTTTTATAAACCGCCTACAAAAAGTTTCTTTTAGAGTAAGCAAAGCGGGCTAAGAGTTCAATTTTTGGCACTAGCGCTAAAAGCGAGACAATATTCATTCTAATCAGATAAAACTGAGAATGTAACAATGAAAATAAAATACATTCTTCTGAACGGATGAGCTACTTACTGACCATCATACAACATGGATTTGATTTGTATGTTTTAATTAAAATATAATTAAAGTCAAAAAGGTTGATAAAAAATATTGTATGAGACACGAGGTAAAAGTGATTTTATTTTGTTCATAGGATTGCACCATTTGGCTTAGCGGCATCGTGTTGTAACATTTTCCACATGCAAAATAAAACGCAACATTTACCACTCGTATCAGAACTAATTCTACAACTCAATAGTAAAGGCAGATTCTGCGCATTGTTAACAGCACGTCAAGTAGACCATTTTTATATCCATTAAAAAAAGACGGTTGCCAAGAACTGTCTTGTTACCACAAAAAAAAAAACCAAAAAAAAACTTAATTCATGGATATTCAACGAAGTATCCCTCTACAACCTACAGCTCTTCCCCGAGCTATATACCTTATTGCAATATAAAATTACGAACTTTTCCATACATGTTTATAATATTTTTTTATACAATTGTAGAAAAAATGTTCATATTTGGTGAGTGAAGTGTTTTTTTTCCCTCTTTTCTTTCTTTCTTTCTTTTTTTTCATGATCTCGGTTGCTTTTTAGGCCTCGACCTACGGTCTCGACAAAAATTTCAATTTCAACGCTGAAACAACGCCTATATCTACGGTTGTCACATCTTTATGGAAAAATTCACACTCGGAGGGATAAAAATCCGCCGAATAACTTAAGTGGAAAAGAAAGATGAGCGATGAATATAGCTGACTCTGACTCTGGGATCGATAATTTCACAATAGCTGGACGTTCACAAGAAGTTTAAAACTAAATACTCTTGTGCACAAGGTCTACCTATTAAGTCTAGTCTTAAGCTTAAAAACTTGTTCAACTTCTAGAAAAAGGAGCAAAAAGCATGTCAAAAAGCAAGGACAGAGAAATAACGTCAAAGAACATTTTGTAAAGTAATTTTGTAAAGCCAATTACTACAGAAAACCGCTTCCAACCACTGACTACCAACGAGACAACTGACAGCACTGAACCCGACCAAAACGAGACCAGGACAAATGAGACAAATCTAACTTCGACACCACGACCTACGATTGGAGCAATCCACATCGACAACAAAGGACTGAAAAACCCTACCAGACTACTGACAGACCTACAGCACCATGTCATCAACGCCTTCTTTGCCACCGACGCACACCAGAAACTACTAGCCACTCTTGAGAAAATTGAACTTGAGCCCAGAATCAGGACTCGCTACTTTGACACCATCACCTCCACCACCACCACCACAAGACGACGGAAGAAATTCAGACAAAACTGATCATAAAAGGGCTATCCCCAAACATCCCCTACTGACCTTTCATCCGCCCTCAGCCAACACCCCTTCAAAATTCACCCATTTCTGAAATGAAGAAGCGACTCGACGACAACACACTGACAGGACTGGGACTCACGTAGTAGAAGTGAACAAACAGGACATCGGACAAATTAAAGCGACCATCAAGTACCTTCTCCACCACAGGATCACCATCGACGACTACAAACAGACTGACCGAGTACCTAGATGCGACAACTCCGCTATACCACACCCACCACAACTGCCGACGACCGACCATCTGCGCCAAATGCAGCAACAACCACCACACCTCAACCTGCACCTCCTCCACCTTCAGATGCCCTAACTGCCACCAAGACCACCCCGCTTACTCCTCTGACTGCCCAATAATAAAGAAAGCTAAAGAAGACAGACAAAAACAACTGGAGAAGATTAGACAAAACCACGCCAGACAAGAGAGCCCCCGACTTTCATCCACTGACTCGTTTCCCTCACTACCTCCTACTGACCCCACTAGACTCGGACAAATATTCTCACAAGGACAAACCAGCTCCGACTCGGCCTCGAACTCCACTTCACCAAACCCAACCTTCAGCGACATTAAAGACCTGACATTACTAAAATCTTGTGACCTAAAGCAACTCATCACCATCATTAAAGACGTCATCACACTCTGGAAACAGCCGACTGACACAATGACAAAACTTATTACTACTTTTACCAAAATTAGCGACTTGTTTTAAAATGGACAGACATCGACTGATCAACATTTCCTCCTGGAACGCCAACGGTGGACTGGCTCGAAAGCTGATTGACATTAAACAATACTTGACAGACTACTCCGTCGGAATTCTATTAATACAAGAGACGCACCTGACACCATCCCACTCCTTCAACATCCAAAATAATATTATATACCGGACCGACCGACCCACTCAAGGCGGCGGAACTGCTATCTGAATTCAAAAGGACATCCCCCACACCCAAATCCCTCCCGTCCCTACCACTCATATAGAAAACACTGTAGTTGAAATAGCCACTCCCCGCGGACACCTCACAATAGCATCCATATACAAATCCCCTCACCTCCCTCTACTAGACGCTGAGCTCAACTTACTGACACGAGACAAATTCCTACTTGCTGGCGACATTAATTGTAAATCGACTACCTGGGGCTGCAGACACAGCAACGGCAACGGACAAAAACTTCAAACATACCTCGACACGAATCCACACGTAACCCTCTCAGCACCATCTGAACCCACCCACCTCATCCGAAACCTCCCACACGACATCGTCGACTTTGCCCTCCATTCATCCAACACCATCATCACACTCATCCCAAACCAGAACTCATCTCTGATCACTTGCCACCTCTTTACCACCGACACCACATCCTTTCAAATCAATACTCCCTTCCGAAACATCACTACTAACTGGCCCCAATTCAAGCACCTGTTATCCAAAAAAGTAAAACCCCCAAATCCACTCCACACACCTCAAGATATTGACAAAGCCATAGCACACCTATCCCTCCAAATCAACCGCACCTTCCATAAAGCCTCAACCTGCCACGACCAAAAACAGACGCGACTTCCTGAAAACTTACTAATATTGCTACGACTCGAAAGACACAAAAGACGTTCTACAAAACTCGCTGACATGACAAAATGACCTACCTTTACTACAAACTTTACGACGCACTACACGACTATGAAAAACAAAAATGGACTGACACAATTAATGACCTAACAAAGCACCCCAGCAAAATTTGGACACTAATAAAAACCCTAAAAAAAGCGACACACAACATCTCACCTCTGACACAACCAGATGGGACAAAAACGTACGACCCCCTGACAATGACGGAACTTTTCGCAGACAGACTAGAAGACGCGATTCACCGCCCCTGACACGCCGCTCCCAGCATCCAGAATTCTTTACTTTCTAAAAACGCCAAGCCTCCACCCACAGCAACAAACGCCCTAGACCATATCCACCACAGACGTGACCGACGAACTACACAAACTCGGCGCCAGTAAAGCGATCGGACCCGACGGAGTTAAAGCAATCTCACTAAAAAGACTAACCAAAAACGTAACTGACTTCATCACAACCATATACAACGCCTGCATCACCCTACTTTCCCACCTCTTGGAAAATAGCTAAAATAAAAATGATCCCCAAACCCAATAAGCCCCTTCACAACCCTAATAATTACCGTCCCATCAGCCTCCTCCCCATCCTTGGTAAAATCCTGAAACGCATCATCCTCTAAAAGCTTTCACCCATTCTAGACGAATGACTACGACCGACCCAATTCGGCTTTCGAGCAGACCGATCGACCGAACTACAAACGCTACGCCTTACTGCAGACAATGCAACAAGACTACAGGAGGGACACCGACAACCTGTTCCGACAATATTCCTTGACTTCACAACAGCCTTTGACACAGTTAACCACCGGACATTTTTCATTGAAGAAAAAATGTTTGACTTAACCCGGTAGTGCATTTGGTTGCTCTGAAACCCGAGGGCTGTTAAGTAAGTACCAATTCTGCAATTTGTTTCCGTATGAACACGATGCCTATAATCTAATTAAAAGAGTAAAGCCTAATAAGGCGGTGAAAAGTGCCCCTAAATCAAATCGATAATCGCGATGCTCATATGAAGAGAATACAAAATGACGTAATTTACAGAAAATCAGCATCCTAGGGCAATCGATTGCAGAGATATAACGAGAAACGTGCTTTGCATATTCAATTTTTTTCTCAGCATCAGGCGTGTATCAGGCTGAAAAATTACACAGACGGGGAAACAGGTCAATTTGAAGGTATTTTTGTCAACGAATTTTGATGCTACATTCATACAGAAAAAAATCAAATTCATTTCCGACGTGATAATGTTGGAGAACTGTCTCAATTTTCCTCCTAAAATGGGTCTCATAACATGTGGGGAAACAATGTGGGTAGTAGTGAAAAAAAAAAACAACTATTTTTTCAGTTTAAATATTTGAAATTCGCGCCCAAATGTAATTGGAAACACTTGTTTCACCAATGTTTAAACAGTTTATATTAAAATTATTGAAAGGTCTTGCTTACCAGGATGATTTGGATGTTTCTGCTGACTAATGATTTATCTATTGTTTCTAATATAAATCAAATTACTTCTTGTAGATTTTTTAATTATTAACAATTAGACAATCATAGACAATTAATCATTGTCACTTTCTTCAATAACTGGGATCACGCATTTGTTTATAAACAGTCTACTCAAAATTTCTGTTTTTCTCAACATTTCTATTTAAAAATACCTGTTTAACAATTTTCGCCAAGTAACTAGCGTGTGCCAAATGTGTGTTTAAATGATCGCAGCCATGTGGGAGCAGAATCCGTGGGTGCCACGTTGACAATACCCCTCCCGATATTACCATTGTGGAAAGAGATGGGTGGGCTCCTCCGGTGCACCGATTTTTGTTTGTTCTGCACAGCACCAGTTTCCGTCACGAATCATGTGACCACTTCGTTTGAAAAGCGAGACCAGACGTCGGCCGCGATGTTTCATGAATACAAGAAGTGTTGAAAAACATTTTTAAGTGGCATAAATGGACAATTTTCAACGGTGACCGACCAAAAATAACACTATCAAAGTATAATTGCAATAAAAGATGTAATATTAAAAAAAGTGCTTATATGTTTCTGTTTCAATAACTTGTAACTGTGATAATTTTGGCGTTTAAAAAATTCACTCTAATATTATAACGCACACTGGTGCCTGAAGCTCATTGGCTGAAGTCGGATGCGCAAGAGGACACCCATCTCTTTCCACCATACTTTATACCATGGATATTCCGATTGAGTTTAATACACGATCGATGTATACAATTTCGAGTTCATATGTCGTGTTTAAATATCCGTTAAACGTTTTTTCCAATACATTAGGCGCGAAAATTTTTAAACTGAAAAAAAAAATGGTTTTAATGTTTTTCACTACTGTCCACATTGTTTAAAAATCTGAAAAGAATATTTGTTATAGAATGTTATAAGACCCATTTTAGCGGAAAAAATTGAGACAATACTCCAACGTTATCACGTCGAAAATGAATTTAAAAATGGTATTTATTATTTTTTCTTTATAAATTTGGCAAAATGCGTAGACAAAATACCTTCAAACTATGAACAATGATTTCCCGTCTCTGATTTCCCTTTGAACTATGTTTCTCCGTCTCTACAATTTTTTTTTCAGCTTGATACACGCAATAGATGCTGATTGCAAGAAGGAGCATGAAGAAAATGAACATGCGGAGATCTTAACGGGGTTGCGCGCCAGATAAATATCAGTAGACCCTATTTCCATCGCTGCATTGTTCCCCAAGGCAGCACACGTAGTAATATGAAATTGAAGTTAAAATGTTGGTACAAATTTATGGCACTCAATTTTTTCAATGTTTCTTTCCATGTAAAGAAACATTAGAACAGAAATAATGTTAATATAATCCAAACCCAAGCAATTCAAACTACGCGCCTGTGATGGATGCCAGCGTTTATTTTGATAGCCAGGAACAGTAGTAGTTTCAAACTTTTACAAATGAAACATACCAAAATCAGCGATCAAAATTCCTTGAAATAAAGAATTTGTTAGATCGAAGTTAATTTTATTACCTTCCACCAATCTACTTTCTTTTATAAGAATTGCAATAGCTTCGAAAAACATCTCAAATTATGTTCACGAAACCCAGGCAATTCGAAACGCGCAACTACGTTTGATGCCAAATTTCACAAAAAATACTCAAATTTCGGAAACATTCAACATGACCTTATTTGCAGATCTGTTTTTATGATCATATTGCATTAAGAAAAAAATTGTATCTTCACAATTGAAGTTGTAAGAAAATGCAGACATTTTTTTTTTTTTTCAGTTTTCGAATCATCGGGCATATCAACCAACATGAGACCTACACCATTCTCTTAAGCGTCCTTTACGCTATTTAAGGTCCACATTGAATAAAAAAAAAAAATTGTGCCGTTTTTTAAAGAAAAATTGTTTTAAAAGTCAATGTTCGACATGAAATTTCGCCAAACATAAAAAAAAACTCTCTTCGAAAATATTAAACATGACATTATTTAAAGGTCTGTTTTTGATGAACACATTTCACCAAGAAAAAAATGTTTGTAATTGTAGTTGTAGGAATACACCGAAAAATGTACGCAATTTTCGAAAAATTAGGGTTTTCAATGGACATGCGACCTGCATTATTCTCTTAAACGGCCTTCACACTATCCAAACAACAACAACAACAACAACAACAACAACAAAAATCAAAAACGATGGAGCCATTTCTTTGAAAATGTCCCATGGGCTTCATGTAAAGTACCCCCTCACAATTTAAAAGAAAATTGCCTGAACGGTTTAGCCACTAGCGTTATTCACTGGCAGACGGATGGACGTTTCACCGTCAACCGAGTTTTCGGTATCAGGGATCTACAAAACATGGATTCTGGTTACACCACATGTTAGCGGATTTCTTTGCTAAATTTAGCAACTGGATTTATCCACTTTTCGTTACCAGGGTCCGGCAATAAGAGTTTTTCTGCCGAAAATTCGCCGCCTTTTCCAGCAGCACTGCATAACTTTCTCCCTACTGCGTAAGCAGTAAAAGGTAAAAATATGTCGTAATGTGCGAAAAAGAACCTGGAAAATTTGTATTCTCAGAACTGGAAAACCGGGGAAAAAAACTTTTAATTCCAAAAACCCAGATCGCTGGTCACCCTGTTAGTGGCAAGCTGCACTGCGTTTCATATTCATCGAACTTCTCGGAACGCCCTGTGAGATACGAGAGAGTATGAACGCAGTTTTGACACTTTTTACCTGTGTGCAGATGTACGCCAGAGTGAGAGGCTCGGCACACAAAGTGTTAATGTAGAACAAAATTGTACTTTTACAACTATTTACATAATTGTAAAGAATGAAGGTATTTCTGTATTTACTTTTTTGCATTTGTGTGTAAATTTAATTTTGTGCGTGAATAATACTGAAAATATCAAATATGATTTGTTTAAACAATACGTTCAAACTTAATTATAATAAAAACTCCAACTTTAAATTTCACATCAAAAATGTAAAATAAGTTGATAATTGATTTCAACCATTTTACGGTCAGTTCTTTGACAACACAATTACCCTGGTTTATCTCTCTTTGTTGATTTTGTTGCTTTCCAAAATAAACTTGGCCATTCACAGGAAAAGAAATTGCACATTCATCGACAAAGAAGAGTCACATGCTCAACTTTTAATTCTGTACTTGCCAAGTTTACTTTTTTATCAGGGGGCACGATTTCGGATCTTTTGGGGGGGAGGGGGCAAAGGGTTCCCTGCATACAATAGTAAAAAATCCCCCGCACCAAATGACATACGAGTTGTTACACTAACATAAAATATAGATTTTTTAAAGGTTCCTTGGACCCCGTTCCACCGCCCTCACCTCTCTACAGCCAGAAACAAGTTTTTTTTTCTTTCGTCAATATAAGACTATTTTATCTGATTGAAAAAATTTGAAAAATTAGAAATTAATGTTTACTATCAGAAAAAAACATTTTAAGTTTCTCGTATGCGTACGTATATGCGGAGTAATATACATAGTATAGAGAAATTTAGGAAAAACCAGTTGCGAAAAATCGATTTCGAGATTTCAACGGATCTACAAGCTTTGGGGTCCCCTGATACCAAACAAGTGTTGTTTTTTTTAACGTCCGTCCATCTGTCCGCCTCTCCATTTGTGAAAACCACTAGCGCCTAAACCACTGTACGACTTTTTCCTAAATGGGTATTCCCCGGTCTATCTGGGTCGACTTGAGGCGCAGCGATTTTGAAAAACTTTCTTCAAAATTTGGAGATACTTTACATTAAGGAAATTTTGTATTTTTTTTCAAAAACGGCTCATTTTGTTTTGTTTAAATTTCTTGTAAAAACTGAGAAAAATACACTTAGAGAGGTGAAATTTTTATCCAAATTGAAGAAACCCCTGTCGATCTGGCTGAGCCGAAGCTCTGCAATTTTGAAAAATATTTATTAATTTTAAGGGTTCTTTACATAAAGTGCTGGACATTTTCAAATATTTCTCAAAAATTCCTTCAAATTTTTTCTTTAAATTTCTTGTAAGAATGGAGTGAAATACGATCATGAAGGTGGCATAAGTCCGATTTTCATTGTTAACACTGAATTTTCGATAATTGCCAACGTTTTGTTTATTTTTTTCATCTCTCATTGATGGCAAATATTCATCATCACCACAATCAAAGTAGGCAAATGTTCTTCATTATCATTTATCTCAACCAACATGTGTTGTAAGATACGAGATCCTTCATCAGAGGAACTAGTTTTCCATCAATGTTTTGACGACCAACATTTTTTCCTCACTAGGAATTTTTTCCTTATTAAGAAAAGTCTTGTTACAAGACAAATGTCAACAAAATACTAACGAAACAGGAAATGAAGATACCCAATATCAGAAAGGACTATTTTATATTTAAAGCTTCCGGCAATCAAGGACTGTATCTGGAAATAAAGACACTATGATAACATCGCGCAGCCCCACCAAAACACAATGAAAATATTTCTCAAAGCAACACTCAATATCATAATGTTATACTAGACTGAAAGCAACTACGAACTGGAATTTTCATAGGGGTATTCAAAGACCCCAAGTGCGCATCCTACGAGTTTTTACATTTGTGGTAAGTTTATGAAGCATTTCTGGCAAGTTTATGGAACAAATATTAACTTAAATTGTGATGCCTGCATATTGTACAAATCAACTAAAAAGAGATATTTTGAATGCTGATGACATAGGTACAAATACTTAAATCACTACAGGACAAAAAATAGCTGTGGGGTCCCAAAAGATCCCTTGTGCCCATCGGAAGGTTAATTCACAATATGTAGACACTCTCCCCCACCCTAAAAGCCAACATATTCTTTGAATGGCCTCTATCAACTACAATGATCACAATCTTCCAGACAGCAAAGCAAATTAGAATGCCAACTCCACACAAATATTAAATAATAAAAATTAATTTAAACATTTCATAAAAGATATTTATAATTAGTTTATTTTACCACAAACATTCAAAATTTGCTTGGAATGCACTTCACTACTGAGAAGATATTTCGGGGAATAATTTGTCTTCTACCACTCAAGGCCATTTCTGACTCCTGTTTCTTGCTTCAAAATGCTAGTAAATGAGAATTCTATCCCCTCAATAGCTACATAACCCAAGGAAATTTTGAAACACTTCATCAGAGACCATTTGAAGCATTTGAGTTCACAAATTCAATAATTTTTACAAAAAAAAATTTTAAAATTTACATAAAGTATTTTCCACAAAAAATGAAAGAAAATATTTTATTTGGCAAGTTTATGAAGTGGAAGAAATTGCATTTTGTACAAAATCAACTAAAAAGAGATATTTCAAATGCTGATGACAAATTCTTCAATAACTACAGGACAGAAAATAGCTGTGGGGTCCCAAAAGACCCCTGTGCCCATCTGAAAGTTAATACATGTAATAAAAATACATGTAAAAGAAAAATGTAGGTCAAGAGGACTTTCATCCCTCCCCCTCCTGAGAAACTGCCACTGTTGCAACATCATAAATTCACTAAAACAGTGTCCTGGAAGTTGATTCCACAGGTCTCAGATACATGAGTATCAGTTCCTAAGTGTCCTTCTCCAACAATGTTGAATACTTTGGTAGCTTCAAGTGCCTATAATGCTCAATGAAATACTAATTTCTATTCTTTCTTTGTATCAAACAACATCTTGCCAACATCTGATTCCATGGTGAGCCTCATATACAGGAAGGCAACTGACTCCTTTTAAGGCTCTAATTTCCTTCATTTGTTTCAATATCATGATTGATTGATACATACCAAATCCCTCTAGTGAGCCTCAAAATTGGATTTATATGTGCATTTATCGAAAACTGAAGTCACATTTACTTCTACCCCAACATTTCAATTCCTCATCCTTTGCCTCTTGGAATCTATACAATGTGGCTGTCTCAAAGATATTAGGCTTTAAATTAGTGTACTCACCAATTGCTGCAATACTAACAATCAACATAAATATCCATGCAACAACAGATGCCAGCATGTGGAGAACAGCTACCATTATGAGAGACAATACTGAAACATTAAACATTGAATTAAAAAAAAAAATTAAATAAGACTAACACTGATATAAACAATTATGCCTACCAAATGCCAGAAATGAAAGAGCAAGAATTTCCTTCCATGATGCATATAAATCAGCTAAAATCTGTTCTAAAGCATCCCAACTATTGAGCACATCATACAAGCTGTTGATAACTTGTGAAGAAAGTTCCTTCACAGGTTTAGGTATACATCTATGGAGAACTGGATCACTGAAAAATATTGCAATTTACATGACATTCTTTTCACAAGAAATGTTTTTATTAAGCGAGGTAAAAGATTATACCTGAGGTACACTGGCAAGGGTGGACAAGGCCCGAAAGGAAGTGTAATTGTATTGGCAATATCTTGTTCGGTCAGACGTTTATCACGAACTTCATTAAAGTTGAAATCATACCTGAAAAAGAAGAAGTACGTCATTAAAACATAAATGCATAATGTCATTTTTCTATTTCTCAGTGAAGCAATTTAAATGATTTTTTTTTTTAATTGTTTGAAAATACAGTCCTCATTAAAATTGTTCATTGAAAGGCCTGAAAAGGTAGCACTCAATAATTTTGGTTCCAAGAAGTCTTAGAATTCCAACAGAACCTGAACAAGTTCACTATTACCACAAACCTTTCCAGTAAAAAATGTAACTGACAGCATTAACCTATCCAGAGGCTAATTCTTACATAATAAAATTATTAACTTGAAACCTCAATGCAACAGAGCTCAGCACAGACAACACAATAGGTCTAAACAAAACTGAGAAATGATATATAAATGCTTTTTAGCTGAAACTGAACCAGCACAATGGAGTCTTTACAAATCCAGCTGACCTATACTAGTCCCTCCACTCTTCTACAATTACAAACTTGCATGGTAACCTTTCGAATTTTCTTCCCATAGGAGCATTACCTATATTATTTATGTAGCTTCTCTACTAATACACTACAGAAAGTTAATTACAAAGATAAGTTCACTACAATTTTTTTTGAAAGACATTTTAAAATATTTATTTGTTAAACTAACATCAAACATTCACACATCATCTTTCAAATGTATTTAATGTTCTGAGATACATTGTGGCCCCATCATCAGGTAAAAAAACTGTAATATACAAAAAGCAGAACATAAAATAACAATGTTAGACAATGACGTTAGCAAAACTCCTTACACTCAGGTATATTATTACATACAGAACTTTCAAAACTTGATGAGTTGAAATGAAACCCATTGTCTTTCTTGCAAAACAAATTTGTCAACATTCACATATCAGTGGCTGGCTGGACTGCTGGATGGCCACATGGACAGACAGACACATGCGGATGTATGGAGGAACAGAATGACAGAAGAATGGAGAGTCAGTCTGTCAAGCATTCGGTCGGTCTGCTGGGCAAGCAGTCAGACAAAAGAGGCAGTCACAGACAGACCGCAATACTTTTTTTTATTAGGCTATATTCCAGTCTATGCCAACACTTTATTTGTTGATGTGTTTTTCAATTATTTAACACAAAGATCTAAACTTCTAAGTTACCCTTACCAACAGAAATTTATCAAATGCTGGACATCTTGAAAAAGCAAGACTTTTTGAAAAATTACACAATCTAAATCACCAGATAAAATGGTTTGCAATTCATTTCCTTTAAATTAATTTGTAATTTCTAGTCCTTTTTGCCACATAAAATTTTAAGCATATTTCCACAACAAACAAAATATGTTACATTGTTCCAATTCTACGAGAAAAACAGTAGCTTTCATGTCTGATACAAACATTAACATTAACTAACAATCAACTCAACTCCTACAAGTTGTTACATTAAATTTTTGTTTTATTTATTAACACACACACACACACACAAAAAAAAGAGGCCACTGGAGGATAACAGACGATTCACAAACTGCTGGACATTTTACAATAGATATGATACCTACCTACAGCCTAGGATGGATAAATAAAACCACTAAAAAGCCAGACATGACAGATAAAAGCTGTTTGGTTGGTAATACTAATATCAAATGTTACACACTGTAGATTTTTATTGTACCTTCCAATTGTACTTATTTAAATACCAAATTTTATTTATACCTGCACAACTTTGAACCAGTATCCTTGTAAAACTGTTCAATATCATAAAATGTATTTAAGTTGTGATCAGGACATTTCTTGACACACAACTTCATTGTCTTCCGAACATCTTTAATATCCAAATAGAACAAAAACCTAAAAACAGAGCACAAATGAAAATCAGTTACAATTTCAGATCGTTAGTTCACTATCTCATTACATCTCAAGAGAGCTTTATTGATATGGACTCCATTTTAACTTTTTTGTAGGCAAATATTTTTGTTGAAACAATAAATTGGTAAATTAAGTGCATCTTTTGAAAATAAAAATGAATTTACTTTTAGAGAGATACTAACAAGTTAGTGTATTAGAGCAGGCTATATTTGTAGCATCATTATGGAAACAATAACTTTCAAAGATGTGCAGCACTTCACTATAAATTTCTTAACACTCAACAGTTTCGGAAACATAATAATTTGCAAATAATGTAAAAAAGCAAGGATATTCATTCTTCAGAGTTTTGTACCAGAGTGGTCTTCATGTACCACCTCCAACAAAAGGTCATTATGAGAATTAGTTTAACTTTAACATGAACACAAGACACATGATATTAGAAGAAATCATATACTACTACATTCATATCTTAATATTAATGGGCTACCAGTCCTTAAATTTATTCCATATGATAAAAATGAAAATGCCTTCGGTAACTGCTTGAACATTGGCATAGCATTTTCTCCACAAGAAACAAATTGCTCTATGTATCTCTAGAAACTACTGATAACTGTCAATGCCACAAGCTGTTAGACATCGTTAGTTCTTATTTTCAGTGAAAATTAACTCTCCAAGTTTAATTCACATATTGATATTAATGATTACAACTTCAATTATAAGTACTTCTTTGGGTACTTACGACTTGTCAATGGTATCAAGGCCAGACAATGATAAGTTTCCAATTTTTTCATTTTTGCTTGTGCCACAAGTGTTTCCAAAAGTGTCATAACCATTCAACAATCGCAATGGATTTCCATAAACAAATGCAAAAGAGGCAATAAATATCTGGAAAAATTTTTAAAAGGCGGATTAATAAACTTTTCTATGACTTTATTTCTTCAAAACTCAAGAGAATTTACTAATATACAGACTTTCTACTTATTTACAAATAAAGTTTACTTACCAAAAGAAATAAAAATGCGATAAATAATAAGAGCCACAAGATATCAGTGCAGCCACGAGGTTTACTATGGGGCGGTTCATCTGAGGAATCTGTGCTGCAGCATGCCATGTTGTGGTCACCTGCAACAAATTTACTCAAGCCCTGAAAAATACCATCATAACAACGCGGAACTGAAGTCCTTCCAATAAGAGCGCCAACTTATCATAAAGTACGTCCACAAGACGAATGAGTAACGTTCTTCTGGTAGATAAGAGATGACACGCCCCAACAGGATCAAAATAAACATGGAAATATATTTTGGATAGTGCGGTGAAAACAACTTTAAAAAGGGCTTTAACACGAATATTAAATTGCATTCTGTCAAAAAGTATATAAGGTAGTTAAAAAAGACGTCAATGGTTTGCTTTATAGAGGTTAATTTTTACGTGTTAAAACTAAATAAAAATGATAAGTACATAATATAAATTACAACTCTATGTAATATTAATTGAAAATGACATACATTATAATGCATTCAATGCAGATTTGAATTTTTTCTTCGTTCTATCCAGGTTTTCAACTCGCATATACAACTCATCAAACGTCTTTACTCCTAACCCGTCATCGGTTCTCTCGACACCTTCAAAACTTGACCAACTTGGCTCGCATTCCTTGTGAAATCTTGGTGCTTCTGATACTGGAAAGAAAGCAATGGCAAAAAGCCTGATGAATCTTTATTTTGCAAACTGAAAGTAAAAGTCATATTAACTTGGGCATTTTTTTATTTCTCCCATTACATTTGTCGGAAACAGATTTGTATTTCAACCACGATTAGTCGATAATTTGAAATCGCGCGCAGCCACGTAGAATGATATCGATTACACATTCCAAATCTTTTTGAACTGTTACAAACAGCGTCGAATGATCAATCATCTCTTTACCCAGAGACGGGATTTCGGATCTTTGAGGGCAAAGCCCCCCCCCCCCCCGATAAGAAAGTAAAAAGTTGTCCGTAACCAAATGACATATGAGTAGTTCCACCGTTTCTCGAACATTAATGCAAGATTTTTTAAAAAGTTTTCTTGGTCCCCGCCCCTGCACCCTCACCCTCCTCAGCGCGAAACGTGTTTGTTGGTTTTATTTAATAATTTTGTCAACTTAACATTATTTTATCTTATAGAAAAATATGAAAATAAGGAAATAATTTATAATATCAGAAAAACGTTTTTACTTTCTCACTAGCACTTACTTAGAAGAGAGAAAGTCATGTGATGCTGCGCGAAAAACGGCGAATTTTCGGGAGAATAACTCTTATTGACGGGCCCTAATAGCGAGAAAGTGAATAAATCCTGTTGCTAAACTTAGAAAAAAATCGGCTAACACGTGGTGAAACAGAATTCATGTTTTGGGTCCTTGATACAGAAAAATCGATTGACGGTAAAACGTCCGTCCGTCCGGTATACTATGTTAACAACATTTGAACTGAAACCATGAGTAGGAATTTTTCCACATTGAAGAAATCTCTGCTATGGAAAAGATCGTACGCGTGATTTAGGCTGTAGTAGTGTTCACGGACAGATGGACGTTGAAAAGAAAAAGAAAAAAAAAGTTGCCGGTATTACACGACCCCAAAACGTGTATTTCCGTTAAAATCTCGAAATTGATTTTCCGTAGCATTACATAACTTTCTGTATACTACGTATATTACTTGTATGTACGTATGTATACGAGAAAGTAACTAGAGGTGCTACAGAATGGCACAGACTTTCTCGTAGCAAAAGATTTCAAATTTCCTTGGTGTGGACTGCCTTTACGGTCTTGCCCCATCATCTTGCCAGCCCCATCATCTTGCCCCATCTATCGTCGCCCAAAGTACATTTTTTAAAACATTTTCTCACTATTTCGGTTTCCTTATAGTATAACCGAAATAATATTTTCAAACGTTTTTAAGAAGGCTAAAACCTCGTCCTAAATTGCAATTTTTATTGAAAAATGTGGAGCCGGTTTTTAGAAAATGGCGTCAAGCATTACTCTTTTTTACAGGAATCTATTGAGATTTCGAAAAACTTAATTTAAAGTCATTAGAAACACTTCCACTCACAAATGCAATAATGTATACAAATCAATGGAAATGTGCATATGAACGGTGTAAAACATATTTAAAAAACATTTTTGTAATTATTGAAAAAAATAAAAGAATACACAAAAAGGAATATTACGCGCCGTTACGCTGGAAAAGTATGAAAAAGTTTGAGCCATTTTTCACAAAATAGCGTTTGAGTATTTTTTAATAACAAAAAAAAAAAAAAAATTTTTAAAACTTGTTTTTTATTTTTTTAAATTGCAAATTTGCACGCTATTGAAAAAAATGAAAGAACTATTTATGGGCAACAAATTTCATTTGAAGGAAAAATCTCTGTTTTCAATTTTGTAGAAAGACGCCGAAAAAATCAAACTTTTGCAATTTCGAAAATTCAGAGTTAACCGAGAAAATCGGACCTAAGCCACGTTTATAAAGTGTATTTTACTCTTGTCTTACAAGAAATTTAAAGAAAAAATTTGGAGCGGTGTTCTTGGAGAATTTTTTCATTAAATTCATAGTAAGAATAGAGTGAAAATCATTTATAGAGGTGGCATAGGTCCCATATTCACGGTCAATCCTGAATTTTCGATAATTGCAAAATTTTGAATTTTATACATGAACTTCATACAACTGCAAAGTTGTATGTAGAGATTTTTATTGAAATGAAATTTGTTGTCCATAATTACTTTTTTCATTAAGGTCAAGTACATTTGCTTGAAACTATGTGTAGCTTTCGCGCAATATTGCGTGCAAGATGGGCAATTTAAAAAAATAACAAAAACATGAATTTCTCAAAAAGTCTCCAAATTTTTTCCTTTTAACATCTGGTAGGAATAGTGCAAAATGAGATGATATACACACCATTTTGCTCTCTTTTGTTTTTGCAAAAATTAGAATAATGTATTTTTTTCAATAGACTCTCACGCTGTTAATATACACATTTTCAGCAATTTGTAAACACTTTTGCCTTTGTGTGTGGAAGTGCTTCAAGTGACTTCAAATAAAGTTTTGCAAAACTCAAAACTTTTCTGTGAAAAATAGCTTCAAATTTCACACATATAGTGACGTTTAAAAGCCTTTCTCTTAAAAACGAGTTTAAATTATTCTATGAAAATTGCTATTTTGGAGAAGGTTTTACTCTTCTTTAATATTCTTAAAGTAATATTTGGGTTCTACAATTAGGAAAATAAAAAAGTGAGAAAAAAACTGTATTTTGGGCGGCGATAGATGGCAGCTGGCAGGAGGATGTAGCAAGACCGTAAAAACAGTCCATACCAAGGAAATTAGAAAGTTTACTAAGAGAATGTCTGCGCCTCTCTTTAGCACACTAGTTACTTTCTCGTATACGTACGTATACACGGTATACGTAGTGTTGAGAAACTTCTGAAATGTTGCGCGAAGAAACGACGGAATTTCGGCAGAAAAAAATTCATTGCTGGGCCGTGATAACGAAAAAGTGGATTAATCCAGTTATTAAATTAAGAAAAACTAGAGGCGCTACAGAATGACACAGACTTTCTCGTAGCAATTTTTTTCTAAAATCCTTAGTGTGATCTCGCTTTAAATTTCTCCATTCTCTGGCGCGCTGCCATCTATTGTTCTGCGCGAAAAAACGGCAGATTTTCGGCAGAAAAAATTCATTGCCGGGCCCTGACAACGAAAAAGTGGATAAATACAGTTGCTAAATAAACAAAAAATCCTTTAACACGTGGTTTAGCCAGAATCTCTGTTTTGTGAGTCCTTCATGCCGAAAAATCAGTTGAAAGCATGAAAGCAAAACGTCCGTCCGTCCGGCCGTCCGTCCGTCCGTCCGTCCGTCCGTCCGTCCGTCCGTCTGAGAACAGTACTAGCGCCTGAACCGTGCGTAGAAAATTGAAGAAAACTCTGTCCATCTGTCTCTAGTTGAAGCTTTAAGATTTTGAAAAACATTATTGAAATTTTGCGGGTACTTTGCATGAAGCCCTGCGGACATTTTCAAAATTGTTTTAAAAAAGCTCCAAATTTGTTCTTTAAATTTCTTATAATAATGGAGTAAAATAAACTTGCAAAGGTGACGAGGTCCGATTTTCACATTTAACTCTTAATTTTCGAAAATTGCAAAAGTTTGAATTTTTTCCGAGTCTTCCTACAAAATTCAAGTCAGAGATTTTTCCTTCAAATGAAATTTGTTGTTCATAAATAGATCTTTCACAAAGATCATGTAGATTTTTTAAATTTGATTAGTTTTCGTGCAAAAGTGCGTGAATATTTATTTTTAAAATATAACAAAAACAAGATTTTCTAAAAAACGGCTCCCAATTCTTTCTTTAAATTTTTGGTAGGGATAGTGCCAAACGAACCCTATACGACGACATAAACGCCATATTGCTCTATTCTTTTGTTGTTTTTCTTCAAAAATTACAAAAATTTAATTTTTTTGCCTTGCCTCTCACGTCGTTAAAAGTTACATTAGAGATATGTTTCATTGTTTAATGGGTTTCTTAACACATGAACTTCAAATTATCTCTAATGAGGATTTTTTAAAACTTTCCTTAAGTTCTCCATAATCCTTGAGTATAACGGAAATGAATAGGCGAATTTTCTGTGATGTGATTTTTCTGCATTCGCTCGCCTATAAAATTCGCCAGTAGTTCTGGGATAAATTCGTTACCAAGACAAGAATGTTGTTATTAAACATTGTATTTGCTTCAATGCATTATGAAATATAAACACAGCTGCAATTTGATCAGTGGAATATTGAAAGAAAATTATACATAAGTGTGGGTGTGTCAGTCATAAAACAAATTCGTGTTCTGGTTTAAGTGATATCGTAGTGTATTACTTACGTAGTGTTTTTTTTTTTCATGTGCATCCGTTGGAATAATTTTATTACTGAAATCGTATGCTGTTTGTTGTTGCGAAAATTGTACCCACTACTCTGTGTATCATAGATCAAACCGCTATAAGATACGTAAAATGAAACTGCTACAATGCACGTAAGTAGTTGAGTAAAGTAATTAAAATTACACAGTGAATGATAAAGCTATATTTTGCGTTCATCGTTTGCAGTTAGAATATTTTGTAATAAAGGAGAATTAAAATTTTTGTTTTCAAAACTCGTTTGCAAAATTTTCTTTTAATTTTTTCCTCAGATAGAGCAAAGAACACTTAAAAAACGGTCTTAAAAACGGCCCACATTTCATTTTTGTTGAACTCTAAATTTTCGAAAATTACATGAGTGATAAATTACGCGCAAAAAATGTTCTATTCTGCAACTAGAGGACCGAAAAATTAATAAATTGTGACAAATTATTTTTGACCAGCCAGGACGAGAGATGGGGACAAACCGAAAATTAGACAAAACAGATTAAGAATAACTAGTACGAGAAAGTCTGTGCCATTCTGTAGCACCACTGGTTTCTTTGTCTGGGCCCGGTAATGAATTTTTTGTGTCGAAAATTCGCGGTTTTTCTGCACAGCATTACATAACTTTCTCTATGCTCCGTGTGTGTGTGTATCCTCTAATGTGGTATAGCCAGAATTCCTGTTTTGTGGGTCCTTGATACCGAAAAGTCAATTGGCGCCAAAACGACCGTGTGTCCGTCCGACCGTCTGTGAACACCATTAGCGCTTAAACCATGTGTAGGATTTTTCAAAAATTGAAGAAACCTCTGTCGATCGGGCTCGAGTCGAGGCTTTGAAATTTTGAAAAACATGCTTTAAAATTTGAGGATATTTTACATGAAGCCCCTGCAACAGTTTCAAAATTTCCCCCAAAACAGTTCCATTTTTTTAAAAACTTTGGCAGGGATAAATTTAGACTACAAGATTACATAAACCTTATATTGCTCTTAACTTTTGTTTTTTTCAAAAATGACAATGTAATATTTTTGACTTGTTTCTCACATGGTTAATATTTACAATAGCTGCGATTTGTTCACATTGTTATATTTATGAGTACATTTGCTTTAAATGTCATATAAAGTTTCTCGCAAACAACAGTTTTCATTGAAAATGAACTCAAAATTCCCCATTTCAGAAACGTTCTAACGTCATTTTCTCAAAAATGGCTACAGTTGTTTTTTCTTCAAACTCTTCCAACGGATAGTGCTATTGCACTGTTTAACATGACATAAAGTTAATTTTGGTGTATTCTTTTGTTTTTCAAAAATCACACAAATGTAATTTTATTAAAATATATCTCACGCTGTTAATATACATATTTTCAGCAATTTGTAAACACTGTTGTATTTGAGAGATAATGTGCTTCAAATGACTTCCAATGAAGTTTTCCGAAAACTCAATTGATTCCTGTGAAAAGAGTTTCAAATTGCGCATTTACAGTAACGCTTAAACGCCATTTTCTTAAAAACGGCTCTAAATTGATCATTGGAGGAATTTATCGACCACCTTCACCTGGGACAAGACTCTCATAAACGGACATAAAAATCTTTGAACAGATTAGCAGTTTCAGAATTACATCAACCTGTCATAATTATGAATGACTCCAGTTTCCCCTCTATCACATGGACTGAAGATGGAGCTATATCCATAGTTGAAGAGGAACGGGAATTCCTACAACAATGCACTGACTCAAACCTTAGCCCGAATATCAATGAACCCACGAGATATGGAGGGAAACAAACCTCTGCAATTCTAGACCTGGTACTGGTGAATGAAGACAATATTATTACTTCCCTTACTCAGAGACCAAATATAGGACAAAGTGATCATCTGGTAATTGTTACTACTTTGAAATTGAAAACACCAGAAACTGGAGACGTTTCCAATTATGCCAATGAGAAGTTAAACTTTTTTAAAGCAAACTTTGAGGCAATAACAAAATACCTTACAGAACATCGTGAATCCTTGACTCTGGAAATAAAGAAGAAATTAGAAAGACGGAGTTGGCGAGAACGTCGGAAAATTCTGTGACATATCCCGGGAATTATTATCTACCTATTCACCACAATACAAGATGAAGAAAAACTTAAACCATGGATCAACATTTAGATGAAAAAGCGAATCAGAGCTAAACGCAAGGCATGGTACAAGTAGAGAAAAACTACAGAGGATGAACATTATGAGGATTATAAAAGAATTTCCAACAGGTTCCCATTATACATACGAATGAAAAGAGAGGAATATGAGGAGCAAGTAGTGCAGAAAAGAGCCAAGAGTTTCTATTCTTATATCAGGGAGCAGACTTCGTGCAAGACAGGACCCCCTAGAATCATACAATGCAGAGGGCTCACAGTAACTGACCCTCTGGAAATTGCAGAACACTTCGCAGACTACTTTGAAGAGATTTACACAATGGAACCACTTAATCAACTACCAAAGAGACAGATGCACAGAAACAACAGAAAATACTGAATTGACTAGTATGAGATAGCCCAAACCCTCCTCGGACAGGACGAAAGCTCATCTATTGCTCTACCTCTCTCAAAAAAACCTTCAACTGCGCAAGCCCGAACGTGGCCTCTCCCTCCACAGCTCCTAATATTTCCCCGCCTGCCTGCGCTCTTTGTCACAACATAGCTCTCCCTCTGTCTTTCTCTCGTGGGTCGCGCGGTAATTCAACACAGCGAGTTGGTGATAACAAACTGATAAGTGAGAAGGATCAGACGGAAGGCAGCTTACATGTTTCTATAGTAGGGGTTGTCCAAACGATCAACAGAAAATAAGCCGGTCTTGAAGAAGAGTTTCGGTCTCCAGTCCCTGTTTGACCGTGGCTAGTGAGCAGTTACAGCTTTACGCAGTAGCTACTGTTATTCACAAAAACCCAATTATTACAAATAATTCAAAGTGTGTCCACTGAAAAACGATAGGTCGTTGATCAAATAATCATTGAACATGGCCATATTTCTCTCCGTCTTCCACCGTACCACCTAGATCTAAATCCAATAGAACTTGTTTGGGGATTTATATGGGGCGTGAGGCAGCAGAAACAATTGGTGCATCCTTAAAAGAAAAGGAAACGTTTTGCAGAGAAGCGTTTGCACAATACTGTGCTGAACAATGGAAGAAATCCTGCGAGCATGTGTAGGGAATAGAGGCGACATAATAATTCAGATGTGATGAATCAACAAACGATATATTCATTTCTTTGGAGACTCCTGGGAGTGCAAGTTCCTCTTTTGACGAAGAGGGCAGTGATGACGAGTGATGGTCAGCGCGATCGCTGCGTCTTGCAGTCGCCTCTCCTTGTCGCCTACGCGCTTCCTTATCGCAGAGAGGGGAAATCTCAGATGCCACAGGGTGGGGGCAGCCTCCGAGACTTTACCAAAGGTACGTCCGCCATGATGGTTTTTTTGTGAGCGGTTTAGCTATAGTGGCCCAGACCATATTACAATCTATTTAAAACATTGTGCAATACAGTTGGCCCCAATTCTCAAATGGAAAAACTGATAGTCCCAAAACTCTGTGACCACGTACAAAGCAACAATCTAATTCCCGGAGAGCAACACATTTTTACCAGGAAGATCAACCGTCACCAACCTGATCAGCTCCCTGGATTGAATGATTGATTTTTTCGTGTTTCCGGGCGCGTTAACTACTTTGGTCATTAGTCCCGTTAGTGAAGTGCATGTTTTTTTAAATCGGGAGATGGCAGTGATCTTCCCCCGCTGGATGGCGAGATCCGGCGCCGACCTACCGTCGGTTAGTGGGGTTTCCCCCTAACCAGGACTCTCCCACCAGCGGGACACCCTCCCAGGCGGGACAAGCTCTAAGCTCCCGACCGGTCTCCCGGAATGTGTGATAGTGTAGTGCATGTTAGTGTAAGTGTGTAAGGGGAGAGGATAGGACAAGGAAAAGGAAGGAAAGATCGCCGCGGTCCGTGGCCCGTTTCTAGGGTACTCTCCGGCATTCGCCTGGTGGTGATCGGAGAAACCATGGAAAACTAGCATCAGACAGCCGGCCGCTAGAATTCTCCTCCAGACGGCGACTGAATTCGACCTAGCTGAAAAGCTAGTGTCGAAAATCCTGCCGCCGTTAGGACTCGAACCTAGGACTTCCCGGTCAGAGGCGCTGCAGTGACATCAGTTGATGCACTGAGCTACCGCTCCCTGTCATCTCCCTGGATGTGTGGACCACAAAGTTAGACCGAGGACAACCTACGGACGTAATTTACCTGGACTCTACTAAGGCTTTCGACAAAGTCCCTCACAAGCGACTGATCTAAACTAGAAGCAATGGGGATACGAGGCAAATTATTAGCATGGACCAGAGATTAGCCCTCAAATAGAACTTTTCAAAAACGTATTGAAGACACAATATCGACATCCCGATCTGCTACAAGCGGGGTTCCTCAGGGATCCGTTTTGGTACCGATGCTGATCATTCTATATGCAAGTAACCTTGGTGAGGGAAAAGCTACGGGATGGAATAGCTATGCAGACGATACACAACTCTATGCAAATCCATTGGACGATCACCAAGCGTTACAGAATAATCTTACTACAATAGAAAACTGGTCTGGAACATGGTTACTCCCGTTGAACACAGAGAAATTAGTGGCGTTTTCTTTGGGTGTGCAAATCGTGTGTCAACGCCCAAGGAAATAAAAGAGCATTTATTCCTTTGAATTTATTTGGATTTATTTTATTTATTGGGTCTTCCATGCGATCGGCGTCATAGATCGGAACCAGCGCGTCCATTAAACGCAGGCAGTGCGCGAGCGATGCTCAGACCGTTGGCGAATGCCTCCAACGTCTTCAGGTCGGATCGGAAGGCGGCGGCGCATGCGCGCGACGTCCCCCGCTCAAAGACAAAGCGTTGCGAAGGCGCTGGATCTCTTTTTAACAGAGCTGGAGTGCAAGCGTCCGTGATTGTGATATTGTCTGTTGCGCGTAGCAACCTTGAGCGATACTCATGAAATTAGTGTTATATTTTATAAGAATAGTGAAAAAGCGGAATCATAGTTTTAAATAATTGCTTTCCTTCCCTTTCGTTTCAGAAAAGAAACAAGTAATGAGTGATGGGCGATCGTGCTCTAACCTGATATTTCTGAATTTAATTTTTAAAACGAGAACTGAACGATAATTTGAATAACTAGATTTCCAACTGAATTCTAGAAGACGTGCACAGATAATGAAGTTACATTTATGTCCAGAGGCAAAACAAGGGGCCATCTTCGAGGTATTTTTATTATATTCATATTGCTTTTGGTTTGTTATTTGAGTTCAAAATATCCTTATCGTATTTCATGATTTTAGCCTGCCTTATGACTTTTCTTAACAATTATTTGTATTTTTTAAGTAGAGGAGGAATTCTTGATATACATTATGACGTTTAGAAATGAAAGAAAGAATTCGCTTGTTTTTACATGATCTTTTAATCCCTTGTGTTATCCAAGAATTGCTTTTCTTGTGGAGCCCTGATACAGAAAAAGTGGACAAGTTCTATTCTGATTTGTAGTAAAGTACTTTCTCTGACAATATGAAGAATAGTTTCACGAATAGTGAGGCCTTGATACAAGTGGCGAATCCTGAACATTTCGCACCTTACGGAAGCTCCCTCTGCCAGTTTTCCTTAAAAGGGAAACCTTATATATCATTCATGAATTGTGGAGAATTAAATGTACTCACCAAATTCACTAGAAAGTCAGCTCTATTCATCGAGATTTCTTCAGAAATCCCTCCAAAAGGGATTGTGTAAAATGTTCACGAACATCTTTACGAAGTTTTAAAAGTAACTGCTTTTCAATCGACATCACTGACAGGAAGATAGTCTTTCTTGGCCCATAGTTGATTTGAAGGTCGATTTCACTCTATTCAATTTGGAAAATGACAGTTCAACTGAAGTTGTGCTCGATGGTTCAGTTAAAACTAGACAAGCTAATTTGTACACTTCTGCAATGGCCCACATCAAGCCTCTCTCGTTCTAGATTTTTAGTATCCGACTAACCAATTTCCTTTGAATATCTCGATCTTGACACGAGTAGGCCACTCAATTAACTTTTCAGGCATATTGAATCAAAGTTTGAACCATATGATTTCAAAAGCTTTGAGAAAACATTAGGGAAACATGCTTTGTAATCGATAAATTTTGAGGTATCAAGTAGGTCAATGAAACTGAAATTGTCAAAATTGGAAAATCTACTTCTTGTCTGATTGAGTACATGGTCCAACATCTCATTGAAAATTCTTCTGAATGTGACTTCACTTGATTCGCTAGTTTTCTTTTTCTTTTGCGCATTTTCTTTTAATGGTGAGAAATTTTAACAGAGAAATGTTGAGTTTTCGAGACAGTTCATAAGACATCATTTGAAGCACATGTATTCGTAAATCAATAACATTTACAAATTGCCAATAATGTACACATGAACAATGTAAGAGAGTTGTCAAAACAATTAATTTTTGTAATTTTTGAAAAAACAAAGAATACACACAAATGGCGTTTATGTAATCTGTTAAGTACGTTGAGCTATTCCCAACAAAAGTTTTGTGCCGTTTTTGAGAAATTTTTGTTTTTGGTACATTTTAATATTGCATGTATTTCATCCAATACTGTGTGAAAACAACATAAATTTTTTAAAAAAATGTGCGTGACCTTAATGAAAGAACTAATGGAAACAATTTCATTTGAAGAAAAATCCCTACCTTCAATTTTGTAGTTGTAGGAAGACACTGAAATAATTTCAAACTTTTGCAATTTTCGAATATCCAGAGTTAACTGTGAAAATCAGACCCATGTCACCTTTGTAAGTGTACTTTACTATATTCTTACTGGAAATTTGAAGCCATTTTTAAGAAAATTTTGAAAATGACGGAGAGGCTTCATGTAAAGTTCTCTCAAAAATTAATGAATGTTTTTCAAAATCACAGAGCTTCAAGTGAGGCCACATCAACAGGGGTTTATTCAGTATGGAAAAAATCCTATGCATAGTTTATGCACAAGTGTTTCTCACATACGACAGATGTTTTGAAGAAAAAAAAAGAAACAGGGAACACAAATCAGGGGATCCCAAAATGTGTATTGTATTGAAATCTATTTTCTGCAGCATTACAGAAATTTCTCTATACTAAGTATATTACTCCATATATAAGTACGTATGAGAGTAAAAATTGATTGTTTTTATAATATATCAACAATGTACTTTTAAATTTTAAAATTAATAATTAAATTTCAACTGACATGAAAAATAACATATCACATCTTGTGCTTACGAAGAGAGTGTGATGAGGCACAATGCAAATTACTATCCAGCGATGTGTCACATCCCGCATTTTGAAACTTTTGTTTCATTTAATGTTTTAAAATCTGTATTGTTAGCCATTATTATAACTTGTGGACAGTTCAGAAAAACTGAATTTGTGATTGGTCTCCTCGAAGATCACAGTCAATTGTATACTTTCAGTTCCACGATCTCCTAACCTCTACTCTCTATTGAAACTCACTTTAGTTTCTTTTGATCAGTTAATCTGATAGAATATAATAAAGTCATTAAGCTCTTTATATAATGATTTATTCATATATTTACATTTTTTAATTCAGGTCATTCAAAAATATTTCAGAAAATGCAACATAGTACATATCAAATCTCAGGAATATTTCAATAATTATTTTAACACTGCATGAACAATAAACATCAAACTTTTGAAACAAACTGCAGAAGACCTGCAGTGTATAGTAACTCAGTAAAATAAACATGTAAAATAACTGCAAATTATAATCTATACATTATTGTTCTCTGAATGAGATTTTGCTTCATTGCCCATTAAATTCGTGACAAATAATTACTGAGAAGAGGTGAAATATGTCAGGTACATCTACACATCAAAATTAATTAACAACTGTACAAAGTTACATGTTCCTAAAACATGTAGGGAAATAAATTATTTTATTAAAAATAAAATAAAATATGAATTTATCAAAATGGGCCTTCACATTCACATTCAAAATTATGTCTGGAGAATGTATTATTTTGTAATGTCCTTCATTTAATCTCTCTCACTGTTCTTCATTGGTTTGTGAAGTTTGCTGTTCACCAGCAGTTTGTTTTTCACTTGCTTCTACAGATGCTGATGTGTGTTCGCCAATTTCTTTTGCTCTTTCTAATGCTTCTTTCCTCTCTTTCTCATCCTCCAAAAACTTATTCCATCCCTGCAATCTCTTCTGTTTCTCTTCTTCAGTTTCAACAATTCTAAAACAACGAACAAGATATTAACACAAGTACTTTTAACTTTCTGCAATACATAGTACAGAAAAGGATGGTAACATTGCTGGAAGGGGATGCAGATAGAATTTTGGGGGAGTAATTTCAATGAGCCCGCCCCCCATCTTTGAAGTATTTCTTTTTAAAAAGTGGTAGCTTGAAATAAAAAAATAAATGCATAAGTATGTTCTTATTGGAAATACTATTTTGGATGTGAAAAGATCTATATATGGTAATTCAGAATAAATTGAGTAAAATTACAAACATTTTGTTTTCGGTAGCCAAAAAACACAAATTTTTCGGGTATTTTGAGTTTTTTGTGCATTTTGAGTTTATTTTTCTTAATAAAATAGTAAGAAAGCTACAAGATTTTCAAATTAACTAAATATTCCTTTATGATCTGAATTTGCCCTAAATTATGATAAGATAATGTAGTATCTTTTAGTTCCTAAGGTCATTACAAATAAAAAGTAATTAAAAAATATTTTTAAAAACTTACTTAAGGTTAATCTCACATATGAAAGTTTTGGTAAGGGTGGCAGTAGGCCTAGATGTACAAACTATGCCAACTAACAATTTATTTACAAAAAAAATTAGTGAAAAGTTCAGCAAATAATATGCATTGCTAACAAGGACTTAATACAAACAAAGCTCAATTGCAGTTCAGAGAATTATTGTCATAGTTCCTATCATGGCATGGAAAGTATTAAGACCATCCAATGTGTTCACATTATAATCTGTTGCCAAACATGATACCGGCAGAAAGTTTCATTATTTAATTTTGGTTCTTTATCTCAAAGAACATATGGCATGTAATTAAGTTTCAAATGTTGATGAAGTGAATTCAAAAGCACAATAAAAAAAAAAAGCTTTTATCTATGTATACATGTGTTAAACCTTTAACAAGGAAAGAGAAAATAAGACTGATTTCTTAAATTTAGGCATATTCTCCTCCCTACATAAGAAACAATGGCTTTTGAAATTGAAGTTCCTATTATTTGATCTACATGCTGTTGAGATACTATTTGGCTTAGAATGAAAATTTAGTTAATTTACCAAAACTTTTACCGAGGTATTTCCAGGTAGAAACCTGAAAGTTTTCTTACTGAGAGGTCATCCATAAATTACGTAATGCTCAAGAGGGGCTTTGAGTCAACTTCTTCGCAGTAGTCTCTGACCTCTGCGTTATCCATGGCGGCGTGTGCATGGCTTGTCAGAAATGTCCTTGCCTACGCGTCCTTCTTTCAAAAATTGTCCCCACTCTTGTTAGGTACAACCCGCATCGCCAACTACTCTTGACTTTAATTATCATAAATTTTGTCATGCAATAAAATAGAAAATTAATATTAATTGATGCTCTTTTATAATTTGCTTTTACTTATTGTAAATGGGAGGGGATCTAGCACACATTACGTAATTATTTAGCGGTCGGGAGGGGGTCAAGTGCATGGTGGTGGTGGTGGTGGTGGGGGAGAGCAAATATATAAAAAAAAAGCCTCCAAATTAGCGTTACGTAACTTATGGACAGCCCCTAATAACAAATAAAATAAAAATCGTCTACCTCATCTGTTTCAAGGTGGACTCCTTTACAGCCCAACATTGACTGCACTGTAATGTCTACCATCGGGCTTATTTTAATGAATCAAAATGATCGGGATTCATAAGCATGAAGTACTTGAACAATGATCAGTCCAGACTACGAGATTTGAATTTGGCTCCGTTTGCGTTTGGCAATTTCAACTTCCATACCACAGTTTGGAAAGATGGTGAAGGAACAGGGAAGCCAGACTTCTCATTAATTTTGTCGTCTACATTTTCTTCAATTTTCTCAATGTAAGTGGGCAATTGTTTTTCTTATCTGGTGATTCCTCAATTTTATAAAAAGTGTAATTTCTATTTCTACATATTGGTGAGACACATCTAAATATAATCGACACCAAAAAATGTAAACCGACGATATTTGATTTTGAAACTTGCTTTTGTCCATTTCATTGTTTAAAACTTTGCAAAAATTAATAAGCAAGAATTTGAATTTGTTTGCAATTGCTTGTTTGACAATATTTGGGTTAGTTTGACAATTGGTTACAGTGTAATTTTCTCCATACTTTACCATACAAATAAATCACATAAAAAATTCCGATTTTTAAACTTTTCTTTCTGAAATTGCAACAATAGCGCTGTTAGAAAAGGAGAGTTATTTGGGATAACCCATGTGTGAGAAGGGGACAGAGCTTCATAAATCACCGTAGAGCAATCCAAGGTCGAGAAGCTCTATAGAAACTTATAGCAAGAGGAAAAATTACTTTCTTCTTGTTTTGGGGCTTAATGTAGTACACATATACTCACTTATATTTAGTTTTACCATCCCAAGTTTCAGCAGAAATTTTTCGTTGACCAAACCAACGACCGTTTAGGAGTTTTATACATTCATCAGCCTCCTCTGGCTCACGAAAAGTTATCTGTGCTACTCCCTCTGGATTCCTCTGCAATTACAATCATAAATATTAGCTCATCATTTAAAACCCACTTGCATTAAAATTCACACAAAATTATTCAAAATTCCTTAAATTCCAAACATGAAAATATCAAGTCACACTACAAGTTAGTAAGTCAGTAAAAATGACATATTTTTTTAAAGACTCTGCGGAAATACTCAAATGAAACAGTAAACTTTTATTACTTGTTTTACCGCATACGTAAAAACCGAATCCTCACATTCGTGCTTATAGAAATGCACGTATTTTTTATGCCAATTTCTTCTTATCGATTTTCTTATGCAGATACCTACATCATAAACAACAACCTTCTTCACATCACCACACTTCGAGCATTCTTCTCGCAGGTCTTGCTGATATTCCAGGATGAGCGCTACTTCCTTCTCAAAAATAGCTGGGTCAAAGAGATTTTTTACAATAACGACACGCTCATGTTTGGAACGCTCGCCACGAAGTTTATCTGGACGCCAATCCAATAATCTAAAACATTCGCAAAGTTAATTAATTTAAAATTATCATTAATACAGAGAATAAAAACAATTTCATAAAAAATATACATCAAATGCAGGAAGAAATTATCCCCTAAAACGGTTTGAGCGTCATTTATTTGTAAGCTTTAATATAACTAAAGTAAGCGCACGTTTTCTTGAGCTTAGCTAATCATCTTGAGTGTTCTTTGCGTACTAAGTCGATCGTTTCACCTGTGGCGCGATAAGGGTTAAGAGAGAAAATATTTAACTTTTTAGCTCGTGCAAATACTTACCATGAGACGGGGGCGAATATTTCTATCAAATTTTGCAAAGAACGCTACTTTTATTCAGTATTTAACTTATTATAGTAAAGAAAGCGGTGGTAGGGATTCCGGAGCTAAAGAAAATGTTCACAGATTGTACATCTCCTCCGAGATGACAAAGAGTTAACTTTTTTTATGTTAAATAATTTATACTCATCAATTTAAAACTGGTAAAGAACAACTGATGCACCTTTAGTACAAAATATCACTGACTACTCGATGTTTTTATTTTAATAATTTGTACCAGATCGTAAGATGATGAAAAGCTGCTCCTACTGTAAATATGAATAAAGATATTGGTAAAGGTAAAAGATACCTTTTATTTATTTTACTCTAGTTACATGGCAATCTAACCGAGTGAAATAATATGTTCACTTACTTTTCTTGAATTTTCTTCAATTTTTCCTTATCTTTCTTTCGGCGTTTTCTTGGCTTCAGGTTTGGATTGAATTCGCCTTTCATTTGAAACTTGGCGCGTTCCACTTTCAATTTTTTGCCTCGAAGATCACTGCCGTCCAGAAGTTTCAATGCTAGCTCAACGGATTCAACCTGGGAGGATTAATGAAGTCCATTATTTCAATGATTTGCAATAACATTCTACATCATACTCTAAGAAAGTATTCAATAGAAAAGGCCCATTGGATCCTCCCCCTTCCCTGAATCCATCCCTATTCTTAAGAATAGAACGCATTTGTCTCAAATGACTGGCACAATCTGGTTCAATAAAATAACTTCCTTTTACCTGCTTGAATAAGAAAGGAAAAGGAATTTCCGATAAAACATTTCTGAGAATGTGAGTTTCTAATATTAATATATTAATATTTTTACATGGATAAGGTCTATTGTCTTTACTGCAACAAAAAATAGCTCATAAACAACAACATTGAAAACTTGCATTACATTTAATTTATTACCATGGAAAACAATAGTTGGAATGTTTGTCAGGTGTGAATGCAAATGAGAATTGGGGCTTTCGAGGGCATGGCGTCCGAGGAAGGTCTGTCAATCTCATGACAATGACGCCGGTATAGGAAGACTGTTCAGGTCTTCCTATACCGGCGTCCGACTGTCCGACAGCGCGTCTAATACATATTGTGCTCTGAACCAAAACTGCAAAACCAGGAAATGAGAAGGAATTTGGAAAAATCTGAAGGCGCAGATGACTCCATTCCAAGAAAACCATGGACGACACGCGTGACTACTGGCGAAGAAAACATAAACCAATCCCCTAATGCAGTCATCAGCAAATAAACAGTTTCTTTTAAAACATGACAAATTTACTGTCAAGATAATGTTGATATACGGCTGAAAATGATCTACGATATGAGAAGCATAAAATATAAAACATCATTATTTACAATCATGAACATTCAAGGAATAAGAGTTGGTATCTAAAAATTCTACATTTAACAGGTGTTTTATTACTCAAAATTTGTGATTTGTGAAATATCAATATTACTGCATAAAATGGAGAAACAGTTGCTAATAACACAAGGTGGCTTGATTAACTACAAGCGCGTGTGTGTGTTCCTGCTGAACGAAATTTGTTTTCCAAAAGTAAAAGGAAGCAGCGTTCAGAGACAAAAAGCATGCAGTCTGCAATGGAGCTCTCTTCCGGGTGGCTTGGTGAACCTGGTTCTCAGCACGTAGGGGGCAAGTTTGGTTTGCCCGAGCCGAGCTCGGCTGGTTCGAGAAAAGTTTGATGTGCAAGTCGCTCAATGCAGCCAGCCACAAGAATTCAGTTCGATCGTTCTCGGCGCCCAGACCAGCGCGCCTAGACTCCGTGTCTGAGAATGCTAGTTCGAGAACGATCAATACCGATACCGTTCCCGATAACGAAATCGCGGCGCGCCCTCCACCTAGGCCTGGTTATTCGGGTACAGCTACCACAGAAGCGGTCTACTACACGAACAATTCACAAATAAATTTGTTAGCACTACGCAAATACTTCATCTATCCTTCGGGAATCAAATAGATTCCGCGTCATATTCAAACATCTCTTTCACGAATGAATCTGTGTCAGAGGCCACCATTCTATTAAATATCTTAAACGCATTATTTATTTCACTTTCAATGGACGACAGTAAGAGCTACGTGTACACAAAAAACTAGTACAGCATACTCTGCAATGAAAACTGGAACATAAAATACGATTGCACAAGACCCGCAGCATTGTAGCCGTAGTTGTGTAATATTTTGAAACTTCAATTGTTTCGGAAACAGCGATTACTTGCTACTAATATGTGGTTTCCCGTTTGCTAAATTATTTTTTAGGTCTCCTTTATAATAGCTTACATAGCACCTAAGCTTCTAGCAAATTACACAGCGCGTCCGCCGATGCTTCGAGGATAGACGCGAATGAGCAGCCCCGATACTTCCGTGCCTTCACAGAGATCTTCTGTTACAATATCAACATATGAAACTGGGTATGAGTGTATCAACTAGGAAGAAAGAGACAATTGAGGGATGTCACGTCGGTTACTAGGGGCGCAAGTTTGTTTGGGAGAGGTTGGCTCGGGTTCGTAAGAAATGGATGCCTGAATACAGGTCGAGATATTTTAAGTGATATTCTGATTAAAGTATCTAAATAGTAGCGTCTTCAAGAGATTAGAAGATTGGAACCTCGAGGAAAGCATTTAAGAACATTAATAGGTGGTTTTAGAATAAGAAACAAAATATTCGCAGGTAATAGTGTGCCGATTGATTGTAACCCGAAATCACTAACAATATACTTTCTTAGTGTTGGAACTTCAAGTGTTTTATTTAAAAATAGTGGAACCCGGCAGACATTGTTCTGCACGTCTCTGAGCAGGAGGGGTAATATCGAGAAGCGCCGGATCAGCAAAAATGTAATAGAATGTTCAGCAAAGTCTCATCCTGCAGATAATGGTGTGAAAAACGTTTCTCTGAATTCTTATTCTCACATAAACTTTCCGGATGAAGAAGATAGAGATGTACCAACTTTCAGGGAAATCGGTCGCACGTTGTCGGAGTTAACCGTTCTTCTTCTAGAGAACTCGTATAGAGAGCGAGGGAGAGAGAGAGAGAGAGAGAGAGAGGAGAGAGAGAGAGAGAGGGGGTGAATGGACAGCGACATTAGGTGGGTGAAAAACAGCAGCTTTCTTGGAGATACAACGATTGCAGGCATTTACAGGTGCATACACCGATGCAGGACATGAATTCATTAGATGCGGTACACCTCCGTATAGGGAGCGCGCTCGCCCTCCCATACTGCTTGGCTCTCGGCCAGGGAGGTCAATCGACAAAACAAGGCCTACTGCCGCGGCTCTACCGCGCAAGAACAGACGAGCGATGGGCGCGTGGGAGGGTGAGCCGTCTGGTGCCACGCCCCCTCCCCTTCGGGAGCCGAACGCCCTTCGCGCGGCGCAGGTCGGCCCACATCGCGGCCACGGGCCATCTGGGTCATCGCGGCCGCCCCGCGCCATAGCGAATCGCAAGACGGCCATTCCCCGCTCTTCACCCCTCGCCCCACCCAACAGCGAGCGCGTTGGCGCTGAATGAATGCACGGACGGACGGACGGAAAAATTGAACAGCACTACCGAAAGAGTACGCTACACGAATTCTTTTCAGAGTCGATCTCTCAAGAACCTCATCCAGCCTTTTGTCGCAGTATGAGAGTGGAAAATAGGCTTCTCGTTCATCTAAGGTGTACTTCCAGCCAGTCAAGTATTTAACTCAAGTACGTAAAGACTGGAACTGTGAGCGCAACACAAAAATTACCCGCCGTAAACAGCTCGTCTCGGCCGCTGAATAATCGCTTGATGGCTCTCGGAGCCGCCGCTGCCGCGTCGCGCGTGCACTCGGACTAAAGGGCCTTTCGCAATGAAGATGTTGATGCAGACGGCAGAACATAAACATGTACTGTTAACATGAATATGGACGTACGATTCAGAATGACCGCTACAGTGAACCGCGTTGGTTTTTGTTTAATGAAAGGCCTAGAAGCTCTTTCTATCTTGCTGCGGTACACGAATGTGTTATCAGATAATGTTGACGTTTGAAAATTGCAAACTTGCAAGTTTTGTCTTATGTTGGTCATTCTGAATGATTCCATCAAATAACATCATGTCACTACGCTGTTGCGTTTATGTTACGCGTGGGTGTATTCTATGATTACATTTTCTCAATGCTTGAAGAGTTAGGAGAGGGAATACATTTATCCAATCCGAAGCTTCCATTTCAAATATTGAAGCTCCCGATTGGATAACAGAACCTATCCTAATTCGCCAATTATATGGTAAAACTTGTTATGCTGAATTCTAACTATTCCGTAAATGAATACTGTTGAGTGATGTTACAACTGTTTCACGGCAAGTATATCATATGTGCCATTTGATGTCATTTTATGAAAGATTTCTTGTAACAAAAACGGTCGTTCATAATGATGGAATACAAAACCTTATTTTACTTTAAGCAGGAAAGTTTTAATCAAAATTTGTTCTGAGATGTCTTTCAAACTCGGTTGTTTCATTTTGAAAGAAAACGCGATAACACATTCTTTCCATTAATTTTTTCTTCAAACTTTTGTAGTATAGTGCTAAATGCACTATATAAAATCACATGAACGCCATTTTCCTGTATTATTTTGTTTATTAAAAAAATATACAAATCTATTTTTTATAACCCTCTCACGTACTTAATATTTAAATTATTGGCGTTTTGTATACATACACTATTGCATTTGAGAACAAATGCTTCTCGTGACGTGGAAGTTTCCTAAAAGCTCCTCGTGACGTCGCAAACTTTTTCTATAACATGAGCTCAAAATACAGCATTTTCAGAAATGCTGGAACGACATTTTTTTCAAAAACGTCCCAATTTTTTCTTGAATATTTTTATACGATAGTTCTAAAACCACTGAATAACATGACATAGTCCCATTTTGATGTATGCATTTGTTTTTTTTAACTAGGTGATATAACAGCACATACTTTCACCATTTTTAAAAAAACTTCGCAATTTCCGGAAATTCAGACTTGGACGAAAATGACACCTGCGTCATTCATTTAAGTGACCCTTGTATACGTGGAAAAGTTGAAGATCGATTGGAGCGGGTTTTGAGAAAGGGTGTTTTTTATAAATTGCATTAATTTCAAGCACAAACTACTCATTTCCTCAAATGTTGTATATGAACTTTTTTAAAGATTTTTTTAGAACAAATTGTGTTTAAGGCTAAAATCTTAATCTCAAATTATGTAGTTTTAAAATGTTAATTTAAGGATCCCCAAATAAAATAACCGGTTCAAACTCAGATGGCCTCGAGTTTATTTAAATCGAGAGCGGAATATCAATTCGAAAGGAAAAAAGAAAAAGAGAGAAGAAAAAAACGGCTGAACGGTTTAGGCGTTAGCGTGAAATATAAATGGACAAACACGTCTTGTTGTCAATCGATTTTTAGGAATCAATGAGCCATAAAACATGAATTTTGGCTACACAAAGTGTTAAAGGAAGAAACTTACTATATTTAGGAACAAGATTTATCCAAATTTTTCGTTGCCAGGGCCCGGTAATAAAGAGTTTTTCTGACCAAAATTCGCAGTTTCCCGGCGGGCGATTAGAACAGTTTCTCGTGTTACGATGTAAGGGGAAAAAACTACAAATTACACCAATGTAATTCTTTTAAAAATACCTCCGTCGTTAATATTTATATTAAGGGCATTTCTTATACATTATTTTATTTGTGAGTATAAGTACTTGAAAGAATTTCAGATGAAGTTTCTCGAAAACTCAAATGATTTTTGTGAAAATGAGTTTAAATTGAGCATTTTGAGAAACTCTCGATCGATATATTCTTAAAATCGGTTCCAAATTTTTCAACCAAAATTGGCACGAATGCCTGTTTTACTCGTCTACAACATTCTTAAAATTTTAGTTCTACCATTAGGAGACCGAAATATTGAGATGGCAACTCTAATGAGGATGGGGCAAATCCGGGAAGCTAGTGCAAAATAAAGAGAATAGAAAACGAATAAGTGCCAGAAAGTCTATGCCATTCTGTAGTACCTCTAGATATAATACTGTTTTCACAATCAACAAGAAAATAAGTGTGCAACCCTTCCTGATCCTTCGCAAGTGATTTATTTTCCGGAGAGCAGGCTCGTTAACTCGAGAAGCCACGGCCATGTTGCCACATTGTATTCACGATGAACGTCCTGGGCCGTGCCAGAGCGCTCGCTGTAACATTATTTGTGTTAAAACACAGCTGCACTGTCCGCCTTCTTGAGAGTTCAACAGGTGTAGGGAACCGGACCGGTTTGAGAAACTGTGGATGCTTTGACCGAGCTATGAGGTCCCTACTAAAATAAGATTCAGCGTAAGACGGATCGTAAAATAATGATCGGCAAGTGAGGTGCTATTGGCATTAAAATATTATAATTCAAGTTGACGTTTTGGCTTCCATTTTTATTTGAATAATTGGCAGCTTTCAATGACCTAGCAGTTACCATCACAAGTCCACAGGCCTAATTTTGCGAGTAGATACTACCATTGTTTCAAGGTTAATAAAGTTAAACTCAATACTAACGCAACGTGGTGTATTAGTGTAGTGTTGCGTATGCTGTTTGTTAATTCTGTACCATTTATTTACAATCAAGAATGTATGGAGATTCATTCAAACTATCGCTTTACAGTGATGTAATTTGTTTTATCAGAAAAACTACAAATTATCCAACCGTAAGGTATGACCTGAGGCAATATTTATAGTAAAAGTCGCTAATAAGCGTCGTCTCATCATGAAACAATTCAATTTTGAAAATCCCATTTTTTTTCCGGGCGTTTACGAAAAACCCCTTATTGCGGCCTCTGCCTCCCACTGTGCTAAATGCGTGAATGGGGGCGCCCCAAGCACAAACCCAGAAGCTGTACAGAGGAGCTGCAAGGCGGCTGAGTGCACGCGCGGTTTCTGGCAATCGTCAACGGCGATGGCAACGGCAACGGAGGGAAGATTCTCGCTGCTCCAGCAGTTCAATCACCGCTCCAATCCATCAGCTCCGCATCGAGTCTCTCCATCTCTACGCGAACCACGCACGCCGCGACGCCGCCCTCCCGGTTTCCCGATTCCTCTGCCCCGCACATGGCGCTCGTTTGTTGATCCGACGTCTGCGAAACGCCTCGCAAAGTTTAGATTGTCTTTCAAACACGCCAAGAATGAACTTTCCGTTATAGTTTGCACAAGCTCGATGACGTCGCTGGTTCCTCGGTTTTGCTCATTTAGATTGATTGGATTATTAATATTTATTGACCGGCGCCCATGGGCCAGGCTGCACGCGCTGGGCGGCGGGCGGGCGGGCGCGTTGGCTGACACTCTCCAACGAGTGTCAATCCCGCTGCTATGCGGCTGCGCCCCGCCCTCCCCTTGCGCCGCGGGCCCAGAGGCGCAGCTGCCGCCTCCAGAAAGAGCACAAAGGCGCGCCTCCGTCTGGATACGACGGCAGCGGCGCGCGCACACGCCCACCGGCGCCTTCTCCTCACCTATCCGACACCTCGCCGCGTCAGACGTCCCGCGACTGGCGCGCGCCCCTGTGTGTGTCTTCCTCCCAGTGTCAGCTGACGGGAGGCGGGGCGGCGGCTCGCGACCTCGGAGGCGGGTGCGGGTGTGGGGTCGGCAGGTGACAGAGGAAAAGAGGGCGGGGGGAGCGTGGAAGGTGTGTCGGCGGCGCCGGTCGCCAGAATAAACGCGCCTTACATCGCCGCTAATTGCCCTCCAGCGGCGGCGCGGGGAGCGGCGGCGGGTGACGTCATTGGAATTCGTCGTAGATTTACGCGGCGTAAAAATAAACGGTCCGTGACCGCAGCATTCAGCGCGCTTGCCCTTCCACGTGGCCGGCTCGCTGGCGGGCGGGCGGGCGGGCGGGCGAGCGCTGGAGCCGCTCCGCGACCGCCGTCAATCGGCCCCTTGAGGCGCCCGCACCGGAAGCGCCGGAGTTTTCGAATAAACACGCTACTAAAATAAACTGTTCATTACACGGGCGCTGAGCGTTCGTTGGGGAGTGGCGGCGCCCCTGGGCCTTGAGGCTGTCGGCGGGGGTGGGGGTGGGAGCGGGGCGGGGGCGGGTTGTGCTTGGCGGTCCATCACCGCCCTCGTCAAATGTGGGGCGCTACATTTCAATCTCCACCTCCACTCTATGGATTTTAACACAAGAAACTTTGTTTCCTGCCACGCGACTAGTCACTGCTGGCTTTCCACCGCCTTGTTCCCCTTTTTAAGATAATCGCGGTGGCGTGAGGCAATGTCGCCTACTTGTGAGTTTCTGGAGACAGCCTCCTCCGCTTCGAGGGAGACAGACCGTCGAGGACGATTGGCCCGCCCTTCGGATTGTGTGCTGGCAGGATTGCGGATGATCCGTCGAGGTTGCTGAGCATCTCCGTATCCCAACGTTTATAGGAGGATTCAATCAGGTTTCTGACGAAAGCAGTTCGCATAAACAACGCTTCTCCAGAAAGTGATCTCGTTCAATAACTTCTATTCCTGTGTCGAAAAAATGTGATTACGTTACAGCAGGAACTCGAATTCTGAAGTTCCGATTAATCGAGGTTAAACTTGTGTAGCCTCCATATTTTCGGAAAGATAAATACAAGAAAAATATTTTTTTGACATTGATTTACTGATTTCATTTTTCACATCATTTTAAAAAAATAATGATGTTGAGAGCGTGTGTTCGGGACTTGAAAATTACTGGAGGCCACAGCTAAGAGATGTCGGCCGGCGCGGTGTTCCCGTGGGATGAAGTGAGGCCTCTTCACACACCCATCTCCCATTATTGCCACTCACTCGACAACGCCACTCAAAACAAAGTGTTAACAGAAAATCATTCCGCCACATGTCGTGATTTTGATTTTATTAATAATTTCTTTTTCTTAGAGTTAATCCACACAAGTCTGCAACGCCATCTCGTCGGTGTATGTCTCCCTCACGACGTCCCAGACGGGATTGGGGGAGGTGATGGAATGATAAACAGTGGGAAGGCAAAGATCAGGCGCGTTGCTTAGGTGCCTGGAAGTGCTCGGTTACCTCGGAAACTACTATTCAGAGCAGTAAGTCTACGAATTCCATTCCGACAGGCTCCACAAACTCACCGACGTGAAACAGGTCAATTTCTTCCTCCTACCGGGTACAAACCCGCGGCCTCGCCGGTTGGCTCCATCCGTGCGGTCTGTACGCTCCTGTGAGTGTATTTCTTCTTTCCAGGCGCATCAGCTACTTCGATCGGTAGTACCACAGAATACTGCTAGTTAGAGCCGGATGGTGGCGGTGTTCCTCATCCGCTGGAGCGTGCGATCAGGCTCCATGTTGAGTTCCCCCTCAGGCATCTCCCCCAGCAGGGCACCTCCCCAGCCGACGCAAGCTCTGAACATTCGACTGTTTCCCCGAAATGTGTGGGTCTGTAGACCACGTAAGTGAAATGTCCGTGTGTAAAGGAGAGGCGGGAAAAAGAAGAGAGATCGCGCGCGGTCCGGGCCCATTTGGTAGGTCATTGGTTAAAAGACAAAGTAAGCATGCGTTCATTAAGTCAATATTTTTTTATTTTGCTCGTGGATTAATTCTTTAATTATTTTGTTCTGAAAGCCCAAATTTCCAAAAAGAGATTCAACGTTTGTGGTTTCTCATAGTGAATTTTAGTCAATTATTTAGGCGTGAGGCGCCATCCTACATCCTTCACTATATCATTTTAATATCCCTGATGTAGTCTAGGCTTTCGGGTGTTTTTCTGTTTCTTTACTAACATTCCGTGACACACTCTTTATCGTTAACTATGAATTTCAGGACAGAAGAAAATTATATGAATGAATTATTAAACCTATTCGATTCACTATTTGAGGATCCTATCCGATTCCGCTACGTTCCACAACTCCTTCATAATTATTCAGTCGAAGGGACACGCGGGTGCAGCCTAAAACAAGAGGGGAGCATTTACGTTTCTGGGTCCTTCTGCCCCCAGTGGGCCCCTTTTCTATTCAACATTTTTTTTACAAATGATTTGTTTTTACTAGTTAATAAATAAAATATAATACAAGGCGAATTAAATAATTTAATGGAAATTAGAATACAATTGGTATTATGATGAACCATTACAGCGTTGCAGATGGAGAGCCTCGTCCACAAATTCTTGTAGCCATTCCCCAATTTGTGGGATTAGAAAGGAGGAAATCGGAAATTGATTATATTTACGGAAATAGAATGTTTTATTACTTAGGACTATATGGCCCTTCTCGAAATTTCAGAGATGTTAGGCTCCTTGTGCGCACGCCTGGGGTCGGAGGAGACTCAATGTTGCCTAAATTAATAAATGAAATAATTACGTATGAACGATGAAGGGGTTTGGATGCAACTCTAAATCCGCCTCGTGCGAAGTAGAAAAGGAGCGCATCGTGAGCGTTGACCCGGAGAAAGCGCCAGGGTTGGGCGGGGGCGGCGGTGGGAGTGGGGGGCGGGGTGAGACGTTGGAGGAGCGGGGCGGGCAGGGGCAGGGATAGGGCAGGGAGGGGGCGGGGCCGATCGCCTTTTTCAGAGCGGCCGAGTCGCCAGAGAAAGCCAGCGCCAGATCGACCATCTTGGCGCAGCGCATCGCAGTCCCCGGGGCTCCATCGCGATAAGACAGCGGGGCCGATGTTTTCTTTGTAGTTCGTCAGGGGTAGCCAACCTCATACCGCGCGCAACACGCCTTGCGCATTTCCACACGCGAATCTAGGTGCGGCGTTTACTACATGTACCTTATCTGCCGACTTACGTTCGTGCTTGGGATAACAACACGATAATAGGGATTGGAGAATAATGTGCTTACCCAAAGGCAGACCATCTCTCCAAAAGTCAAGATATTTCCGAAACTTGTGGATTGAATGAGAAGTATACAAATCAATTATCTGCAGGTATTATACTTGCATAACCACATATCACACCAGGTTGGTCAATGTATCTAATGTGTCACTCGGCTACTCAAGTTAGTGTCATTTCAAATTTTAAAAACATATGGATGGGATTTTATCATGAGAATAACATCTATGTTAGCAAATTTCGAAATTTCCAGATATTTCCGCAGTGGATTTACATCCAGGTATACAGTGCCATGAAATTATCAGCGAGTCAATATTAGGGACATGAAATGGTGTGAAATGTCGAATTTGTTGAAATTATGCAACAAACAAAAATTTTGAAACAACTGATTTTTTTTCTATCATCGTTTCATTATTTTAAATTTATTTTCATAGTTATCTAATAAATACTTTCACAGTGTTTTAGTAAAATTCTCCAACTTTTACTTCACCAAAATCTGCAACTTCTGTTATTTTCAGGTTTGTTAGGTGGAAACAACCCTGCATTACTTAACACTTAAGGTAGTGACACAACACCTTCTGGAGCCGAGATTGCATTTCATCTTCGTCAGATTAAAGAAAAAAGGACAACAAAACAAACACCACGCGGTGATTGGGCAGTGGTTGTGCGGGTCAGTCCGGACAGGCTGCCTAAGCCAGTCGCAAGGAGAAATCACAGGGGACAGGTGGCGTGGGATGGTAAAGGCAAAGGCGTCTGTAGGTAAAAGGTAAGGTGGAAGGTAATCCGGGAGGCAGGGGGGCCGAACAGCATGTCTCAAGGGTTCAGTCCATCAAGATTCTTCTTGACTAGGATTTTCGTGTCACTTGGGACGCGTGGGATTGTTACTGATTTATGCCGGATGAATGCATGAGAGGTCTGCCAACGTAAACAGCTTTATAACAACATTGGACCCCAAGGTTTTGCTGAGAAACCCGAATGAGATTCCACCTCGGCACCCCGCTCCCGGCCGCGCCAGCCCCAGGTGATGAGCATCCGATGGCAGCATTTTATGGCCCACTGGGATTGCTTCAATGCACTTTCAAGATGTAATGCTCACTTTCCGAGGAGATCACGGAAGTTTGAAAGGTCGATGAAGCTTCAAACTTCGAAGAGATACAAAGATATAGGTGTTTCAAAAAAATTTAAATCGTCAACATTTGAATTTATTGATTATACCATACGTAACTGGCCCCATAATTGAGACCCGAAAGATTGAACACCATGGATGATATGTAATCTAAGATCGTTTTATGATTCCCTTCGAAAGCCACGAACGAATTCCCTGCTCAGGCTCGCGAACACTCCCGCAGCACCGCTGTTTGAACTAAAACAAAACTAGTGGTACAGCACATTACTTCTGGCATTATGTGTAACGGCTAGGCAATATTATAACACTACATGAACCTGAGAAAGTTTTCAACGTACGATTTTTTTTCTTTGCGCCGAGATTAGAATTCAGGCCCTTACCGTTAACACGCCAGTCGCCTATCTAGCGTACTTAGCTGTACAGGAGTGCCGCCTCCTAGGCACAGATGCCAACGTTTCGGCCGTCCTACTGCGACCTTCCTCAGGGCGAAATGCACGATCATTTATTTCAGCGCTCTCTACGCTATCAAAGGACAAAGTCAATCGATTTTTTCGGTACAAAGGACCAAAAAACTTGGATTCTTACAACAGAATGTGTCAGAGGAAGTAACATACTACATATAGGGACAGGACAAATCAACGTTCTCGTTACCAGGGTCCGACACAAAGTGCTCCTGTCGAAAATCACCAATTTCCGTCGCAGGATTACAATGCTTTCTCTCCTTAGGAGGTAACAACGATAAAGTCTAATCGTTTGAGGGCGAAAGTGGGTTGGAATAGCGGATTTTATTTCCTCCTTTAATGTTAATTGTGGAAAGGCTTTGCTTCCCGTGAAAGACGATGGGTGGGGGCGAGCGAGCGCGACGCGTGGGCGGCCGCTCGACCGTCTCTCTCGGAATAGACTCGCCGCCCACCAAGCAACGCGCAGCAGGCCGCGATGCCAATCCCACGCCTTGCGCGCCGCGCCGCCCATCCTCCATCACGCCCACGCCCACACGCCCCGCCTCGCCCATTGACCGGCGACTCGACTCGACTCGCCTCGCCACGCCAACCATACAAACGCAAACTCTTTACGTACACAGCCACATTCACACTGCAAGGCACTTCTTTACTACCTTATCTCGCCTACATTAGTATTTTATTCCTGTTTTAATTGCTCACTGCTACCTGACCAAGGCTGGTTTGCTGTCCTAATAGTTTCGTAGTGAAAAGTTCCACATGTCTCAATCCTGTTTGGGTGGTAATCGTATTCGTAATTCTGCATATACTTCACATAATATCACTTCAAGGTATACTTTATTTATTCATTTACCGGCAAAAACAGTTAAAAACTGCGTGCCGTAATGTGGGGAGAGTGTACGAGTATTCTGGCACGTTTTCTTAAATTCTGGGTCCCTACCCCCCACCCGTTTAGGCAAGAATTGAAAAGAAAATATTCGCTACGATATAGTAAAAACTATTTGTAAAAGCATATCAGCTACAGATTTGGGCTATTATCCTTCGCGTGCCCTTCGTTTGACCCAACGAATTGACTTACTACCGCCAAAACATGGATAACGATAATTTGAAAAACAAAATTTACCACTGAACACTATAAAACGTGCTCAGATAGATGAGTAACATTTATGACCATCAGCATTCACTCAAGGGTCAGGGAAACGGACGAAAAACCTGATCGAAACGGGAATCATTGCTGATAAGGGACCAGCGTCCTTTTCTCTATGCCGCTTGAAATTAAAGAAATAAAAAACAACAACAATAATAATAATAACCTAAAAAGGCTACAATTTTTTTCTTTGGACACAGGAAAGGACGCTTATGCGCAGATCCAATTTTTGACTTTCAGTATTTTCGAAAATTGCAAACAAAAAGGTAACCTTGCAAAACTACAATATTGCCGATAGAGATTTTTTTAAATGAAATATCTTCTTTAAATTATATATTGAAATAATGTAAATGAAAAACTTTGAAATTTTGAAAATTACAAATGAAAACGTTATAAAGTTTTTTTAAAGCATCTGCAATGTTGAGTTAGCTATGAAGTTGGTGGAGTAGGGGTAATGTGAGTTGGGTGCTAACTCTAAAAACTGTAGTAAGAATCGGAGCGCGGAGAAAAAATGCAGATTCCTGTAATATTATAATGAGGGTGTGAAATGTCATATTTTCCTTTTACTTTAGAACAATGCCATTTAATATAGAAATTCATTTTATCTTATGACAAAAGGAAATGGCACATTTTTATATGTATTTCCCCCCTCCTTTTATCGATTTCGCCTAATATGTCATGTTTCAACTTTTTCTGTAATTTTTAATGGATTTTGCGCTGATTTAATCGATTTTAGTGTTATTTAAATGGTACTTGCTTCAAATAATATTTACGAGATGCCACAAATGTGCTCCACAGAATTCTTGAGTAGCCTATTCGATTTCTTCGCTCATGTATTGTAATGTCAAGCATTGTGAGTACTACGTAATCTGAGGTTCGTGTGACGCTTATCGGTGCCATTGTCAGTTCCGCCGGTTTCGCAATAAATAAAGACAATTTTTCTTGTAAAGAACGGTCCCAACCAAAAATTTGCAAGCTGAGTTAACTTGAACAAAAGGCAGAAGCCTCGATTACATGAGTAACATATCCAATTGCTTGAGTTGTTCATCTGAAGTGGTTTTAATCAAACTTTTTGAACTCTTTCTTCTTTGTTTTCAGGCCATTTTAAAAACATTTTAAGAGCATTTTATTCATCATTTTTGGCAGAGTTTAGGTCATCCAAATTCGCCTCATTATAATACAGCGTAGCCGTTAAAAATAATGGGTAAAAGTATGTGCTGTTTAGTTTTAGTTTAGTGCATTACTTTTTTTCTCTTCATTCGTAGTATGGAATACATAGTATTCAATTCGTAGTATGGAGAGAAAATAAAAATAGCTGTTCTCCGGAGAAAAAAGTCCAATCTGACTTGTACATTTCTATTCCGATGAACAGGACAGAAAATGTATGCATAATGTATTATACAAATCCACTAGCATTCTCTTTATGTCAACCGTACCTTCAGTTATTTACCAAAGCAATTCAGGCGCTCGAAATTCGTGTAAATGAAAGATTATGAATGATTTTACATCAATTCATGGAAATCATTACAGTTGGAAGGGCCCTGGCGCGCATTATACGAACCCAAGTTGCGTCGATGCCCAAGCGGAGGCGGCATGTCGTTAATGGGCTGGAAGCGCCTCGCGTCTCGAGCGGCGACGCGCCACTGGGAGGAATAAAAAGGCGTCTGGCGGTTGCGACAGCGCGTGTCACTGATGATGCCGCGCGCTCCCCACGAGTTGCATACAAATCGGCGCCGAGGAACGAGGAAGAGCGATGGCCAGCGGACAGCTCGAGCAGCGCTATGCACAGCAGAGCGGGCGGGGCCTGGCGGGACGGGGCGGCGCGGGCGGGCGGGGTGGGGAGGGGCGAGGCGGGGTAGGGTGGGGGGGCGAGCGGGGCGGGGCGAAGCGGGTGCGGGGCGGGGTGGGGCGGGGATGGGGCGGGGCGGACGGAGAGCAGCTCTCAGGGGCGGGACCATTAGCAGCTTTACAGCACCCGCCGTAAAGGACAGCACTAAACGCGCAAATTCGCTCGCTTCAACGACGACTTGTCGCAGCAGCCACTTGAGTACATAATAGGTAGTATAGTACGTCCCGTATAAAGTTGGGCATTCATTCGACGACTTACAAGGACAGTGCAAAGGCATGATGCACACGACATACAGATGTGATGAACAACATATGTCTACACGAGTGAAGACAATAAAACATATACACACTAATGCGCCCATGCCTAATACGCCCAAAAGAACAGCAAACCCGACGATAAAAAAAATTGATGACACCTCAGCGTAGAAAACAGGATCGCTTTCAACCAGATATAGTCATATCTTCTAACAGACTTTCTACACATGAAATACAATTGTAAATGGTCCAAATTCGAGGCATCTCCCCTACTGAGAACAAAATACGGACTGTAGAGTCGTAGGCTTCCGCGGCCGGAGTCGTTGAATTCTTGGCTGCCGGGATTCTGCCCGGGATTGAATATCAGCAGTATAGCTCTGAAGAAGGCCACAGCAAGATGGCCGAAACGTCAGCTCCATCGACCATGACGCGGCTAATCCCGGACAGCCAAGAATTCAAAATACGGACTGAAAATTCTGTATACATTTTTTGGATAATTTACAGTGTAAATAAAATATTAGGCGACTAATAATAATTATAACGATAATAATAATAATAATAATAATAATAATAATAATAATAATAATAATAATAATAATAATAATAATAATGCCCCGAGGCGTAGGCGGTTGCGGCAGCAGCCACCGTCTGCGCCGAGGAAGCTGCAGGTTCGAGTCCTGCGTAGGCATAATCGTATTTGTTATTATCCTTCACCCATCATCATCCTATCACCTCATAATATACACTGCAAAAGTGTAACAACATTGTACCGCCGGATATAGCTGAAAAGCTGATCCTAAAAGTTACACACGTATAGCGTGGTCAGAAATAGCCGATACGCCAATAATAATAATAATAATAATAATAATAATAATAATAATAATAATAATAATAATAAATTATCGGAAAGAAATGAACACACGCACCTGAGGCGTGATTAATATGGAACGGTGAATTGAAATTGAGTGCAATGACATGTAGAATTGAAAATGACCAACAAAAAATGTTACAAACATAACTTATCAGGCATGTAGGGGATCGAAGGTGATCTGTTTTTTGCCCATAAACGTGTGATAGAAATTTTCATGTAACGAAGATACCATGTGACACTAGCCTCTCTTCGGAAAGCAATTCATAATTAATTTGTGTTTGGCAGTTCACATTCTAACGCAGCCAAAAATTTCGTAAATCTGCTCAACACCAGTGCTTTATGAATTGCCTTACAACCCTTCCTATCCAAACCTATAAGAAAAAATCAATTTATCTCAGAAATGTCCTAGAAACTTGTAACAATTATTCTGAGACATCAGTAGACGACGCACCCTTGAGGATGGAGTTCATGAGATCTTGTGTCCTAGCCAGAAAACTACCTGTCGAAGACAAAGTAAGCCCTGTGCAAGTGACAAGCCTTTTGTGGGAGTTTCCCAGACAGCCACGGTATCGAGGCGATGTTCGTTAAGGCCTTTACGATCCGCATTGAGTAGACTGCGCACGAGGAGAGCGGGCGAGTGCACAGTGCGTCCCCGCGGCTGAGTTCGCCGTGCTGCGCCCGGCGCGCCGTCCGCAAATAGCCTCCTGGCCAACCGGCGCAGTTCACGGGCGCAGCGCCCTCGCGCCGACCTCCACCGCCAGCGGCCCACGCGCCCAGTATACGCGCGCATTCAACGGCGCTGTGGATTTGGCGAAACAAATACGAAACTGATGAGATCCAACGATTAATGAGGCAGCCGCAGGATGCTTGTTTTCACATCCTCGCAGAGCGAGTCCTGATAGCTGCAGTTCCAATTCAAAAGATCAGCGTAATCAATATAAACTGTAGTTACCAGCTCTTGATCATGAACTTCATGTAAACAGATGTAGACATTGGAAAGTAATAAACCGATGAGGCACACCAACACTTCCAAGCAAGCCCTCAGTGAGAAATGCAATTCTTCGTGTTTTTATGTCAGAGAGGCTGCCTATTGAGATTCCTTGCAGGCGTGAGGCTTTGAGGTAAATTGTAAGGCAATGATGTTGATTACTGGACCCGGAATGATGCAGGACCGCCCCGATGTGCGATACCCAAAGTTGTTGGCTCGAAACCTACTCAAGGTATGAATGATTTCACGTCAAATTGAGGAATGGGAGGTGTCGTTTCCAGTCCTTCTGGTATCACCCTTAATTCCATATTCTGTCCTCATGCTTTGGTCCTTCACGGTAATTTTAAAGACGATGTGCCATGCTGTGAGTGGAAAGAGTAAGACAATGGCGCTATCGGAAACTCAGCCGGACCTTCAGGCTACCTTGGGCATTTTGGGATCGTCTATCCAAGATAGGCCAGAGGGTTCATGGTATCTCGCAGGTGATGCTTGACAGAAGATGAGCCCTTAGGTGGGTTTGACCCAGCTGATTAGTGTCATTGCAGAGAACCGCAATCTGCCAAGGCAAGCCAAAAAAATCTTTCCTGCTGATCCCAGGTCCGGAATAGGTTTTCCGCGTGAAGACGACGCCTCATCCGATTTCTGCGCCATATCTCACCCCCGCTCCCCGGAGTCAGTGAGCCGTCGCGACGCATGCCGCACGAGACGTCGCGTGCAGCGGGGAAGCACGCGCGGCGTGGGCGCCGCACTTGCAAATCGCTAAGGGCCTGACCTCGGCGACGCCGCCACGGAGAGCGCATCCGTCGCGCGACAAAAGAGGAAGGAAGCGGGGAGGGGCTGCTGCAGTGGCGCTGTTTTGCTGCGGGTGGGGCCGGATGCAGCTGCAGCAGTCAGCCTCCCCCACCCCGCCTCATAGAAAGGGCATCCCGCACGTTCTTCGGAGCGAGCGCAGTTGGCCACGGAGGCGTTGTTTATGTAATAAAGACAGCACTAAAGACGCTTCTCCAATTCCGACCGGAATACACAAAGGAACTAAGCTCCCAAAGTATATCAGAATAGAATGTTAGCATCTGGGTAGTTCGGCTGCTGCCAAGCTGACATTTTTCTCCAGAAACATGTCAGCTTTCTTGACGTAAATCTCATAACACGTTCTGAAGAAGGTTTGAAGAGAATGAGTGTCATATATGACGGACATAGAAGAGGAAGGAGAGAGGAGATTCTGTTTCCTATTTAAACAAAGAATCAAGCTCTAAGACTTGCGAGCTAAGGTCAGAAATTAATAGCCCGCAATGAAACATTCAAAGTTTTACGAATTTTTCACCAAGTACCCATGACTTGCATTTTACTGTCATTAACGATTAATATTCATACGAGAACATTAATTGAAGCTGTCAGCAGTGACTATGACTATGCGAAAGTCGTCGCATTCCCCTCCCACTCTAGAGCATCAGGGGCTCCCTGTTGATGGAGCAACGCGGAACTGCTATCTGAACGTAATGGTCGAGAGTGGCCAAGAAGTCAGGAATGAGCTCGAAGTGGCTGCGAAGCTATTACAAGAAATATCGCCATGTCGGCGTGATTTGCTAGGCAAGTAAGGTGTGCGCCTGCACAAAATAAACGAATTCCGCTGACTAATTCTTAAAAAACAAGAATATGAAATATGAAGAAATACAAAAGGTATGTTGTGAAAACGCGATAAATGCAATATTGTCTTTTCCAACAACTTTACTACACGCGAATTGCTGTTTTATAACATGGGCACTTAACTCATTCTATCCTATTCGTCGGCGAGGAGATGGAAATTTCTTAACGAGACGGTCTGGAATTACCTTGGCCGTCATGAAGTCTGCACACCAGTCACGAGCTAATACTTCGATTGCCTGATACATTGCGCAACTACAGCAATGCCTCTATCTCTAATTTGAGAGGGAAATGAGAAAATCGAATAATCAAATATTTGGGCTTATCCACGTCTGAATAATCGAAAAAAAGTTAGAAATGGATAAGTTCGAAACTGCCCGGTGGAACTAGACGAACTAACGAAAAATGAGCTAGCTACAAAATGTCAAATCTGATTTAAAATATCATTTAGAAACTTTCATAGAGAAATTTCATTGTTCTAGGAAGTCTGCAATTATTAGGCATCCTCAGTACATTCACGCAGGCTGAATAAAGAACACAGTGTTACTTGCATTTTATCTCCGAATAGTGTCAGAGTACTCTCGGATATTCTGTGCTCTTCAAACTGGATACCTGGGAACTAGTTAACGTATCGCGCCACTCGGTAATCAGATTGGCATGGCAAGCAGGAAATGAATCCAAAACCCTTTTCAGCTGGGAATCTGTGCCGACTAGCCACGCCTGCTCATTCTACCACTGCATTTCAATCTAGAGAAAGAAAGAGCTACAGACATGAATAGAACAGCCAGAAAATAGAGAATTTAGAAGCCGCGATGTGCAATTATACATATGCAAAAGGACAGTGAAGGGAAAAGACCGATTCAGAAAGAATTATCAAGACTTTATTGGATGCGAAGGATTTCCAAAATCTTCACCTAAATCGCTGTCCTCCTGTAATGATTTTCCTTTTTCCAGTAATCAACCAGAATGTCGCACGAAAGCAGATTATCCATTTAAGACATTTAAGGGTTTAGTTTAGAAAGGAATTTGAGCTTTCTACTCAACTATATTTCGAAATGTTTGTTTTAAATGAACGGTGATGGATCCTAGGTTAAAATCAGTTGCTCTTATTAACAAGTTTTATGGTAGAAACATGAAATTTTAATATCTTAAAATTAATAGATTGAATGCTAATCTGCCTTCATTTACCACTGCGTCGTTTTCACAACCAACTGCACTGGGTCGTTGGAATGTAGCTGTTCTTCGTCGTTTAGTTCTGCGTGTTGCAATTGATCTACCAAAATCGATGTTTTGTGACGTTAAAGTTAGAGAAGTAAAGATAGCTTCTTGAATTCGAATGTTGAGTGTTTTTAAATGCAAAGATTAGTGAATGTACATAAATGTAATATAATGTCCGCAAATGTTTGACACATATGTTTCCTTACAAAGAATTTCAGTGTTTATAATTACATGAAATGTATTACATTGAAGTTAAGGTGGATAGCAGAATTTCCTGCTATAGTCCACTCCAACATGCATGTACATATTTTAGCAAATGTAAAGCATTTCAATTACATTTTCAGAAACGCGTTTACAATGTTTACAGTAACAGAGATTGTATTGTTCCAAAATTTGTAAACCTCTCTCATTTCATTACACTTCGAGAATAAATACTGAACAATATGAAATAATGTTCTGTTTTTTTTGATTTTCCATATCAGAATATGTAGAACTTTTCTGCAGCTTTTCCATTAGTTCGATGTGTTCACAAGGGTTCAGCTAATTAGATTTATGACTCCATTCAGAGCATACAACAAAAATATGTTTACTTACTAACAATTTCCAGTGTTTATAATTACAAGAAATGCATTACGATTGTCAGTTAAGGTGGATAGCAGAATTTCCTGCTATAGTCCACTCCAGTATACATGTACATATTTTAGTAAATGTATGTCATCCAAAAAACAAGCGAAACTTCTCGAGGTTTTGAATTTACACGTGCAGGCCATTCAAACTGTATCTCACAGACATTACGTTCTCGCAGACGAGAAACAACTATTACGAATTATTGCATGTACCATAAATCCTAAGTGGGCGCGGCGCGGCAGTATAATTCAACACGAATTAATGACTTTAATGGTCATTGTTCATTCTTAAATGTGTAATATATTGCTCATTGTGATTACGTTGTGGTTGCTTAGAATAGGTTAAACGCCTCTCCGCTCAACGTGTGAACCGATTGGAAAATTCGATTACCACTGCAATATCAAGTGACATAATAGGTGTTGTCGGCCAAGTTTCCCGAGCGGAGAGACATTTTCAACTTGGCGCAATAGTATATTTTTATCTTATCCGATTGCGTGTAAATGCTGCTTACTTACAGGTTCAAAGTAGATTGAATGGTTTTCATTATAACCGACAAGAAAGTACTATAGAAGTAAAAACAAATACCATTAACCTTCTAGGCATAGTTAGGAAATAAGTCAAAATGTTCAAATGGCGATCGGAAAGAGGGGAAAAAACGTATATTACACGTGGCTACCAGATTGTACACTCGCGCTACTGCACTCGCGAATAATCAAATAACTTGCTCACAGCAGAGTCTTACAGCCATTTACGAAATAAATAACCATTATTACAAATTATTAAAACATCTCTCTCTCTCCCTCTCCTCCCTCCCCCTCCTCTAATACAAAAAGAACACCAAAAAATGTAATTTCAACTCGTTTCTACGTATCCAATGATCAACCAAAAATTTTCCCGGGAGGGTGAATCAATTGTTGCTTCGTTGATAGACGTGCTGATATGAATGAGAATATAACGTTGGTGGAATGAGACGCAGCAAACACGAAAGTTCCGACAAAATTCGCTTTGTTTGTTACTAATCCCACTTTAATTGTACTTCGCGAGATGGGTTATGAAACAGCGACTTTTTTTATATTTAGGTATGTAAATAACTATTACGTTTACATACATATCAGGTATTGCAATATTCATAAGACTTTTTGTTACACTATTTAATTTACTGTAGTGTTAAAGGATGGTATTTTATTTGTTGCTCTCGAGTGTGCGTGCTACTTATGGAAAACCATTTTGTGTGGTTCTGTAAACCAGTATCTTTGCTGAGTCAGACAACTAGTTAATTCATACTGTTTTATATGTTTTTCTCACGCCCTTTAGACTCTACACATGTACAGGATCAGTAATATTAACTCAAGACAATAACCTCAGGAAAAAGCTTCAGAAATGTAAAATTGGATTGAAAGTAAAATGTGGAATATAACATGTAGGGCTATTGGACATGAAAAGGACACACACATACATGTTGAACACTGTAATTCATCGTTCCTTCGTCGTCGCATCTGCGCACTATGCTGCGAAATGCTAAGTGAACCCGCGCTGTGAAATGATGTTTTCACCCACATCCATGTCAGTGAGTTTGTTGTGTATACTAAATATTTTAAAAAGGCAGACAAAACACAAATAAATGAAGGGGTGGAAGGTCCCAATGCAGGACGAATGTTTTCTCTATCCCAGTGCGCAGCACACTGCAGAAAATTGGACGTTTGTTACGTAAGAACGTGGTAGAAGCATCATCACCTTGTTTGGGATGCATCAAAAGCGACGGAAAAGCCGGCAAACAACCGTTCCCGGACAGTTTCTGTTAGTCGGACGATGACATGCATAACATTCTTTTTTTTCTGAGGGTGAACTTTTTATACCGGTATTAGATTACTTCTCCCTTTTGCCATAACACATTTTAAAGCGCGCGCTGGGAGCAACTATGTATGTGATACCATTGCCTTGAGGAATACAATAGACAGTACGTCACCTATGACAATTACATCAGCCATGATGTCATACTTCGTACATAAAACGACAGCGATGACGTAATAAATGGTACGCTTTTCACAAACGTTTTAATGCGTCGTAGAAAAAAACGTCAACCACTGCGAGAGAAGAATGGTTTTCACGCTAGTAATACGACGAGATGTGAGAATGATACAACCCAAAGATAAAAACGTATACAATTGAGAATGATTATTGAATGGAGAAGGATGGCGAAATGGTGTCGGGTGGGCGCTGTGTTGTGACGTAAATTTACCATTGGAGATTCTTATGGCGAATGTTCCATTATATAAATCAAGGTATATTGCACACCTTTCCCGTCTGCTAGGCACCGCCTCAACGCTGCCCGCCGAGCGCACGCCCAGAAACGGCGGGTCGGAGGGCGAGGGGCTTTCCGCTGCCGCTCGCTCTTCGCGCAGCGGCCCCTTCCACGGCACACGAATATTTTTGCATTTTCCAGCTGTGGCATCTCAAGGTCCGCTTATACACAGGCCAGAGCTCTGCGCGCCCCAGCGGAGGACTGAGGACGCCTCGCGACAAGCCCTCTAGGAGGCAGCGTCCTGCGCCCCGCCCCCGGCTCAGGCGAGTCATCTCACGGAAGGTCCCAGATCTAAATGGAAGGGTCATCACGGTAGGACGACCCCAGAAGAGCCGCTTGGACAAGGTGGACAAGAAAAGAGTCGAGAGGATTACTCACAGAGACGTGAAAGGAAGACAAAAGGGAAAAAGTAATGGAAGGATAAAGAACGGATCAACAGAAGGAAAGGAACATGCAATAATTGGAAGGAAGTGTTCATTTGCAAAGGAAGGAAATGAAAGTGAAGCCACGGGAGAGTAAGGTAGATTAAGCGACAGAACGCAATGGAATGTAGAAAATGGAAGGGAAATCGAAGACAAGGCAAGTTCTCATTACGGAGACTGCGGGCCCGGGAGGCGTTCCGACGCTTGGGCAACACGGTGCCTCGGGCTCTCCTGCTCTGCAGAGCGTTCCCATGCATACGAGAACGACGTCAAATGCCTCTAAAGACCTGAATCTATGCCAACACGTACTTCATTCTAATGCTTTAAATTAACATCTTTGAGGAAAGAAACACCGATGTCGGCATTGTTCATCAAAAGACGCCTATAGCATTTTATCACGTCTTCTACTCATAATCACGCTGGGCGGTGACATTACATGCACCGGCACACGCATTCAAGCAGCAAAACGCCTATTGTCTCTCAACGACAATCGCATTCCGCTATTAAACTAGTGGGAATCTGCGAAACTTTTCCTCCTCTTAGTGTTGTTACTTAACAACTAATCATTTTTTTAAAGTGCGTAACATCATGAAAATTGAGGGACAAATTAAATTCAGAAAGAAATCGCATGGTTTAATATTGAGGACTAGAAAAAAAGCAAACTTGCAATTTTCAAAATTTCATGTTGTAAATTAAAATCGAATATTACAATATTTATAAAGCACTTTTATTCGAGCAAACAATTAAAGAAAAAATTGGTTGCCATTTTTCAGGACATTATCTTAATCTCGGCAACGGCACAACTACATAGATGCAAATACTTGCGTATTTATAAAGTTCTGGTTCAAAATCTTATAATCTGACACGTGTAACAAAATTACATGCATCTCCTCACCACTTGCATCAATGAGGACAATTTTTGGAACGGTACTAATACACCTTAATACTGATGCAAGTGCGAAGTTGCTCCTCAAAAGAATTTCAAACGGGGACCGAAAATTCGGTATCGCATTGTTGAGGTGATCCCAGTACTTTTCCTTCCTGTACTGTAGTGTAGGGGGAAAACGTACAGCAGCGCGAAAGGCCGCGCATCAGTTTCCGTCATAAGCGATCATTTCCCGCGAGCCGATCCGAGCTGAGCTGAGCCGAGCCGAGAGGCGCTGCGGTTTGCAAGGTGCGGCGGGGGCGCGGCGCGCGCAGGAATGCCAGGCGCTTGGCTTGCGGTCGTTCCCGATCATCGCTTCATTACGGCGACCTTGCGCAAGGCAACGGACGCAAAGCACACAGTACGAAAGGGCAAGGCAATCATTTCCGTTCAGTGTTGGGCGGTATGCGGGACGACTAAAATGTTCGTTGTACTATTTGTACGTTTGGATTGAATCCATTACTGTCACTTCCTACTGGAATTGTGTAGGACAACCCGTAACCTAGCGGGCTAGCTCATCTCTGAATAACGAGGTTCAAACAGATGGATCGTTTGGCGAGCAGAGCGCGTCCCTGCCCCTCATTGCATTATCGTTTCAACACAATGCGTGCCACCTGTATTATTCCTGATGTACATATAGGTACAGACGACTCTCACACCGAATCACATAACATATGAGGCGTGAAAACAAAGACAATTTACGAAGAGGAGATTAATTTTACTTTTTCTTTATTACGTTAATATTTGTTGATGAAAAGCTGCCTTAATTAGGCTTGCGTCAATGTCATCGCGTTTCAATATCCGTCTCTTGCTATATATCGTAAGTTGCAAAAGCCGCGTCCGAGGTCGAAACTTGTTTTTCCGAAGCCTCGATGCCTCCTTACGCCGTTCTCTACAAAAGGGGATCTGGGGCCTTCCGTGATATTGGGGATTTGCCTCTTCTGGGTATCTACAGGTCGGGGAAAGGGTGGGTGGGAGACACGTATCACGAATTCCACTTTAAAGAGTTCGGTAATTTTTACGGATGTGTGTGTGTGTGTCGGGTACCACATGCGACAGTTTGGCATAATTAACACTCGGATATTTATAAAACTAAATGTTTTCTTTCAAGTTCAAACGACAATGTTGATGTTAGGTTGGTGTTTTATAAGATACTGCTTCAAAGCGTTCACACTGTAGTATACATTTATATATTGTATCAAACGTGCCGCCCCTACACAGGTGTTTCAGAATAAATGTTACAAACGTTTACGGCATGTAGACGGATCAAAAATGTACATTTGTTCTGAATGAACATGTGGTGGACATGTTTTAACGGAGTTAAACATGTGATATTTGCCCCTTGTTGGTAGGCAACCATCATGCATTCGTGTTTGACGGGTATACGAAATCTATCTGCATTAGATCATGATCTGTCAAATACTATCGAATGACAGGTTGTCTACCAATCAAGGGCATATGTCACATGTGTTAACTCAGTTATATGACTTTTTCCACCACAGTCTACTGGGAAAAAAGTGTTCATCCTTGACTCTTATACATTCCCTAGAACTTTATAATATGTCTTTTGAGTGACCCGATGACATTCGAGCAATAAGAACATATTTTCACATATTTCCATTTTTTGTTGATTAGTTGCATTTTGTGCTGCTTGATTTCACATGAAATCGCCGAGAAAGCTATCGCCCAGAATGCTTTCTTTTTCTGCGACCTCCACCCGAAGCACTGGAGCATTGCCACCCACGAGAGTGTATCTCATGCACACACGGCGCGTCCCAATAAAGGAGATAAGTATTTCGATGAAGACGCTTCCTATTGAAAAACACACAAAACATATGGATCCTATACATAGCCTCCGGTATGCCTGTCATCTGCAGGAGTTGGATGTTGCATGTTACAGGCCAAAGCAGAAGTTCGCGTGAGATTTTTTTTGACAGACGATATTATTTGCCCTCTTCACCTCCTTGAGAGATCAGTCAACTCAAAATCCGGAATTAAACAAAAATTTAAAACAACAAAAATAAAACACGCAGCCTCAGCCCAGAAAGGAGACGCTTTTATGTTAATTTTACTTCGGAAATTATTCTTCCTAGACAGCCTATGTTTACGAAGTGGGAGACCTAGAATGATGTACGCCACTTTATTTTCTATATTTTGTATCAAGTTCATCGGTACAATTTTGAATCTGCAGTATTCATTCGCATTAAAATGTTTGATAATGGAAAACTGAAATACTATAGGGCAAGTATTATTTTAGCCCAGTTTTACTTACAGAATTATTTTAGCCTTTAAATCTTTTGAAACGTTTTTCTTAGGTTTTTGGAAATCGATCAAATGTACATCTTCGCGCAAGAATTTCGGAACACATAGCTTTTCTGTGCCACTGACACTGTATCCGAAGTAGAGTAGATTCGCAATTTTCAACAATCTGTTATAATTTCCTCTCACTCTGCATTGGTTTTACACGACTTTGTCATTTTTACTCACTATTTTCGATTTGAAACCATAGAAATACGTCTTGAATATGCATGAAAACAAACACGGCATTGATGTGATCGTCATCGTGAGACGTGGTGAGACTGCAATACTTCTAACATGAGAAATCAAAGAAATCTTACTTAATTGTAGGAAACGAGTTACGGATTTGCATCCGTTGCGGAAAAACACTTCTTTCCGGGTCCAACTTTTTTTTTGAATTTTTAAACTCTGGCTGAAGTTTCCTCTGAGGCAGAGTCCTCCTGAGCTCTGCTCGACGTGCTGAGTAATCGCTCACAACGAGTCTCAGGAGTATACAGTGGTCGGGCTTAAAAGAGAGTCCGGGATGGATAGCCGAGTGACGACCTTCATGCAGGACTGAATGGAAGTGGATGCTTGAATAGACTTCGACGGCTGAGTAACATTCTTGGTCTGTTTCATTTTCTGGGAATTATTTTCTCGCTTTACAAGGGCGATGTCTCCTCAGGGAAGTTCACAGGAAACACCAAGCTCGAGAACTGCGCTACTGAGGGACCAGCAGAAGTAGTTAGGCAACTCACTGTTGCTTTAACTGTCTTGGACACGGCACTGGAGAATGATCGAGTGAGAGTGACAGGATTCTTCGTTAAGAACCGAAGTTAGACCTCCGGAAAAGACACTTTCTCCGTCCTTCAGTTCTTAATAATCTCCCTCGCCTTCAGAAAGATAGGGTAGTTGTTAGAGTTGTTGGTACTGTCACCTTCACAATTCACACAGCGCAAGCTAGCACACGATTCTGGTTCGTGCATTGATTTACCACACTTTGAGCATACTGGGCTATGTGCCATGCACCTTTGTTGCATATGGCCGCACCTTTTTAAAACAGGGCAAAGGGTTAAGACACATTCCAGTGTAGGAGTGGGGACCTCTCTCCCAAGCTCCTTACTCTTGATCCCGCATACCTCAGTGACGCCCTGACTTTTAAAGAAGGAAAGAAGTTCCTCCTCAAGTTTTTTGAAGAAAAATCCTCGTGATTGACCACTCAAAAGACTGAGGGTAGGGTGAGTGGCTACTTCCACTTGGAAGTCAGTCATCTCTTTGATATTTAATAATTTTTTCAATCAACTCGTCGATACGTGCTTAAAGTATTATCTCTTGTCTCACCACCCCTTGGAGTTTTCCGTATGAATCCTCCATGACTCGCGCGAGACGGCAGCACTCACCTGTTTAAATGTTTATGAGCGCTTTCCCGCCGTGGCTCCCGCAGTTCATTCCGGAATTCAGTCAATGACCAAGTCCGAGCCGATCGATCGGGAGTGAATTAGCTCGCGACTGCCCGTCTAGACGAGCCAGAGGCAAAAGCACGAAGTACATACGCAGCCACTAAGACTCGCTGCGTTAGTACAATGAACAGAGTTAGAAAAAACCTATCCCCAAAGTTCCAGCGCCACGGCGGCATATGAGTGAGTACACACAGACCCCTCAACCCCCAGGTCACCCATTCCCTTCGACATGGCTTACCATGCACGAACAATATGGGTGGACGTTCAGCATACAGAGAAGGCCTCTGAAGAAGAAAAAGAGCGATAACAGATTTTGGTGACATAAAATGGGGAGCACGAGAATGGAAGTTAGAGAAAGGAATACAGGAGACCCTTCTCTGCATCCCTCCGCCAGGACGTGGACCCACTGGACGGGGTCATTATGACATACCCATACAATCATAGGTATGGACCTGCGGCGTAGATACCGTTTTCATAATAAAGAATATTAAAAAAGTGTGTTAAAGAAGTCATGACAAGCCAGCAAGTATGATATTTGCATTGTTTTTCGCCTCTTTCAAATGCATACTCACAGTACCAAAAAACATTATCTTGATTTCTTAGGGGTATGAAATCCGTATACAGGCGTTCCCTTTCTAATTGTAAGTTCTGTGAACCCAGACTGTTGTACAAAGAACAAGAAATTACAGTACTCTGCCCCTTCACCTTTGATGGAGTCCCACTGTACACACCTAATTCTAGGGCTGCTATTGTCGCAAAGGAAGCAATCTGACAGTACGAGCGCGAAGGTACACGGAGAAGTTGTGCTGGAAGTTACGTGTCGTCAGGGAGGGACGCCGAGAATGCACGGAATGGCGATCATGTGCGAGTGGCGAGCGCCGGGAGGGGATGCCGCCCAACGGGAGCACGGTGCCAAAACCTGCCGCGAACCCGGTTGCTTCGTCGCAAATTCCGCCGAAGGTGGCCGCCCTGCAACCCAGCGGCGGCGTGAATCTCCCAACTGCATCCCGCGGTAAGTTTTCCCTCACCTCCGCTTCCCAGCTAATCCCCTTTCACTTTTCGTATCCTGAAAAGGCATAGCCCAATTCCATCCCGTTTCGTTCTTCCGGTGTTTTGGAAGGAGTAACATTTTTTAAGGTTTCTTAAGTAGCGCAAATGAATGTTCTCGTAGCAGCATAGATAAAACATCGATCAAGGTGAACATCACAGAATCTTCAGAATTGTATATGTTAAGTCACCGGGGTAAGATTCTCGTGATGTCAAGTTTTGTTTCCACCAACTTTTAACTATATTTTTCAACTTTAGCAGCGCTCTAAAAGGACATGCGAATGTTTCTTGAAAACAGAAGTGGATCAATTATAACCGAATATATAATACCAAGGTTAACGTAAGCACGATTTACGTAGAAATCAATCCTTGCACTAAGGGAAAAACGGAACGGGTAGCAGTCAGGCTATGAATGAGATGCAGTCGGTGTATCCCCAGCGGCGGGTGGAGGGATCATCGGGATGAATGAAATAATATTATGGAAGGCACATTGATTCAGTGACATCGTGACAGTAAGAAGCCAAGTAAGTCAGCTAAGTCACATGTTGCAATTGATCCGACCTTACGCGGGATCCAATCCGCAGCGTTCTTCGCTGCTGCTCCGAGTCCCTGCGACACCGACGCCGGGTGATGCGTATTTACACTTCAATATCTCTTCTAGACAACTTGGCACAAAAAAAACGAATTTAAGCGACGAAAGGCATTATAAACGGATGTTAGAAAACATTTGAATTGAAGTGGGTACTAAATCTTCATCGGACACGAAATACTGGCCGGTATCGCAATGCCTGAGATTTCGCCCACCCTGCCCGCAGCTGTCGCGCCACCCGCAGAGCGCCAGCGGCACATGCGCAGCCGGGCCCGGGCGTCGGCGTGCGAATGTGTAGTGCGAGATGCTCCTCGATAAGCCCCGGACAGCGCGCCTACTCATTCGCCGGCTACAAAAACAGTAGCGTAATTACTGGGTCACAGGCGGTCTGTATGAGCCAGCAAAAAACGTGCCGTTCTCCTCCATTAACTGTTTCCAGGCGAGGAACAATCAGGCCCGTTAGTGTTGCAGTTAACGGGGCGCGAGGGCGCAGGCGGCCGCTAGAGGGGAGCTCTGCATGCGCCCGTCAGCGCGCGGACGCGAGACGCCACGGCTCCACATTCAGCAGGCCGCCTTGTCAGTTTTCCGTACATCGCGAAGACAGTCCTCAATGCGATGCAATTCTCAAAAATCAACAGGCTTGAAAAATAAAGACCTTACTATTTTCGAAATCGACGCGTTTCCCGTCTGTTTTTGTCGTTCCTTTTCTTCTATTAAACGGACTGCTCAAGCGGGCGACCCAGTTGGCGTGCCCCGGGCCAGCGCACAGTTGCGGGCAACCGGCGTGGCCCGTTGCTCGTCGAGTCAACCGAAGAGCAGGGGAGGCGTATGCAACTGCAGCGTGCCGTTGCCCACATGGGCGCTTCCAGCGGGTTCCCATGGGCACTTCGGTTCGAAATCTTGCCCTTGAACACCCCTGCCTTAAAGGAACCCCTTCCATAGCTCGAATTTAAATCCTTAGAAGGTGGGGGGGGGGAACTAATTTGTCTCGTATTTTTAATTTAACGCAAGCGGAAACACGCGGCCACAAACTGCATCCATTCGGGACGGTAGTACTGGCGAGCGGGCACGGGGGAGGGGGGAGAGGGGGCGGGGCTTTCGCCACGCCCACGTGCGCCGCCGCCCCTTCACGCCCGCAATCCACGGCTCCCCATTTAAAAAATTAGCAGAAACAAAAAAGCTAAGCGCTCCGCTCGACACTCCATTCAGCGCGCATTCATCGCCACGAGTGAGTCATCGGAGGGCCGAGAAAGTAGGCCCGCGTGCTTCGGGCGCTCGTTCCGAGAAACCCGCGTGGCGCGGCACGGCGGCGAACGGCGCGGCGGCCGCAGACATCGGGGCGCGACAACACTACGCGCGGGCATTAACCCTCTAGTGCCGCTTGTTACATAAATGTAATAATATTTGTAGTCAACTCGAACTTGTACCACTTTGCACTAATTTGCAAATATTATTTGTTCAATAGACAGAGACAACCTAAAGGAAACATAAGCAAGTTGATCCAAAATTTCTGAAAGTCCCAAATTTCTGAATGCCAGATGTCGATTTGGCCGTGATAGCTAAGGCATTAAATACTCCCGGCCAGGGTATACATATGACTTGCGTCGGTTCGAACCCTCATCTAAAACCGTGTTTAACTGCTATTCGCCTGTGTTTAAGTTGGAGGGAGAGGCCGGTGTAAAGCAAACGGTGGTTGGTCTGCATCGATGGGGCATATGGTCGGACGGGCCTAAGGTCAAACTTCTTCTTATAGAAAAAAATGCTCATATAACCACCGTTTGGCGCCTTGGAGCGTTCTAGTAGTAAATATTTAGCAACACAACAATTGGTTAGCAATAAATGTTGCAAAAATGTCGCTCTCGTGCGCGCATGGGACAATGGGCGCAATGGGCAGTATGCGCTGTTGGCGCAATGGGTGGGCGCTATGCACACAAAATTACCTTAGGCATTATTGGGTTAACTACCAGCTTAATAGAAGCCTTTCGTTTTTTATCTGGACCTTTCCCCCTGGTTATAAACATTTTTTAAATTCATTAACCGGCCAAAAATTGCTGTGAAAAAGCTTAATAGAACTAATTACAAGTGGTTAACATGTACTTTGTCATAGATTTATTGCTCGCAATTGTAACGCAATGATAAATAGATCCTTGCTATGTCCATACCCCAAGCTACGAATCGCGTAGTGGTCAATCAGAGCCGTCTCGCGCCGGCGCTGAGATGAATTTACAACCTAAAAGAAGAACGACGACTTCTTCACTTACTACGGAGCTCGTGATCACCAGTCGTGGGAGGTGTTGCAATTAGAGTATATAGCCATTGGAAGAAAAAAAATGAATGGTTCAGGTGTAAAACATAACCCACACGGAAATGCATTCGAGTTAGAAGCGAGTGAACATTTTAGTTTTAAGCGGGTTATATAAAAATGATAAGGATCCGAAAATTACAGTATTATATTGAAGCCAATCACCTTTTAAGACCGGTCCCTTCAAATAGGAACACATTTACGAAAATGTCTGCAGACAAACAAGACAACTCAATTACATTTTTTGAATGTCACAGTACACCCCCCATATCATCGTTTGTTACATGAGCTGCTGAACTTTATTAAGTCATCGTTGTCTCTTGTCACTGCATTAAGAGGGTTAGTAAAGATGGCAATGCAATACTATCAACACGTGACATTTCACGGCATATATTATACCAACGTTTATCTATGTATGCCTAGTAACTCCTGGACACAATTTACGTGCACTGAGATGTAACATACAATAGTTTTTACTTAATTTTCAAGTTCGATGTAGTTTTTTTAAAAATTTGTTTTCATTTTCGCCATTATTTAATTTTACTCGGGAATAACGATATTCCTGTACAATAGCACTAACTGCCACGACATCAAAAGTTGCAATGAAGTTTCAGTACTCGGCAAATGTAAACAACTATTATTACTAGAGACCGGAATAATATGTATTATGAAACGTAAAATATGTACATAAATAGTATTATAACAGTGAGAATATGTAATAAATAAAAAATTTACATAATGCGAAATTACATTTATAAACAAGTCCTAAACAAATACTAAAAATAATACGAACGTTTTAAATATCATTTGGAGAGCATAAATTAATGGACACTTTGCACGATACAACTTTCCCATCGGTAGTAAAAGTTTCTTCTACGGCTAATCAGGACTGTAGTTTAGCAGCCAGACTAGACGCAATAGAAGACATCGTACAAACTAGCGATATCTACTACCAACAAACATCACTGCAAAGTGAAGCACTTTCATTGAATATTAAACGTCGGCGATCGCCAATGTTTCTCCAAAAGTAAGGTTAAAGGTCACGAACCGCGGCGGGAGTGATACTTTTCACACCTGAAGATGAGTCGGTTGAGCCCTAACAACTTTCCGCCCGAAAAATGAGGGAAAACACGCAATAATAATGTAGGAAAAATGTGAATTAAAAAAAAAATCATAAAAAATACGTAATAAAATAAAAAATTAATATAATAAAAAATTTTAAAAATGTAAAAATATGTAACGAAAAAATTGGATATTGTGTAAGGACGGCGACAATTCGACGACATTAAAATTTTGAGGGAGTTAACTAGAAAGACAAAAAAAAATGTAATACATAAAAATCCGGTCTCTAATGATTACCGTCTCGGCAGAAGTAATCAACATAAGACAGCTCAATGACTGGACCTACACTTCAAAATTAACTTCCTTTGTAAATCAATGTATAATGACGTTATAAAATAGAGCAGTGTAAACAAGTCGTTTCTAATGTTACTTCATTGCAGTCATAAAAATTCGCTCCCTCATAACCTCGTTCGTGGGCGAAACTTGGGTTTACTCGCATAATGAGGCCTCTCATTATATACAAGTTGCATAACACACCATTATATTGTGTGTATTTCCCTTCTGATCTATGGAAATTGCAACGCTAAGAAACTACAAGGTTACAATAAATCTCTTCCCCTGAATGCATTTTGCTGACTACAATTTCAGGCGCAGTTGCCAACCGGCGGGTGGACGCTGCTCTGCGATGCACAACGCGGTGTGACGCGCCGCGGCGCCCGGAACGGGACGGACGGGGGCGGGGGAGGGGCGGGGCGGGGCGGTGGCGGCATGGGGAGGAGGGAGCGGGGCGGGGCGAGGCGGGGCGTAGCGGCGGGGAGGGCGTAGGAGGCGGTGGAGATCTGGACATAAGATGATGCAGGTCTCCCACTCGCTTTGCACAGTGGACTTGGCGTCAGGTGGGCGCTGTTTACGACTTCAGCTACATCACCTGCACAGCACCTTATGTGGGATGTGGGATCATTATCATTAGAAAGATCCAGATTTCATAATTCTAGAACACAATTTTTTTTATTAGATTCCTCAGAGAATCAATTCAATGAAAAACGCCAAATTTTTCAGTGTAATTGATATCCAATTATTATTAATTATTGTTAGTAATCCAATTATTATTAGTTATCCAATTGTGTAATTAATAATTAGAAAGACAAGTGGAAAGAGAAGATTACCAATGTAAGGTAATTCCGAAACATTTATTTACTTCATTAAACTACAAATTTTAAAAATGGAAAGAAGTAATCTCGAGTAATCTGAAATGCAGAAGTGTTAATACAATAAATGATTTTGAATTTATTTGACACAAAGTCTTAATTTTATTTAAATTGCATTACGCAATTTGTTAACAGACGCATGTCTATGGGGGGAAAGTGTCAATGAAAGGACCCCCCATTGTCTTTTTTCCAATGCCTCAGTTTACGCAAGAAGTAACTGTTTCATCCTTTAGAACTTTTATAATTAGAACCTTTCTGAAACTCTTAGTGATAGTTTTATTGTTCTTTTATGAAAGGTCACATTCGCAATAAAATTCAATCTTTAAAATATCTGGATATTCTAATGTAAAAACATTTTGCCTTCCATAACACAGCAACTTTGGCGCGCTCCAAACCCGTCAGTTGTTCACCGAGCAACATCTGGGTGGAGTGGGCATGACACAGCACAAGCAACACCCGCGCGAACTAATGTTCAACTTTCACTGCCCGTTCTCCGCCAGGGGGTCACTATTTATAGTCCTGTTTGGACAGGCTAGCCGAGGCGCTGCTAAGCTGCCACGTGGGCTGATCAATGCGAAATCTGTTTTGTCCACCAGCACCGATTTTCTTCTTTTCAGATTTTCCCTGTAATTTACGTCCATACAGTTACGGTCGATGAATGTACTAAGCACGCGTTTACGGCCACCGCTGGATGGGTCCTCTAAAAATTTTTAAACTAAATTTTACATTTACAAAATTCATATTGTATGTTACATTAATGTTTGCAACTTGAGATACTAAATGTTTAAATTACAAGATTAGAGTTATTTCCATATTCATATTTAGTTTCTAGCACTTACTACAACTACTACTACAACTTACGTAGTACAAAGTATTGTATAGATGCGGGGAAAACACGGCGATTTTTCGACAGAAAAACTTCTATTGTCGAGTTCGGATGTGGAGAAGGTGGATAAATCTTTTTCTTTTCCAGAGAAACCTCACTGAAAGACCACCAAACCCCCCACGACGACCGATTTTTCTTGGAATGGACATTAAAATCCATATAGATTATGTAAATTGTACAAGTGTTATGAGACTTCCCCTCACCCCGACAACTGACCAGCCCCTTAATGCGTTTTCTTAATTTACTTCTTTTAAGAGACCACTCACATAGAAATTGCAAAAATAAAGTACATTGCATTTGCAGTGATTAAAATGAACATTGACAGCGTGAACGGCATTCGCGCGACATGCCTAGCGCCTAAGCGTCAATCCTCGCGGAAATTGGAATTGGGGATGGTGGTTGGGAATGGGAATTGGGAATGCGGGATGGTGATTGGGAATCCGGGATGGAACCATGTAACAATATACCGTGGCCACTGACATGGAATAAAAGCTGATCGATCTATCTCACTTTTCTTTCTCCTGTACTGCGACCGAAGATATCAAAAAGACCTTACGTTCATTTCTTGGATTTAACAGCTCTTTTCTTAGCTTACCTTTTTGGAAGAACATCCTTTACAGAGGAGTATCAATGAGAAGTCGGGCTACGATTGTAGGGTGGGCACGCGATTGTTCGGTTGCGTCCGGAATCTGGGCCCAGTGCTCGCCAGAGTTTGTTAATTGCGCAAAGAAATGAGAGGGAAGAGAGTTTTTGGCTTACATACTGTCATGCATACTCAAATGAAATATTGAGTGCGCTCAAGAAAATGGACGTTCGTAACCTGAAGACAACTATTGAGAATATTTAAATTGAAAATGATTTTACTTTTCCTCCCTATCTTATAGAACAGAGAGAAGAAGAATTGGAATCACTGCAACAATACGATCTCGAATATCAGTCATAAAATCCGAGTCTACGGTTCTTTTCAGCTGTAACTTCCCACAGACACCAGGATTAAGGTATATTAGTTTTGTTCCAATTATGGCCCAGATTGGTTTACGTGGAGAGAAGATAATGTAATTTTGTACCCGAAAATCAATTTGTGTTGTAGTACGCATAACGCAGCACGCAAACGTAGAGTTTACACATAACTGTTAGATTATAGAAGTCATTGATCCGAAACTTGGTATATACGTCAGGAGTCTGTTCTAATTGTACCGTTCCGGAGATAATGAAGATATTTTAATTTTTTGAGGATCTTTACATGACGCCCTATGATTTACTTACAGTATATTCGAAATATTAACTAGACACTTCCGCCCATACGTCATTCACGACGCGACGGCGTCTCAGGCTCGTCTCGGCTGTTGGCAGACTTTTTTTCGTCAATGCTTCCTTCCTTCCCTTAAAATTTCTCCCTAGTCTTTATTGTTAAGACAGAATGGCAAGGTAATTCTATCAGTAACGAGTAGGTTTTATTAAGCGGGCGTAAATGAACTTTTCTTTTCAGTGTGTGTAATTTTACGCGAAAAATATTTCTAAAATATTGATGTTAACATTCACTGCTGGAGACAAAATGTTTTCTCTATTTCTCGACGGAAAACTTGCATGTGAGGCCCAAACATAAAAAAGTGGATAAATCTTATTCCTATTTATGTAGTAAATTACTTCCTCTAACACTCTAGTCAGAATTCATGATTCACGAGTCCTTGGCACCGAAAAACTGGTTGACGGCAAAACGTGTCTGTCCATCGGTCTGAGGTTGTTCAGACGATTTTCTTCAAAACTGATATTCCCCTATTGATATGGACGATTTCGAGACGCAGCAAATTTGAAACGGATATTTTGATTTTGGCTTTAATTTACATGAAATCTTACATTTTCAAAATTTTCTAAAAAAGGTTTCTAATTTTGAGTTAATTCTTTTTTCTCGGAGAGAGCAAACAACACTTAAAAATAGCGCAGATGTCTTTTCGTTTAACTTCGAAATTTCCGAATATTGCAAAAGTTGAAACTTTTTTGGGGGTCTTCCTAAAACTACAATATTGAAGAGAGATTTTTTCCGCAATGAAATTTGTTCTTCAAATACATTTTTAAATAAAATTAGTACAATTTTTTGAGAGTGTTAGTAGTTTTCGCGTAATTTTGGCGTGAAATATTGCAATTTCCAAATAATTATTTTCTTACAAACGGCTCCAATTTTTAATTTTTTCCTATGGAATATAAAAAATGCGTAAGTACCAGTTTCAGGGAAGAGACAATTTTGAAATTTTCAAAAAACTAATATTGCAAAAATACAATACTAATGATAGATTTTTCCTTCATGAAATCTGTTCTAAAAAATAATCTTTAAATAAAAAAGTAGTATTCGCATAATTTTTGCTTCTAGTATTCACTTACTGCTTGTACAGTACAATCTGTCTAAGCTGGAATAGATCGCAACACAAAAAAAATTCGGTTTAGGGAGGTTTCCGTTTTATGCAAGGTTGTGCATTTTTTATTTCGGATAGAGCAAAATTCACTAATAAAAATGGCGCATACCATGATGAAGGCAAATACCATCAGAAACAACACAGCTTCCAATTATTTTTCCGTATAAACAGCATGCTACTGCCATTTGATCTACTTTGATCGTATCTATCGAAGAAGTAACGAATTACTTTTAAATAGAGTTTAACGAAATGTGTTCCTAGAATAAAAAACGTACCTTGAGGGATACTTTCGGAAATTTAAAAAAATGCTTCTTCTGAGATGCAACGACATTTTTCCTTTCCCGTCACGAATGATGTGTTTCTACGTTTCTATATACATTTTTACCGATTACAACAGCATAATTTGTTCTATTACAGGAACTTTAACGGTAGATATCAGCCATCATTTCTTTTGTTCAATTTTGCATTTTTTAGTACTCTTGATCCTATTAAAACTGGCCCTAATAATCCTAAGACGATTAATAATCGTACGTTTATTTAAGTAGGTCTAAATAAGCAAGAGGCCTGAGCAGCGCGGCGAAGCAGCTAATCGCCGGGAAAGGCGTGCGAGGCCAGAGCGCCCGCTCGCGCGCGCCTGCGTACGCATGTGTGGGTGTATGGGGGGAGGGGGAGCGTGGACGGCGCGCGTTTCTCCCACGACGCAAACGCTATCAATGGCCGGCGGGGGCGACCGGTGGCGGGGGTCGAGCGGAAGCGGCGCGACCCGGCTGGCCAGCGCGCCCCGCGCTGTCGCTCCGCCATCCCCTTCATCTCGGCGGGCGACGCAAATATATTACAGCACCCATGCTGTAAATACATAGGTGACGCGATCATTCGGTTGCGCACGAACCGCCAGTGAGATCGTTCGCCCAATTTGAAAATTACGTCATTCATGGGCGACTGTCTCGGTTGGACACATGTAAGTCGACAGACATACTATGTAATCCTACAATTCCAAATACACAGAAGCATTGAAGACGAAACCAAAAGTTCTATTGATTGAATAATCATTTTGTGTTTCCGGGCGCGTCAACTGCCAAGATCATTTGGCCCGTAAGTGTAGTGATCACCGTCACCTTTTATCACGGCAGGTGGCAGTGATCTTCCCCCGCTGTATTGAGATTTGGCGCAGACTTACACGTCGACTTGTGAGATTTTCCCCAACCAGGTTTCTCCCACCAGGCAACGGCGGAACAGCCCCAGCCGGGACAAGATCTAAGTTCCCGACTGGACTCCCATCGTATGTGGTAGAATTTTGTATGAAAGTGATTGTGTAAGTAAGAGCTGAAGATACAAGGAAGAGAAAGGAAAGATCATGCGCGGTCCATTTGTTAGGGTACTTCTCCGACATTCGCTTATTGATCGAAGCAACCAAGAAAACTAGAGAAGCCGAGCCGTCAGTCAGCCGAGTCGAGCCGAGTAGATCAGAGTAGCCGGCCGAGAGAATTCGCCTCCTGACAGCGGTCGAATTCCACCTAGCTGTCCAGCTAGGTATCGAAAACCCTGCCACCGACGGGACTCGAACCCTAGGACCTCCAGAACGGGGTTACTACCGTGACATCCAGTTAATACTCTGCACCAGCCCATCCAATGCAAACGGACGATCCACCCTGCAACATGCTGTGAAATAATTTTCAGTGAATATTGAAACATGTCGAGCCAGAGTCTAGGTTTCCAAAAAGCATTCTCTGCTGGTCAGTCTGTCTGCGGTCTCCAGAACCTTTACTCTGGGGAGTTCTTGAAGTTGCAGTGTACACATCCTCAGACTCTGCTCGCTAGATCTCAAAAATCATCTTGGTGAATATCTCTCCTTCTTCCCACCAGTTCAAAACCAGTTCAAAATTCAGAATTCTATTAATACCTCGAAAAAAATTGACAGTGGAAGCACGCAGTAAAAGATAAAATGTGAAGTTATCAACCTGGTGCAATCCAACTAGTTTATTTGAAGCCATGTAACAGCTGCATGAACAGTTACGAAGTTTCATCGTCGGATATTCTTCTTTACTCATAAGATGACGAAAGCACGGAAATTGGAAGGAGATGAAATCTAAGCTTTGATAGTTAGTGAACTATAAAATGTTTGCATTCATTTAACGTAAACATAGCAATTTTGTGGTTCACTGTCGACGAAAGAAACACTTCGTCACGTCGTGGGTTGCATTTTTTCCTTTCTACTGTGCATCTAGAACGCAATACCATTTTAGCTTCTGCGGTCTTCTATTGGTCTTTATTTTAAGGCACCAGATGAATTTAGCTCAGAGCTAGTATTGTCGCCTCTGCAGCGACTTAACACGGAGGTCCTCGGATTCAAGTCCCAACGGCGGCAGGATTTTCGACACTAGCTTTGTGAGCTAAGTCGAATTCAGCCGTTGTCTGAAGGAGACTTCTAGCGATCGGATGTTATGATCGGTAGCTTTCAGTGTTTTTTTCCGATCAATACCAGGAGAATGCCGGAACAGTGTCCTAACACACGGACTACAGGCCACACACGATCTTTCTTTCCTCTTCCTACCCTCTCCCCTTAAACACACTTACATGCAATACACTACATACGTTGGGGCACTAGTCGGAGAACTTAGTTTGCCCCAGCTGGAACGTTGTTCCCACCGGGGAAGACACCTGGAGGACGACATTATTCCCGATTCCCGCAGGCTGACGTGTAGGTTGGCACCGGACCTCAGCATCCTGTGTAGTGAGGGATCACCGTCAACTCTCAAGATGAAACATTCATTACACTAACGAAACTAATGACGCAAGTACTTTACGTGCCCTATAACATCAATGTATTTATTTATTTAACGGTCAATAGAATTCTGAATCAGATGTTACAATCGGAACTTTTTTCTTCCATTGGAAAGAAAGTTAAGTAATGGTCCAAATAATTTACCGCTCATATCTCGTGTTCCTTAATTATACAACAAAATGAACCTAGTAATATTTTATTTACTCGCAGTTCTCTTGTAAATCAAATTCTGGCGGGGCTTAGACTCTGTGGGCAAGCGATAACATGCCGATACGGATGAGTTACAAGGAGAGCAGCGCTGCTCGGAATAACTTTCCCGCTGGATAGGATCGGAGCCCTGCCGTGACCGCACTGACCCACGCGGGTCACTTCATGCAAGGAACATTGAAACACTGCGTTATCAGGAGTCCAAGAGCGGAGGCGATCGCTCGAGAGTCTGCCTTCCCCGGAAAAGCCACAGCATATGCCCTCAGGCGCATGGCCCTGGCGCGGTACGTGTCGTCGAGTCATAAACACGCCAGCATATTGAATTGTTCACCCAGCCTCCAAATCGATCATCGCCATGTTGAGCAATATTAGCCAACATAAGTAGTGATAGTTTCGAAGCAAGACGGCACAAGGAACCACTGTAACCGATCGAATATCGAATTGTCTACATACTATGTCTGGGAAAAAATGAAAATGGCGACGCGTTAACATCAATTTGGCGCCCGTAAATTATTGTATATTACACTGCAAATATAAATTTCGGATTAGCTCTTAGAACAGTGATTAAATAAAATTGTTGGATACGTTTTACCGAATCATATTCAAGAAATGCGTGAAATACGCTATCAGGGAAGTTAACTACTTTGTTACGAAATAGTACAATGGGGTAGTGTAATTCAAAATATTACGTATGCTACCAAACGAGTGTGTCATTTGAATATAGGTTGATAAAATTGGTACGAAAACAAAAACACATGTTGTTACAATAAAAAAACACATTTTGACAGGAAAACAAAGTTTCTCTTGAGAATACACGCAACGGAATGTTACATCAGTGTACGTACTACATATATATATGTCAGATATGCAAAAGGTTTATGTCGATGTGTCTGCTTTGTATAGATGAAAAACTGCTTTGCACATAGTATCATCAGAATATTTCCGCTAAATTTAACGGCATTCTTCTTTAAAGAAGTATTGAACAATAATTTCATTGATTTGAATGACTCATGATTACTCATAAATAAATCTCGAGAGAACAGACAGAAGATCAGTCAGCTCAATCAGCTCTTTGAATCATTCGAAAATAATTACCATCTGGATCTCACATTCACTATGCACGTGTTTGCCACATAATTCGTATGAGATGAATCAATTATTTAATTTAATTTGTTCATTATTTTATTTGCATTATACAGTATTTGTATTTATTACACTATTGATAATACATGTTTGTAATTATGTCAATCGTAAAGCATGCATGACGAGTTTTGCAACAAAACTGCCCGAAGGCGGGTAGGGATAAAACTGACGATTTGTGTATTCGTTTTTTAATCACTCTTTATACTTTTTTTTCTAATAATATAATGGTTGAAGTTTTCTCACTAAAAAATTACTTATAATCATAATGATCTAAGAACCAAAGGTTCGGTACAGAGGCCCTACTCAAGTGGTTGAGGTTTTCTGTGATCGCACCAATCTCTAAGTTGGATTCCCTATCTTCTTCGACCTGCCGGGGCCAGAGAGCCGAATAAAAATATCTTTAATTGTTGTACATTGCATTTTCTCACATTTTTTCACAAAATGTCCGCCTTGGAGGTTCCCTTACCTTAAAATAATAAATCAATTAATATTTTGCATTTCCTTAGCAAATCCTTTGCTCAAATTATTTTATGCCCTATTTAGCTCCAGTGGGTATTTTCCGGTGAAAATGTGTGCTACATGTTAAAAACATGTGGTATGCAAGTGCAAAATTTACTTACTCCAGTTTTACATGTTAAAAAACAACTTTCTGTTACCCAAAAATCCTAATACTTTATGCAATTTTAATTTTCGATTGTCCCGATCTTCATAATCCTTGGCTGTAAAATTCTTCTCTTTCGAAAGTCCCTCAATTTCAACCAGTTATGTTTAGGTCTTCCTCTTTTCTTCCTTCCCACGGAAACCACTCTAAAATTTATTTTTGGAATTCTATTTTCTCTCATACTTTTAACACGACCATTAAGTTCAAAACAAAAATAAATTTTAAACAATACAGTTCCCTGACTCATTCATCCTCAGCATAAAAAATTTACGAAAAGTTTCGATAGAAATCATGTTTTTCTTAAAAAAAAGTTTCATTACAAAATTTCGGAATAATTATCAGCCATCCGATAAACTAATGACGATTTATATAATTCTAGAAGGACATTCTAATAATTCACAATGTCTTATTCTCGTAGGTGCCCAGAAACTTTCAAAACATGCTGCCCCCCCCCCGTCAGGGGGGATCCAGAGACATTTTAAGAGAAAAAATTAAAAAATGTTTTGGTCGAATGTGTCATTACAGATTCTGTAAAATGTCCCAGGCTACACTCAGCTCATGCTGCGTTATGATATTCGTTTTAATGATTATCCGAAAATACTTTTGCTTGAAAGTTTCGAGACAAGTTAAAATGAATGGTAACTAAAATTTGTGTGTGGGTGTGTGTGTGGGGGGGGGATATCCCTCATTTCCCTTCCCGTGGATCCGCGCCTGCCTCTTATTCTTCCAGAAAAAATAATGTCAATTCATTCGTCTTGTCGAGAGGGATCGATTGTAGGTTCCTTAATCAACCTCACGCACCCCACCTGATCCCCAAACACTTTTTTTGAGAATTCTCTTGGAATGATCTGGATAGACTCGTAAAAATTGTAAGCTAAACACAAATAGCTATAGACAGAGACGCGCCGAATGACACCAGGCTTGACGCGAATGATGGACCAAACGCAGTGTGATGGACAAAAAGATACACGCAGGTCACACGATTACTAAACATAGATTATCGTAAATGTCGATTGGAAGGAGACAATGAAAGATGACAGATGGACCGTCGGGTAATTTAAATCCGTTAAGATGATCATTTTTAAACAGGGAGATGAATCCGAAAAAGGTTGCCAGAAGAAATGATAGTGGTATATTGGGATTGGGATATGGTTGGAAAGTACGGCACAAGAAACGGATGAACGCAGAGAAACCAGCTGCGAGCTAAATTTGACCATCGCAGATTTCACATGGAGTAACAACGATTTGAACACTGGAGCACAGAGGTGAGTGAGCGGTTGCACTCATTCTGTGCTCAGAATAATTTTTCAGCAAGACGTTTCCCCTAAAGGGGTAATTAGAGTTGAACGCAGTTTGTTGAGACAACACGTGACCCCCAGTGATGTGGCTGTTTGCCTTGGCCATCCACCTCCGGGCCGATACGCTGTCACCTGTGACAGCCGATCACCGTCCGCCCACATCACAAGCACGCTCACGTAGCGAATCGCAACAACTTCAATTATCACGACCAACGAATACTGACCCTTAAGGGGCGAAGACAGGAGAGAATAGTAATCGTAATATACCACTTCTCACCCTGTCCCTATACGAGAAAGATTAGTTCCAAATAGTTTTGGCGCTGATTGTCTCGAAGTAGAAGCCTTTTCCAACGCACCTCCTCCACCCAAATCGTCTATATAAGGAAATGGGACTATGATCGCTACTAACACTGTCGCTTCGCGTTGCATCCCCGCTCCCGAGCCGTCGAATGCAGCATTCGAAGCGGGCGCGGGCGCGCATGACTGTGACAGGGGGCGCGCGCGGGGTGGCGAGCGGCCTTAGCTCTGCCAAGAGGGGGGTTCCGCCCAAAGCCGCGGCTCGCTGGGGCGAGGCGGGGCGGGAGGCGTGGCGGATGGTTGGAGGGGCGGGGACGGGCGCGGCGACGCCGCCGCCGCCTGTCATTGTTCTGCGCCGCCCCGCCCCGCCGCGCCTCGCCCGGCCACTCCCATGGCGCGTGCCTCCGCCAAACTCCCCAACCGCTAGTCCGTCCCCCGCATAGGTTTGGTTTCGTTTTTTCGTGTTTCCGGGCGCGTCAACTGCTTTGGTCATTAGTCCCGTTAGTGCAGTGTATGTTTTTCTCTGGAGATGGCGGTGATCTTCCCCCGCTGGATGACGAGATCCGGTGCCAATTTACCGTCTGCTACTGGGGTTTCCCCCTAACCAGGACTCTCCCACAAGCGGAGCACCGCCCCAGCGGGGACAAGCTCTAAGCTCCCGACCGATCTCCCGGAATATGTGGTTGTGTAGTGCATGTTAGTGTAAGTGTGTGTGTAAGGGGAGAGGATAGGACAAGGAAGAGGAAGGAAAGATCGCCGCGACCGAGAACCGTGTCGAAAAGCCTGCCGCCGTGGGGAGTGGCGCGGTCCGGGCCGTTTGGTGGGTACTGCTCCGGCATTCGCCTGGTATTGATTGGAGACACCACGGAAAACTACCGATCAGAGCAGCCGTCCGCTAGAATTCTCCTCCAGACAGCGACTGAATTCGACCTAGCTGAAAAGCTGGTGTCGAAAATCCTGCCGCCGTGGGGAGTGGGAACCTAGGACCTCCCGGTCAGAGGCGCTGCAGTGACATCAGTTGATGCACTGAGCTGCCGCTCCCGGTCCGTCCCCAGCGTGCATCACTTGCTCTTTTCCACCAAGACTACGGTAAGCTTCTAATTTCTTCCTTCCCGGAGCCGAATTTTCCATTTCCGGATGCAGCCTTCCGTTTCCCTCGCTTTGCGCTCGCCCTTTAAAACGAACCACCTGCGGGCGCACGTGGCCGGGCGCGCAAAGGGCCCCGCGGGCGATGGGAGGGGCGCGGCTACATGAGAGGCGCCTTCAGCGGCCTGCGAACAACCGGCCCATTGACGCCTCGAAGGCCGGCCTGCTGGCCAGCCGGCCAGCGCGTAGGGCAGAGGTCGCCGCGGGAAGAGCGCACACCGAGCGCGAATCGCACGCCCCCGAGGGGGACTCAGCGTCCTGCGACCGACGACGTTGGGAAACGCAATTACAGAGGAGGGCGCACGCAACTTGTGATTTGGTGGTTTGGTTTGGTTTGTTTCTTTCGTGTTTCCGGGCGCGTCAACTGCTTTGGTCATTAGTCCCGTTAGTGTAGTGCATGTTTTTTCTCGGGAGATGGCGGTGGTCTTCCCCAGCTGGATGGCGAGATCCGGCGCCGACCTACCGTCGGCTAGTGGGGTTTCTCCCTAACCAGAACTCTCCCACCAGCGGGGCACCGCCCTAGTCGGGACAAGCTCTAAGCTCCCGACCGGCCTCCCGGAATATGTGGTAGTGTAGTGCATGTTAGTGTGTGTGTGTAAGGGAGAGGATAGGACAAGGAAGAGGAAGGAAAGATCGCCCGCGGTCCGTGGCCCGTTTGGTAGGATACTGCTCCGGCATTCGCCTGGTGTTGATCGGAGAAACCACGGAAAACTACCGATCAGAGCAGCCGGCCGCTAGAATTCTCCTCCAGACAGCGACTGAATTCGACCTAGCTGAAAAGCTAGTGTCGAAAATCCTGCCGCCGTCAGGACTTGAACTTAGGACCTCCCGGTCAGAGGCGCTGCAGTGGCATTAGTTGATGCACTGAGCTACCGCTCCCGGTAAAGGCACATTATAATACTATTTTGTTCAAATATTAATTTTCGTAAAGTGCATAAATAAATCGTACACAACATAAATGTATTTTAGTAACTTGACTAATAAATTTAATATTAGCAGATTAAGACAAAAGTATTTAAAAAACAACTTGATAACTGCGAAAAATTTGATTCATCCAAAGATACTCCTCAAAAATTGGGGAATGAGAATACATTTGCTGAACAGTCAAGCTTTTTGCTTCATTTTCCCGCAGTCAATTCAAACAACGGCGTCCGTTTATGGAAACTCTCCTTATAACCCTTCTCGTATTTCTTTTTGGATCAGCTTCGAAGTTTCAATCAAGTATTCGTATAACTACTGTTTTTATGCGAAGCGAAACTTGTATTTTATGGTTTAAATCTCTTTTTCCTACTTAAGAAGTGACGCACGAAGGGGCAAAATGTTAATGGTCTAAAATTTGCAGCTGACCTCGACCTCTGAGCCTTACGTCAACGCCATGTAAAAATCTGCCCGAAGCTATTTTCTAATGTATAATATTCCCGTGGCGCGCTCGTATTTTACGGGAAATGTATAGCGCTGGGGCGTTTCAACAACGTGAATCACTCGGGCGAACATAATTCAGCATTCAATGCACTTCACGTGTCCAGTGGCGAAGAAGCCCTGACGTAAACCAGCGGGCTTCTCGAGGGCGCGCTCGGCCCAAGTGACTCAGACGCGTTTATCGCTCGTCGAGGCGAAATTCGGCCGCGCGCCCGCTCCGCTTCGGCGTGGAGGAAGGGGTTTGGCCGGGAGGAGCCAGGCGGAGGAGGAGGAGGCCCGGCGGAGGGCGGGGAAAGCGTAGGTGAAAAGATAATAAAAAAGGGGACCCTAAACGGGCGAGGCATTCCAGCCGAGGAATGGGACGGCGAGAAGAGACGGCCCGAAACGCGGACCGAGGGACGAGAGACGTTGAAGCGAGGAGAGGCGAGGCGAGACGGAGCGGAGTCGGGACGTGGCCGAGACGGTGCGGAGCGTGTCGAGGAGGCTGCACGGAGCCGGAGAGGCGACAGGAAATGGTCCGACTTGGCTTGGTCTGGTCGAAGGCAGCGCCCAGATCACTTTGATTCGCCGGGCGCGCGGAAACGGCGACAGCTTCCTGGAAGCCGTGGGAGCACATGGCCCCGCTGTTTACGCAGCGGGCACTGCGCGGCTGGGGCTCGGCGGCGGCGGCTGACGCGACGGCTGGCGAATTCCCTGAAGCTCCGCCCCCCCCCCAGCCACCGCTGCGCGCTCGCCGCTGACCCACTGCCGATTTATCAATGGCCCCGCGCGACGCCATCCGCTCAGCACGAAAGAACGCCTTCATCATTCTCCTTTTACAAACAAAATTATCGTTATGAAGAACTCATTACTAGCACGTGTTCCGTAAAGAACTCTTATAGGCATTCCCCTAACTAATGTGATCGCATAAGCGCTCAGTCACTCTTTCTAGAACAGTCGGAGGTTTTGGATCTTAATGTGACTATATTCTTACGGTAATACATAATGGATGTATCAAGGCAGAAAGGTACAATGTGCCAAAACTAAGACAAAAAATTATCTTTGCCACAATTTTTTGTGTCACATTGAACTGCTTATTAAAGGCAGTAAAACCGATGCCCGCCATGTAGCGTATGGTCACAGTGTTGGACGTCGACATCGGACCTAACTGAAGACAACAGTCACAGGAAAGGTGCCATCTGAGTCTTGTCTCGTGGCTTTGACATACTGCGCTATTCTGTTTTGAAGTATCCAATTTGTAGTCCTAGCTGGTTTTGTTCTGAACCGCGTTCTCGTCTATAGCGTGGGCAGAGTGCCTGGGCGCGGTGGCACGGACGAATATCACTCGGCCTGCGCCGCCCCGCCCCATCCCGTTCTGTCAAAGAGGCTTCAGGCGTCGTGCCAACCGATTGCACGCCACGCCGCTAAGAAAGCGATACTGTTTCTTCCGCGCAGCGCATCTGTTTGCTCCTCCAAAAGACGCAAGCACAAACGTCTACGTGCACAAATGTCTTGTTACCTTGAACTAGGAACGGGACAAACAATTTTCTTCAATACCTCGAGTCCATAAAATCCACACTCGAAATTTCCAATCTAGGCGTACACTTTTCCTTTATTTCGAAGTGCTTTCCAGCTAAAACAACTTTTATTTCCCCTGGCTACTAAACGCTTCCAGAAATGTATAATTCGTGAGCAGGTCTATGTCTTGTGCATGTACTCCTATCCAAGGCCTTATTGTTCCGGTCTCTCTACCTTTTTTCATTTATTTAACATACATGGTAAATACATAGCTCAGTTGAAATAACTCTACATATGTTTGATTGCTTAATACTAACTTAAATTAAAACTTAAAACTAATACAAGGGTTGAGGTTACCCATGGGCTCTCTAGTCGGATCTAGATCAGAGAATTTTTGAGAAAAATGTGGAATGGAAACTTATTTTGGATTCGGTTCTATGTGATGGGTTTTGCTGAGTCTGTGAACTGATAATGAAGGAATTTGGAATATGTTTGAGAAGGAGTTGGTAGCTAGATACGTGAAGTGATGGTCTACAGTCTCTAGGTCGAATTCATTATGTAACTGTTTGTTGGTGACATACCATGGAGCGTTTGAAATAATTCTGAGGAATTGGTTTTATATTATTTGTAATTTCCTTTGGTTAGCTTTTGCTGCATTTAACCAGATTGGGCAGGCGTATAGTAGCAAGGGTCTTATTATTGTTTAAGAACAATTTTCTTACCTCATCCCTGTTATTATTCAATCCAATAAATCGTGAATACTTTACATTGGAAAGCTGTCATAAAGAACATCACTTCTCTCAAATTATTTTTACACGAAGAAAATGAAGTAGTGGTATCTCAATTAATTGCAGGGAAACATCGCGCATTTTATTATGTAGTTTTTGTTTGGTATTATTTTTTCTTCCTAGGCACATTTTATCCTCATATGTTAGCAAATTTTGTAGTATAATTTAATTTCTATTTAATTTTTAGTCTATTTAATATCAATAAACTTGTATGTAAATGGTTCTTAAAATTAAAAGAACCTCAGAACCTCTTAAAGGTTGTACGCGAATTTGAGAAAATCTGCAATTCGTCCAACCTCTAGATTGACCTTTTCATTGACATTAATTAGAGATGCAGAAAAAATGGCAAACCATGCTAATTGCAGAGGCCGAGTAGAGCGCTGCTCGGAGTGGCAGGGCAGGGCCGCTGACTCAGCGCCAGCGCCAGCCCTGCCCAGTCCCGCCCAGGCCGCTTCATCGGCGATTCGTCGGACGGAAAAGGCCGCACGCGCGCACTCCTCCCTCCGATCTCAACGGCGACGGCGCGGCGCGTTCGCGGAAGACGCGGCGCGTCATTCTCACGCGCTTCTCGCGCCCTGCCCTCGCCTTCCGCAGAAGCCGTACATCCTCACTACGCGGAGGAGAGATCACAAAACGAGTTGTGTGCAGCCCACTCCCGCAAACATACACTCACGGCCAAAAAACAAACACCGCGCACCAACTACAGCTCTATAGGAAATCAAGTGGTCGTTCGTTCCTGGAGCGAGTGACTATACAGATTCGCCGACGCACGAACTCTTCAATTTCCCTGAATGCCGTTCACATGGCTCTGAAACCATTGACTAGTTCACACATCACTATGGTCCGATTTACGCGCTTCCTATTCTCGAATGATTTCGCGAGTTTTAAGCTACCAGCGCACGCACACAGCAGCTCTGTCGCCTCAGAAGCAGGCCCGCGTTCGCTAAACCTCCTGAACTCGTTCGTCGAAAGGAAGTCAGTAAGTCGGGTCCGAGAATAACGTCATAGACATGTCGCGCGCCTTTACGACACCACATTACATTCTAAACTACTTTGTACTTCCCAGAGAGCTATCAATATACACAAATGCAAAACAATATAATCATGTACAATGATATCCTATTGTTTTATTTTCCATCAGGACGCTACACGAGTGTTTCCATCAATGTCCTCACCTCAGTTGTAAAAATATGTAAAGTGATCGGCAGATTTTCAGTACACTGAAATCAGACACGCTTCCTGCTTGGAGTCCCTCGCCAGTTTCTCGTTCCAATCGGCCAGATTTTTATCTCATGCAGTCATCGCCCTGGAAAATGCCCGCGTCGGCCCTCTGGCCAATATCTCTTTACCAAGGAGATATTTGTGATTGGATTCTTAGTGAGCTAGTTATGGTATGAAGGGGAATGATGGCAACTCGCTGAGAGGGATTGGGATTCGTTACGGATAACGGTCCCCAAGGTCTTGACTCCGAGTGAAACGCACACACTCTCACTTTACCTAATTTATTGTTATTCTCTAATTATATGTGCACATGGGAGAGGACTCAAGACCCTTATGGTTCAAACCTATTTAATACCGTTCTCATTCTCCACATTACCGTAAAGTTGGATGGACTCATTGAGTCAGTGCTATCTCGTCAGCGAGGCAACATCGTCAGGCAACAGGCCAGCGACGAGCCTCCAGCAAGTCAAGTACTAAGAGCCCAGAGGCAAGAACGAAGAGAGGTCTCTGGGGGTGTCACTAGGGTTATAAGAGTTTGGATCACGTGATGGGCGTGCCTTGTGCAAAGGCTACTGCCGTGTGCAAAACACGACGTCCTCAATGGTGATCCGCAGGGACCATCTGTTTGCGAGCGGTGGACGCTGCCCACAGGCGCCAGAGTGCCGCACTGGAGAGGTCCGGTCTTGGAGCCCCAACAATTGTTTTGCACGTAATTGCCCAACGTGACCCGATTCTCATTTGTATTGCATAATCAATTCATTTGACTGTGACAAATTGAAGAAACGGCGAAAGAAATAGTTCTCTTTACTTCGACAGAACTGGACAATCATGTGCCCGTTCCTCGCTTATTGTACTAGTTTGCCTGTCATTAGTCGACTTTTTCGTTTCCTTACAGTGGAATCTTGTTACCTCCGATATGAAGAGGAAAATACGACGTACGAATTGTAGAATATTTCGTTATAACGAGTTACATCTATGGAGAGAAAGAATATCCCAGTTAGATATTTCAAGCCAGAATTGCCTAGCGAATTCGCATCTTGAAGAACGAAGAACTCCAAACGCATGTAGTGAATACATGTAAATCTTAAGCGTATACATATTCACGAGTAATAAACAATTTTTGATGGGCTCACAACGCTCTTGAACGCAAGCAAATCAGCATGCATGTGGTAAGGAATAACCCTACAAACTGCTTCTTTCCTATTGGCAGCGAGTCAGAGCTCTTTCATACTATTCGAGTTCGTGTTCTTCGGGGTGGCCGCTGCCATTGGTGAGATGTGACGGCGGGAGGCGAAACATGCGGGGGAATTTGACAAGCAGCGCCCACCCTTCGCAACATAGTCTACGCGATGGATACGCAAAAAATTTAAACAGTTCTCAGTATACATTAACAATATGCTGAAGCAAAGAGAGTAAACTGCCTGCTCGTCTTCTAGTGAATTTCAACCTCCAGTGTGATTTAAGTTTTTAGTGTTTTCCTACTCAATTATTCCATTTTTTAATGTAACTAGTGGTGCTAAAACAGCACGTACTTTCTCACCCGTATTTTCACGCACAAATACGCGAAAAGTATTCAAATTTTCAAAAAATTGTACACGACGTTATTTCAAATTCTATCTTTAAGGAACATATTTCATTATGGGAAAAACTCTATCTTTAATATTTTTGTTGTAGGAAGATTCCCCCAAAAAATTGAACTTTTGCAATTTTCGAAAAATGAGGGTTTTCAACGAAAATGAGACCTGCACCATTCACCTATCCAACAACAAAATTGAATAAAAAAGATGGAGCCATTTTTTTGAAAATTTGGAACATGTCCCAACGGCTTCTTCTTAAGTACCCCCAAAATTAAAATGTCGGTTTCAAATTCAAGGGGCCGCGACAACAGCCAGATCGATTCAGGAATATCAATTTTGGAAAAAAAAAATGATTGAACGGTTTAGCCCCGAGCTTTATTCACAGACGAACAGGCAGACGTTTTGCTGTCATTCGATTTTGCAGCACCAGGGGCCCCCAAAAACTGGATTCTGACTACGCCAGGTGATAGAGGAAAAAAATAGCAACTGGATTTATCCACTTTTTCGTTGGTAGGGCTCTGTAATAAGACTTTTTCAGCTGGAAATTCGCCGCTTGTTTCGCGCAACATTACATACCGCGTTCTCTGTACTCCGTAGCGAGAAACGAAAATGAACCCAAATTGATACACTGCGGAAACGGGCTTAGCGAGCCCGCACTAAACCCCTGTAGTGAGGAACGGTGGAGTGGAGTGGAGAGGCTGGTCGGGGGCGCGTGACGACGGGGCACGCCCTGCTCATGAGCTCCGCCGCCGATTAATGCCTTCGTCTGCTGTGGGGGCGGGGGCGGGGCGCTCCCGCGGGGTATTTATGCGCCGCGCGCACCGGAACGGCAGGGCCCAGCCCGGCGCGGGGCACGTGCAGGCTGCGGCCCGCGCCCGCCTCCGCCCTCAGCCAGCCTCCACCGCCTCCACTCGCCTCTGCACACGGAACAGAGACCGTCTCACATGCGAGAAAGCTCGCAAAATCCGGGATCATTTCAGGATTCAAATCACAAAGCACACATACGGACGAACACGTGAAGAACAGTCACAGACAACGCAGAATGACAATGGAAAAAACGAGTACAACGACTGTCGAGATAACTCGATTATCCAATTTGCTAAGTCGCAATATTACGAGAAGCAGCGACAGCATCACCCAGCGCGCACGCCGGCGCACTACTTCTGCAGCAACTGACGTACGCCCTTCTGCATTATTTTCAAAGGGTTATTTTGATGTTTTACTTCATGTAGAGAGGCATCATGAATGTGGCTCTTCTGTGGGCGCCGCCACTGGGTCAGGTTTAAGTCAAAACCAAAACTGCGTACCTATCAAGGCAGTCGGCTTCTTGAGCGAACGCCCGTCTGCCCAAACAATAGACGAAGCGCCTTCGAGCATATTGTACCGGGGGGGAGGTTCCAAAGAAGAAGAAGAAGAAGAAGAAAAAAGAAGAAGAAAAAGAAGAAGAAAAAGAAGAAGAAAAAGAAGAAGAAAACTTTCACATCATGCTGCATCCATTTCCTCTGCGAAGAACTGTGAACGTTATACACAGTCTCATATACTTTCTTTAACCAGAAAGATTCGAGTAATCGTGTGAAAACCCTTTTTTTCGCAATCAATTCAATAAAACAAACTAAACCTCATAGGCATTTATTGTTAGAAATTGATACAAAAAATAACCAGTTAAAAAGTAAAATTATACAAAAAGACAAACGGGTCGAGCGCGTGATAAACTCGAGACTAATATACATGTCCGTTGAAGCAATAGAGGCAAAATACGGCAACTTATAGCGTTTTCCATTCGCCGCACTGGTGCGCACGGCAACTTACGTGTTCCATTCGACCGCTAGGGCGCACCAGTGCAAAGAAGCGCATGTTCCATTCGCACATCGACACGGAACCAGGGCGCTCTCGGGGCACCCTAAACTGCACTGACGATCGCGTCAGTGCATTCCAGTGCCGTGCACCGGACCATTGTGAGGTTAGGTACAGAAGTTATCCATGCTGATTTAGATTCATGGTGAAATTGTGAAGGCAATTGAGGATCTTCTGTCACGCAGGGATACTTCGAATGATGGAGAATATTATGTTTTGCAAGAAATGTCTTAAAATAATTTATGAATTAAGACGTAAGAATTACCAAAAGACTTCATAAAAATTATAACAACGATCATAATTCAAAATTATTATTTTTCGAGTTCTGCCAGTGTGACTGGCCAAGAACAGCTGTGTATAATTTCACTGCGTAGCGTACAAGCACTGACTCAGTTCCGGAATCCGTTTCATTCGTAGCTGCCCTTCACGCGTGTGGGGCAGCACTGTTGCGGAGCGATGACGTTTTTGCCCTGCACTAGGGTGGGTTTCAGTGCAACGAATGGAAAACACTATTAGTCGAGCGTTCAGGGCTATTTCGCCACTTTAGGTAAATTAGCTTACTTATGAGGTACATTAGAGGATCCTAAATCTGAATGTTCTACAGAAGATCCCAGATTTGCGCAGGTCGGCGCCTGACCCTTTTGAATGTAAGCACTTGTCAATGGAAGCGCTCAGAATAAAAACGGCAGATCCCAACCGAAGTTCGTTTAGAAAAAGGTGACTTTTTCTGTTTTCGTTCACGTTCACTTTCATTCCGAACAAATTTTTAAGGGTGGAATTTCAGGATTTTGCCAATGTGGGAATTCATTTAATATTTCAGCATATCATAGATATAAGACACGAGTTTACTGCCATACTTCTAACGGAAAAAGCGAGGTCGGTTGGGATTTGCCGTTATTATCCTAGCACCTTAATTGTTTTCCGGCCGCAGCAGCCCCCGAATATCAGTCCGGTGACTAAAAATCCATCACTCACTAGCACGTATGCTCTCCGGGATTGGCGAAGTTGCAGTCGCGGACTCGCAATGCAATACACTGCCACATGGATGGTTCTTTGCCTTAGGAGACTGACAAACGGAGGAGTAGTGGCCGCAGGGCGGGATAGTGCCTGCTCATGGGCGGAGCGGCGCAATAGGGAGCGGGGGAGCGTCGACCCCGTTAGACCACTTCCACGAGAGCTACCAGCGCCACACCACTTTATTCCGTTGCCAATACGAGACATGTTATAGAATATTATAGTGATTTTTCATTTCAAACGGTTCTGGGGTAGGTTTGATATTGGAGAGAAAATATTAATTTTTATTTAGAAAATGTACATTTGAAAACTACATTATTTATTCAAAAATCATTAGATAGAAAGTATTGAATGGCAAATGAATTCATATTATTGCCAGTATTTAAAGCTATATCAATTCTTTATTATCGATTAATACTGATGAATCGATTTCTTCTGTTCGAAGTATCGATATTAAATAGCATCTAATCGATAATCCTGACATTAGCTGGAAGCAGATCCATGAACCATCTAAATATCCGTATCGTTTCAAACAATCAATCGATTTTTAGTTCTTTAGAACATCACCGCCATATTAGAAAACTATCAAGATTCCAATCCACGCGACAAGAACAGTTACGAAACGAACATTCACGGTAGAGCAATAGACAACAATTAGAGTATATGACTTAGTGTAGGATCAGAATTGAATGCACAATCATTCTAGCACGTCATCAGTTTTAATGTTTGACGCAAAATTAAAATAAATAAGCGGGACTTGCATGGAGTGGAACGAGCATGCACTAGATATGCCAGCGAGGACCTCCAAGAAATTTAATATTTTCCGCCTTTTCCCGCCGCAACGCCGCACCACGTGCAAAACTGCCATCGGCGCATCTAATGCGCTAAGCGCAATAAGAGGCGGGCGTCCTGCGCCGCTGCGGCGCCAGCTGGCACGCCCGCGCGCCGCGCCGCCGCAAAAACACCACGACATGATCTTCACGCGCTGTGCGCCCAGCGCCGCGGCTTTTTGCCGCAATTAACAGAGCGTCAAAATTCCTTCAACGACCCGGCCCGCTCGCGCGTTCATTAAATGGATTACCATTCTCTGGTTGCGCTTCCCCATGCGGTCGCTCGGATGCGGTGAATTAAAGGCCCGGCGCGCCGCAAGACGCTCCGAAATGATGTCACGCAGCGGGCGCGACTGGACCGTAGGCAGGAGCAGCTTCGTGCGCCTTTCCCGCCCATGCCGGGGTGATCGAACGTTTGCGGCTGGCTGATACTTCCTTCATTTTTCCATCACAAACCGTGCAAAAGGGAATCCATGGACTACATAGACAGGAGTCTCGCGCACCTTCCGTGATTCGATAACGTACTCCCGTTGTCGAAACAGTTACGATTTTTTAAACACAGATAAGGGATTTTTTGTGATGTAACATTTGTAATGATACATGAAATAATCATGAGATAATGAATGACGGCAGGAGATACTACTCAAAGAAATTAATCTCAAGTATCCTCACACCCAGAAATTCCACAATCCATCCAAATTACAATAGCGTCGAAACTGAAGTTGAATTACGTCTTGAAAACTTGAAGTTGAAACATGTACTTCATTGTAAAACTCCAAACACATCGTTGACTATAGAAAAATTAGGCGGTGTGCCGCAGGGCGCTGTTTCGACGCCCTTCATAAAAGAGGTGGTGGTCTTTCATGGACGCAGCGTGGGTCGGCCACGCCGTCGCTCCCTAGCGATCACACTTCCTGTTCCGTTCTAGCACAGCATTGCGCCTCCATACTGAAGGGCGATCTGCTCCGGATGCGGCTGTACCATCATTAGCACAGAAGCGCTTTCGCCGTGCATTTCGCCTTCTCGGCGTACCTAGCGCTTTTCGGAGAACCTTCTTTACGACGCCGTGAACGCGCGAAAGGGGGGGGCCGGCGAGGGATCGTCTCTCTCCGCGTGCGAGTGAGGCGTCGTATAAATAGCGGCAACTCGAGTGCGGCCGTTTGCGCGCGCGAAAGCAAACAGCGTGGGAGGCGGAGGCGGCAAGGCCAGCGGGCAGGGCGCGCGGGCAGGTGCCGGGCGGCGGCTGCGCGGCGGACGCAGAGGCAGGTCAAGGGCGCGGAGCCAGTCGCACACCCACCGCAAGGACCCATGGGGTGGTTTCTGGCCTTAGAATTCAAAAACAACATTGACGATAAAATACAAAGATAAGAAAACATGAATAACTGAGGAAAATTTCAATACGACAAATATACGTTACATGAATTTCAAGGAATTTAAACTTGAAAATAATGAGGCAAAATAAATCTGTTACAGAATACAGAATTGAATGGATTCGTACAAGAAAACGCCAAAGACAGAGTTTTCGAAACAAGCAACCCTTTAAGAATTCGAAGGCCCCATCCCCAGCGCCTTCCCAGGCGGGCGACCTCTCCGCAAGATCGGGAGCGGCGAGGGGAAGGGAAGGGTTGCGCAAAGAGCACAGCGCGGCACAGTGCGAGCGGCTGACGCAAGGCGCCTACGCGGGGTCACTGGGCAGCACGCGCGTATTCATGGGCCTCGCCTTCGCCTTATTCAGGCGGCCACGCGGCGCGGCGCGCCCGCCAACGCCGCCACTGCCGCACCGCCACATAGGTCGGCTCGGAGTTAGTTAGAGTTTATTTAAGACTAGCTGATTATCCGGCGTAGCCCTTTATCACAATCAACCCACGCAATGCCCCTAGTTTCATCCGGGGGCATTGTCGGAAACAGTGTTTCTTCTCAGCTTCTTCAAAACATTTGTGCAAAATTTCAAAACAACCGCTCCAGAAAATCCAAATCATTTGGGGAAAACACACAATTTATTATATATATATATATATATATATATATATATATATATATATATATATATAAACAAAATAAGTTCCCGGCAGGCTCCAACACGATATGCGCTTCCGTGTTCATTGCAATACCTTGTTACATTATCATGACGACTCTGATCGTCCCACTCCAACTGGACGTCCTTACCGCGCACTCGGATTCGAGCGTGACCTGAAGAACCGTTCCCATATCGATCTACGACGCCTATCATCTTGATTGTATTCATCCGGCAGCGAGGCACACGCATCCATTGAGAAGCGAGCATCCTGCTGCGCGCGGCGCCGGAGGGCCTCGGAGCGGGATGAGGCCGCAGGGAGTCACGCCAGCCCGCGGCGGCGGCGGCGGCGCGTGGGGGGGCGCGGCGGCGCTGGACCCCCCACGGTGCCCGCCCGCCCCCTGGCTTCAACGCCCGGTGGCCTCGTCACGCACCGCCGACCACCGCTCCCAGCACTCGCTACTACACGTGTTAAACGCACACATTTACGATACTTTTGCGCAAATAACTATCAACCACTAGGCCATCAAAAACGCCCAACGTTCGAGACGTATACGGAATCTATTTACGTGCATTTCTCTAGCACACCTTGTTAATAAGTGACTTATTCGTTAATGAAATTATAGAAGGGAAAATAAAAGCGAAAATGCGTTGGAAGGCCGAAAAGTTCAACTGTACACCACTGGAAGATTTTCGGGCTGACAAGTCAAAAGCAAAGCCAGCTACGCCAACCTGGAGCGGGCATACAAAGAACAATATACCTCGTAAGAAAGTCTTCGCATTATATTAAAAATTGAAAATTTCTTTAAAGATAAAATATTTAAAGTGCTTTTGACGAGTTAAAAAAGCAATATCTTGAGTAATTTTAACAGGACATGTCTCCTCCTAATAGTACCTCGAATTTCCGGAGCCGCTAAGAACCGAGACCGCCGCCGACAATGTGAGAAGATAGATTTATCACAAAAAATTGTATTTCGGTAAATTGTGTGCAGTTGTTCTCAGCAAATAATGAGAAAAACATTTTTCTTTGTATTCTCTCAGCGTTCTTGTACTACATCGTAAGAATATTCTCTGACGATGCAATGTGCTCAATGTTGAGATATTTTATAATAATAAATCTCCAATGACGCACTTTTGATTAGGAACTGTGAAATGGGAAAGCCATGCCAACATTCCCTTGCTTACCTCCATTCTTCAAATCACAAGTTAAGGAAGAATCCAGTCAGCCTCAGATTTTCTTTCGCAACACGTTAGAAGACTCAAAAGTTTCGGTTCCGTCAGCAACCAGGAATGTTAACGTCATATCTGGGACCAACCGACAGCCAGATCTTCCCATATCAACAGGGGATCAAGCTCTGAATAAACAGCTATTTTCCTTTCCGAACAACGTCGCAAAAATTCGCAGTGCAATTCTTCACTGACCACATATCGGCGGATCGGAAACCCTTGATTTTTCTCCGGCTCACCCAACGTCCGCAATGACACAACTACGTATTGGTCTTTGCCCTCGGACTGCTACGGTAAAAATAATGTGGCGATTCCGACGCGGATGTTCTCGAGGCAGCCCGCAGCCCCAAGGCTCGACGGCGACGTGTGGGACCGGATTTTCGGGCGATGCAAATCACGGCGCGATCTAGGCCCGGCGCGTAATAGCGGGTAGTACGGAGTTTGCGAGCGGGCAGGAGGGGGCCGGGCCACCCAAAGGCAGGACCCCCCACTGCGCGGGGCGCCTCCGGCACCTGCCCCTTCCCCCCGCCCCGCCCCGCGTATAGATAGATAGAGAGCAACGAGAGAGGACATTAAGGAGAGTAACAAACGTCCCAAAATACACAACTCTCAAGATACAAAGAGACGGCTTGGAATCCTTAGAGGCTACACCTTCATGCATCACAGCGCTGAAGAAACCACGGCAACGTTTTCCTAAATAAGGAATTAGACTTTCTGACTGTAAATAAGTGTATAACGATTTTTATCCTCTATATCGGGAATTTTTTATAATTTGAACATTTAATGGTTTCCTTTCATTAGTGCACGTGTTATACAATAGTTAATCTCCATTCTTCTCGCGAGTACTTCTACCGTTCTCTTGCTGATTTTCCCCCCACTATCATCACTTTATCCAAAAGAATTTATTTTCCTAGTGACATGCCAACAACTTTCATTTTTTTACGAAACCCATGAAAACCCGTGACCTATTTCTCATGAAATGCTGAATTCATGAATTTCAAATTAATTAATGTCTTTGCTGAGGCTGAAAAGTTGCATAAAAATCTAGTGAGTCACGCAGTCTAAAATAGTGTATGACTGACGGGATAACGGTCCCGAATGAGAATGTTAGACTGTTTCTCACTTAAAAAAAACGATGCTATTACGGATTGTTTGAATGAAAAAACACACACAAATATATATATATATATATATATATATATATATATATATATATATATATATATATATATGTGTGTGTGTGTGTGTGTGTGTGTGTGTGTGGTGTGTAGTGGGGAGAGAGAGAGGAGAGTGGAGTAAAGCTCATCAGTGCAATGACTCTGGTGTCTTTACATGAACTGTGTATTTTGGACAGTGCTCTAAGTAGAAGCTCATCAGTGCAATGACCCTGTGTTTACAGGCGAGGTACAAATTGACAATGTTTTCTTTGGCAAGGTCTACAGCACTCGCTTTTTGGTGTCAGTGAATCAGAGTTCACTGACCACGGTTTGCACGGACAATGGTGAGTACAGCACGAACGCAATACTGCAAACCCAAAAGGCATAATTCTATTCTATAGGGCCATTCCCTAATTGAAGCGTGAAACTTTTGGATAAAGGAAGCCTTGAAACTTTTCTTATAAATACAATACTACAGCAACAAGGAGAAGCAGAGGAAATACGTCCCATGAAAAATGTGAGATGTTCCGTGAAAATATTTAGGATGATTCAGAATAAAGGTTACAAACTCGAACGGATGTCAAAGAATCAATTTTGGCAATGAACACATGGGAAACCTCATTTAAAGGAGTTACACACGAGACATTTCTGAAGATGCGATCCTGACCATCCAACACATCCTGCACATCACTTCTGGAGTACAGCAAGTGTTTTTGTGGCGAACTCTAAATAATTCTAAGTTCCCTTACTATATCAGTGACAAGGCCGAATTTTCGAAATCTGGCATTCCAAACTCCAGAGTCAAGACGGTCCAGTCAATTTTCTACAGGAAGACACTGCATAATTGCCTGGCCATTCCACTTGGTTTGAGGCGCCGGATGTGTCTACACATGAGGCGGAGATGTAGGCACATACCTCCGCTGCGTGCGGAAGTACACGTCTGAACAACTGTATCGTGAAATTGGCAGAAGTGGCCTCCGAGGTCAGCAGATTTGCAGTAGTAGATTTTTCAGTGAGTTCATAGAAGTCTCTTATTTTTTAAACACATTATCGACGAGGAAAAATGCTGGCCAGAATATCAGCCACATCCTGCTGTATTGAGAATATTGAGTGTTATGAAGGGGAAGTCAGAAAGTGCTTCAACGTTACTACGCATCAAACTTCATGTACACAAAATAACTCAGTTCAATTAGTCAAATCGAGTGAAAAAACGGTGTTTTGAAATTTAGCATGATGTTTGTTGGAACCTACCGCACATTATAGTAAATATCTTGAAGGGGTGGGGTGGGGTGGGGGTGGGGTATTTAAAGGTTGTAGGATTTTTTTTTTGCGCATTTCTCCATTACTATCAATCCTACCAAAATTATGCTCTACTTTTTAGGAAAATTTCAAAACACGACAAACGGTCACCTAAATAACAAAATTACTGAGTGGCCTCGCCCATCGTTCTGATTTCTCCTATTCAGGCATTCGCATCAACAACCATTTAATTGATTTCTAGTGTGCATATTTTCGTGCGTTTCTCCGCGGGCGTCGTCCGTGTCCTGAAACGCGGAACGATCGGCTTTCTTCGAAGGAGGCGGCGCCCGAAGGAGGTCTTGAGGTGAGCAGCTCTCGCTCTCGGCGCGAAGGGCACTTGCTTTGCTGGCGCCCGCGCGCCGCGCCGCATCGCCCCGCGCCGCGCTCACACTCTCACTCACTTGCCGTCGCGCAAATTTGCACAACGCACCCCTCGCCACATCTCACTCACGCTATCACACACACACACACACACACACATATCGTGGAATTTCCCGTGGCGCAAGTTTAAGGTGGCTGAAGATTTTCCGCACGAGCCATATCAATTTTCAAAGCAGACGGCAGTACACGCGACGACGTTCAGAGAAAGCCCTAGCGACACCCACAGACCTACCCTAGAGTTTTCATGCTAGTTTATTTACATAATAATGATATAATAAATCTATTGGTTTTTTAGGCAATCACTGAAACAAGGCACTTTGTTGTCACGGTCATATGGTCGAGGGAGGAATTAAATTATTCTATTATAAAAGTGTGGGGAGCAAACTTACTTCGGAAACATGTCAGATGCGCACGTCCGGTGGACATGCGCTCAGCACTAACTCACCGCGCGCCTCGGGCCCCGCACCGCGCGCTCCGCACCAGCTTGGTCTCGATTGATTGATTTTTTCATGTTTCCGGGCGCGTCAACTGCTCTGGTCATTAGTCCCGTTAGTGTAGTGCATGTTTTTATCGGGAGATGGTGGTGATCTTCCCCCCCTGGATGGCGAGATCCGGCGCCGACCTACCGTCGGCTACTAGGGTTTCCCCCTAACCAAGACTCTCCCACCAGCGGGGCACCGCCGCAGCCGGGACAAGCCCTAAGCTCCCGACCGGTCTCACAGAATATGTGGTAGTGTAGTGATTAGTGTAAGTGTGTGTGTAAGGGGAGAGGATAGAACAAGGAAGAGGAAGGACAGATCGCGCGCGGTCCGTGGCCCGTTTGGTAGGGTACTGCTCCGGCATTCGCCTGGTGTTGATAGGAGAAACCAAAGAAAACTACCGATCAGAGCAGCCGGCCGCTAGAATTCTCCTCCAGACAGCGACTGAATTCGACCTAGCTGAAAAGCTAGTGTCGAAACTCCTGCCGCCGACAGGACTCGAACCTAAGACCTCCCGGTCAGAGGCGCTGCAGTTACATCAGTTGATGCACTGAGCTACCGCTCCCGGTCCCAGCTTGGTGGCTAAGGTGCCAGACAGGAAGCGCATCAGCTGCCCAAGCAGGGGAAGGACTTTGGTGTGGAAGGGTGAAGCGCTGAGCAAGGAAGGGGGTGAGAAGGGGTGGCGAGGCGGTGGCCGGGCGCGCAGACATCGGGGACTTGAACGAGAGCGGGCAGCGCGACCAGACGTTTGGCGAGGCGAGACCTTCGCGAGGAAACCATGTTTGGGGCTGTCAGTATGGTGAGTAAGTGCGAACGCGAGCAAGACTAGTTTGTTCCCCATGCGAATCTTAGAGATCAGCTTCAAGTTCTTTTGATTTGAGAAGGTAAAACAAACATTGACGTAAAGATTCAGATTGAATAATGTAACTACCCGGAGTTAATAAAACAGTATTGAGAAAAGTCATTCTCTTTCATTCAACCATACGTCTCACGGGACGTTTCTTTGGGTGTTTCACGACCCTATCTCTCATAGCGAAGCGAGCCGGGTAAGAAGTGGAGGTAAGTAGAGACGAAAGAGATAATGGCCTGAATGCGAAGGCCCAAAGGAGTTCCAGATGATGCACAAGGTACAAATTGTGACAGTAACTTAATTTTCATTTTTCTTGCTCAAATTGTATGATACAAAAACAATTCGGGAACCTCAGATTGTTCCCATCAATTTTCTAAAATGAAACATGAAATATTTACAATTTAGATTTTCAAAATCTCTCTGATTGTCTTTCTCTGATTTAAAAACTTAATAAGATTGTAGGTATTTTATTTTTCATTTTAGAAAATTGAATGTTTGAAAATGGAACAAAGCCACGTTCCCGAAACATTGTACTTTCCTTACAATTTGAGTAAGAACAATAAAGATTAATATACAATCACATCATTTTATTCAATCATTGCTAGTGTAACCAAAGCTGACGACACAATGGTGTCGCATCTCTTTGATCTACTGAATCATTGCAATATAGTTATTTCTCTCAACGGTGCTCACAGTTTGAGAAATTTTTACTGTTTATTTTGCAGTAATTGATTGATTTAAAGTCATATAGGGACAAAAATATTGATTGTTAATATTATTAAATGAATTAAAAAGAAAAAAATCTTCTTCAATATTTCAATTCCAAAATCATTATAACCCAACCAATAACAATTATTTTTTTAGAGAGATCCGAGCTACATAGAATCCAAGGAACCACACACCAGCCCCCCCTGCCAAATGATGCGGCTCAGGGTCACATGCCTTCCGCTCTACTTCGATAACATTAGGTGAGACGAGGTATGAGGCACCGCATAGCAGGCGCAATGAACACGCTATATCTTGGGAAGGCAAAGTGAGCTCACATTGCGAGTTTGGATGAGAAATAACATTGGGGTGCGATCTCCAAAGGAAAGAATCCCGTCGCACTGTTCTGTCTGCAGAGGAGGGAGGTGGCGGGAGGCAGCGAGGGCACTAAACCTCCTTCCAGCACAGCACCTCCACCACCAGCAGCCAGCGCCAGTCCGGGCGCTGCGCACGCAGATGGGGCGAACGGGCGCGCTCTCCAATGGGCCCCGACACTCATTTCGCCATTACTCCATCTTCATTCACTCTCTCATTCATTATTACAATCTATTTACGTAAACACACCCATGGACACCAAACGACTATATGTTAGAATCCCACTATCGGAACTTGTTTGGACCTGTTTAGATTATTCCGATGTGATGTTAAAATATGCGTGACAACTTCCTCCTTTCTCGGGAACCTATTCCCCAACCTGTTTCACAGTTAAACATTTATCTCAAATAAAGATAAAAAGTGTAAAATTAGTAGGAAAACATTTCAATAACTTTTTATTTTCACAATTGAGGGCACAGGAGGAAAACAATCAATGAATGCAATTTTAAATTTTGGGAGATCGAGTACATTCTAACACAATGATACGTCCAATTCTCGATTCTCCCTGTCCAATGTGGGGTTCTACTTCAAATCATCGATTAAAAAATTCAAATATTTCAAAATTCTTGCTTCAGAACTTGTTTAAAAGCTCTATAGTTTATTCCCAATGAACAAATTCATAACGAATTAGGCATTCTATCTACGAAAAATTATTTCTACAATTCTCCACTAAATTTTATTCCCATATAAACCACATACCATCTGCACTCCATTTCCGGCGAGGAAAACATAACCCTCACCAAAACAGAATTAAACAACTTCCGAAACACTTCTTTTATCCTCCTCATCAACCTTTTTCATTAACAATCAAGCTCAACGACTGGAAATCAATTTAATTTATTTTTCATACCATGCATTAGCTAGATTTTGTTTCTCTTTCAACTTTTCAACTTTCAAATAAATTTTATATTTCTTAACCTACTGCTAAAAGAATCACAGGCTAACGCAGTGGATATTAAAAACATTGATACATCAAGGAACATTGTCATAAAAACTTGGGAGAGAAAAAAAACATTTTCCACGCATTGCATAGCGCTTTAAAAACTTTGAATTCAATGCGTGTGAAATGCATGAAAGTGAACTCTGATGTTTTATTTTCGAACTATTCATTTCGATAGTGTAACGAAGTCATGTTCTTCATCTTTCTTTTCAACAACATTGGATTATAAAGGTTTTCAGGATAGCGGAATTCCTTATCGCGAGACTGCAGCGAATTTTATTATTTCAGCTTTAATTGTAGGCACATTTACAATTTTTTTCTGAACTTTCGGAGGCAGTATTATTTTATGAAATACGAGCAACTGAGTTATATGACATGGAGAGATGCAACAACCTTTCACGTTTTTAGATCAGGACAAAAACCTTCAAATTCAGCGCATCCTCAATTCCGAGAAGTGCGCTCGGCACGGGGGCCGACTTGATGTTGAAATGCACGTAACAACTTACTTATTTATTTATTTATTTATTTATTTATTTATTATTTGTTGCGTCCACTCCTTGACGCAACGCGTCTCCAAGCCCCTTAAGGGGCGTTGAGCGCTTTTGCCCTTGGGAGTAATCCTCCATTAATGGGCATCATTATTTTTAATATTAGTCCAGTCTCGTCACGTCGCAGTCAGTCAGTGCCTTTTATCCCTTCGGCCAGGGGCTCGACGTCGTTAGATCCCGGGGTTCCTGGCCGGTCACCCAACCACGAACCCGCGAGTCTCGAATGCGCTTAACCTTCGTGACTTCACGGAGTGTAGTAAACGCATTCGGCTAGCGCTGACTTCTTTTTCAAGAACCTAATCGGATCGATGAAGTGAAGCACTTAATTTAAAAAATTTATTGCACACAGTGAAGGCGTCAGAATTACACTATTTCACTTTCAGCAAATTGTCATTAAATGAAACAAGTACACACATTTTTCTGGCGTCACATCATTTCTATCATATTTACATGAATGTAAATTTACAATTTATAACACCAAACTATTGGAAAATACATAATTTTAAAATATGTTTGCACACAGTGAAGTCTCGAATTACTACTTTGGCACCAAACAACCAAAAGTCTCAGAATTCCTTCGAGAATTTACGCGCAGTTCGCAATTGCCCCATAATTGCTCAGATGGGCGTCTTCCTCGGACGGACGTCTGATATTCAAAACATCAACACTTGACAATTCAACAAACATGAAAACCATGTGTTCGCTATCGAACCACGAAAACCATTTCAACATTACGTTAAAATCATCTTCAAAGGACTTTCTCCGTATATTTGGTTACTGTTCGCAGAGAATGAAGTTCTACATTGCCCTTCCTCGGTTTCCGCATGTTCTGTTCCTGAGGTCTGTCACTCTCAATTGAAACTGATCTGCCGGCAGCGAAGTGAGGTCACAGAAGGAAATAACACACACTAACCCACTAAATTTATCTGACTACAGTTACAATTATCTTAGTTGCAGGAATGTTCCCACCAATTGTTCGGAAGCAGAAAAAAAACTTCCAGAAAGTAGGGCACGACGCAGAAAGATCGCACAGCGCAAAGAGCTCCGCTGCGGGTAGCAGAAGACCGAAAGGACCAGGCGTGGTCCTTCCCCTCCGACTAAAAGAAATCAGCTGCGTTGGCTCACTGCAACTAATGTTTCTACTGCAGCGACTCTGAGCGGGAGTGAAAACCTAGCGTCCGAGTCCCGACGGTGAATTATTTATGGCACAGGCTAGATAGCTAGAACGAATCAGCTGCTATCTGGAGGAGAATTCTAGTGGCTGTCTGCTGTTCGGTATGTTTCTGTGGTTTCTCCAATCAATACTAGGCGATTAATGTATCGTTCATTAACGGGCCAGGGATTCTGCGCGATCTTTCCTTTCACGTCATTTCCCCTCGTCACCCCAAACTCACACTTAAGTCCAAACACTGCACTATCACACATTTCGGGAGACCGTCGGGAGCTTACTTATGATCACATTTAAATAGAGAGACTTGTGACGTTTCAGCTGAACGGGGTTATTCAATCGTGAGCTTCGTTACGACTTTATTTTTTGGTGTTGAAGCTCACGATTAGATATATCCACGTCACAGCTGATAATCTGTAACAAGTAACTCTATTTAATTCAGAAAAGAGAGCTTGTCCCAGCTGGGGCGGTGGCCCGCTGGAAGGAGAAAACTGGAGGGAGAAAGTTCCCATTTTAATCGAATTCGAGGTACTTCACTGCTTGAATTCCGAATGTCCCATTCTCCCTTTGATAATGAGACACTCTCCCCACAGCGTGCGGGTACCCCCAAAAAGAGCTGTTTCCCATAACATGAAATAGAAAGCCTCACAGCATCTCATTTTGCGGCTTTCAGCGAGAGGAACACACTCGGGGCCATTGACCTTGAAAACAAGATTTTATCATCCTTTGTCGCTCCTTTTTCAGAGCTGCACGATTAGCGTCAGTAATCAGGCCTTTCAGCACGCCGTAAAGCGTTCTCTGAACGAATCTTAAATATTTATTAAGTTTCAGTGCAATTCGGCATCGGCCCGATAGATTTTTTTCGTACTTCATTTCTTAAAATTCATTGGGCATGAAACCAACAATATCTCCACTACAGAAATAAAATATACGATGATACTTGTAGATTCTTAAAGCAGTTTAACTGACATTTCTGACACAGCATGCATGTTCGTTTATGAAAGGGAAAAGTTATAAACTGCGGGTAAGGTTTGGATGAGGAGTTTCTGACCTTTATTTTTCGTCACATGATGCCTTCATACTGGGAAGGAGGGGACAGAAATACATATTCCACAGCATTGGGTCACAAGTGGCGAGTGGCGTTGGAAACTGGGGCGCAGGGCGACGTGCCGCTTTGGCCCAGATCAATGGTTACGCTTTTTTACAAGTGTTAGCGTCTGTTAGTTCTCCGGAAAAGAATATTGGCTGAACAGAAAAAAAACGCTCCAAGAAAGTACCAAGAATCAATATGACTGGCATTATTCAGTGGTTGAAGAATTTAGTTCAAACTAAATATGAAAAGAAAATTAATACTTAAATAAAATTTCGCAAGCATTGCTTAAAAATTACGTTTGTAGCCCTTTGTAGATGCGGTCCACCTTCAAATCCCACGATCCGCTTACTGGACAGAGTTACGTAAAACGCCACTTCCGCGCCAACGCACGACGGCCGTCACACTCAAACGGCGCATTCATCGCAAGAAAGAAATTTAGGGCGTTTGTCTTCCCAACCCGTCCAGCGGTCCTGCCTTTGAGTTGGCGCGACTAAGAGCCTCGTAAATCCCACCCGATATAAACAAGCTAAGAGGCTCCGGACACAGGAAGGTGTAGCGCCGACTTCTGCATCAACACGCCGCTTGATCTCCTCGAATTGGCCGCCCGGCACAAGGCTGCGACCGCTCGGGTCGCGCCATCCGACGCCGCTACAGGAGCGGGCGACCGCATCCGCTATTCTCGGCCACCGGATCCAACTCCATTAACGCGGGCGAGGAGCATTAACTCTGCTGTTTGACAAACCTCGTCACAACACAATTATTCCACGTAAAGTAGTGTAGCTATTTAGTTCGCTACGAAGCAAAATATAACAGTAGACAACCCAAATCAATTGGATTTTCTTCTGAGTTCGATTATGTGTTTGCTCCATGAATCCTACTGTAGAACACTGAAGTTAGCGGAAAAGTAATAGATTGAGTTTCATGGTCTTCTTACTTCCAATTACATTTCCAGAAGAAATTTCAGATTTCCTTGTATCATTTTTAACATAATGTACCAAGTTCAGAAAGAGTGAAGTCAGACTTTTCAAAAAATTACCCAACTATTATTATTAATAATTATAAACAAGCTGCCAGGAACTCGCTATATCGGGGCTTCTTAAACGAGAAATGAGAAGATACAGAATTCATATTTCTTTATGTAAATAAAGAGCACTTGGTATTGGGCTAAGGTAACCTATCTATAACTTTTTTTCCCTCATCTTTTTTCTCCATTTTCTTTTTCATTCTCATTCTTTTTAACTTGATTTCCTCTTTATCCTTCTCCTCGGCGTCCCAGTAAATATTAATGTGGCATCACGATTGCAGGTGTCACTGCAACACTGAGCAAGTAATGCTACGCGACGAGACGGTTGAGTCAAGCCGTGTGGAAGCAATTCAAAGTTCTCAGCTAAATTTATCAGAAGGATAAAGTTAGTTACAGATGTTCACAGCTTCGCTAGTAAAATATTACACAAGAATTCACGTCCGCGCATAAACTAATATCGAATTCAATCACTTCTAGAATTCATTGGTATATGCGTTTTTACACACTCGACTTATCTCTACTTCGCTTAGCACAAAACGAGTGATGTTCAAATCCATTAAAATATTAATTTACAATATTTAAAATAACAGCAATAATATTTAATAGTTCTCACCAGACAATCATTCTATAGAAGTTTGTTAACTTAATAATGAACTATTATTTCTTAGTATTTTAGACAATTCGAACCCACAAGAAAGTATAGAAAGAATGACATCGGCAAGTGGCTAATTAATTCTTTTCAACGTCCATTTACTGCAGTTTTATGTATTATTTTCTACCGCAGCATGCCCACCGACTCGTAGTCGTACAGAGACTACTATCAAAATCTTGAAATGACTCCCATTCTATTTTCCTCTCGTTTCTAAAAGTGAAGTTGGACGCTCCTCTCTGTTTCCTTTCCAAATTATCGCGTGAATCTTACAAATGTTCCACTAGACCGCTCCATATTCCGTTCTAGACGAAAGAAGAAGTAAGAGAACTTTTCTTTAGTGCAGAGCTTGAGGGTAACTGAGGAGCTGTTTCAAAAAAAAAAAGGTTCCTCAGAAAGAAGGCTGAGGTCAGCCACGTAGTAGAAACGCTCTGTTCGCGTATACGCGGCAGAAGTATGTGGAATAAAGTGAGGAAGGACGCCCTTCTGAAGTTATGGCACAAGTGGGCTCCACACCATCGATCTTTCGCTGTGAAAACGTAATTAAAAATAACGAGTCTCCCATTGACGTGCAAAGAATCTTTCGCAGCAAATTTGAGGCTGAGACCTCACGACAAAGTTCCCGACCACCGAAATTGGTTCACCCGCTGTAAGGTGTGTGAACCAATTTCTTGTCAATGCATCTAGCCTTTAGTTGAAAAGTCCAGGACATCCTAGGTCACAACGGAGCCCTGCGCAGATAAAGGAAGCCCGTCATAACCAGAAGTCCTTGGCGTTCCACTGTCAGACACGCCTTCGCGCTAAGGATATAGTCTCGTACCTTGCAGTGTATCATCCATGATGATTACAGGTTCCACCCCTATAAGTTGCAGGTTGTGCAACAGTTACAAGAAAATAACAAAGTTACCTGAAGGATGTTTGTTATGGATTTTCTGGGTCGTTTAGCAGCCACATAGCAGATCTTCAACAATTTAGCGATGCCTGATGATGCTCATTTTCAACTTAGCAGAGACGTGAACAAGCAAAATGTTCGGTAGTATGCTCCAGAGAACCCACGTGAGTGGCATGAAAACCGCATCATAGAGAACGCGTGACAATGTGATGTGCGTTTGCTTCCTTTGGCATCATACACCCTTATTTCCTGGAGGACCACAATGGCCGTGCTGTTACAGTTACTAGTGACCGCTACATGAATATGGTAAATACCGTTCTTCTTTCAGCGCTGACCAATCGCGTCCTACCTCAGGTATGGTTCCAACAGGATGGGGGCAACATCTCATAATGCACCACAATCCATAGCCATCTTGCGGCCGACTTTTGAAGGTCGATTAATTTCCAGATTTGGAGACTTCAACTGCCAGTTTGCTCGTCAGATTTGACTATCCCTGATTTCTTATTATGGGGATATCTGATAAGTCAAGCCTATACAACAAGCTCCACCACACTGACAGGTCTAAAGCGCCGGATACGAGCAGCCTAGCAGGAAATCCAATGGACATGCTACATCACGAGATGCAGGCTTCCATTTGCCGCTTGGAGGAATGGGTACAATGTAATGGTCAGTTTCCTGGTGTAATTTTCAAGAAATAGTGACTATTGGCGATAATGACTAAATGGCATATCTTTACATGTGTTCTCAAGGTATTTTCAAATAAATGATTGTACTACTTACAATAAGTTGGTCTATTTAAAACCTACTATTCTTCTTGCGCCCTGTATAATCAGTGAATAAAGGACACAGGACAGCAAAACTTATTCCATTAAAAGAAAATGCGGACATAAGAGAAAAATTAGCGTCTCGTCACTTCAACTGCACTTAGAGCACATAACATCTTTCATAAAGAGACTCGTGAATATTAAGATCAAGGAACAATTCCCTATGCGTAAGAAATTTTTTTGTCAATTTCGTAACTTTCGGAGGGAATATCAATTTCCCTCACTTTTCCATAATTCCTACCTTGACTTTCCCAGACTGTTGGCCTGGACGTGCTGCGAGTTTTCTTCACGACTCAAGAAAGCTACGAACGTGACCTCTAATCGTCTTAAATACAAAACTTGTCACGGATGGTCTCCGGATTCTCATGAAATTACCAGTTTTTTTTTTCCAGAAATAACTATTATTACCGTAGAGTTCAGGTTTTTCCAAGATTCGTGATAGTTGAACACGTTTTCTTCACTTTCAACATGACTCTCGAAAAAAAAACAACAGAAATTGTAAGACTTTTCCCCAAAATATAATACAGTAGTACGACTGTTGGCAACCAGTTTTAATTGGTGGCACACGTTAAGGATAGTACTCGATCTCACGACATACGTTTTTACATTCTGGATGTTAATGTAGTTATTCTCAGAATCCAGCTTTGCATTAAAACTAAAAGAAAGTCATTTCATAAAGTAGTCGGCATCTGCTGTCTTAGATAACTTTTGTTATTGATTTAAATTGAAATTTTCCAATAGGGGAAAGTGGAGGAACTTCATCGTCAAACGAAAATTCGATCGTTATTGAATCAGCAGGATTCGCACACATTACCGTACACGAACACGAGAGAAATAATAATGATGATGATGATAATGACAATAATAATAATAATAATAATAATAATAATAATAATAATGTCAGGTACCTTTGTAGAGGCAAATGTATAAAACGTGGATAATTTATAGAACAATAATTTTATATTAACTTTATATAACAATAAACTAATATTTTTATAATATCTTGAAAGGTTTTCATAAGAGGTGAAGGATGTGCATAGGCTTGTAGTACATGCTATCACTCGAAGAAATTGAGATGAATAATCTCTGGAGGCGAGACCGTCATACCTAAATAAGGTTTGAACGGAATAAAAAGTTTCATGTTCATATATAAACGCAAAATGAAGGGAGAAGCAATGAACTAATGAAACGTAAATAATCATAAGTTACTCCCATGTGGCTTCGCTAATTGCTCATTAATGCAAGACGTTTGAATAATTTCCTGGCTGATCGACGTGTAAGTCCGCCTACGTACGTCTGCAATGGAGAAGTGAGCCTGCGCCATAAACGGGCAGATCTGATGCTCCGGCTGCACATACAAGTACGGTTCTGAAGAGCCTCTGGACACCGTAGATAGGCCTCGTCTGCGAGTTATACCCGATTGCTGACACATAAGTGCCTCACAAATCTTTCCCCAAGAAATTAATTGTGTTTCTTGTGGACAATCCTACAATATTTTCGATTACCTATATCTTCTTCAGAGAGTCTTATTAAGTACATGGGGCATTGATTGCAAGTTTCGAGTGATGGTTCTGCTAGAGACGGACTATTTTTTTATTTAGATTTTATTTACATTTAAATTGATTCTTGACATGAGAAGTATTGAAACAAGAGACTGAGGTATTCTGAAGAAAAATACGGTGTTGCCGTAGGAGACAGCGAAGTCAGGTGTCGTCTCTTGAAAAGACTATAGCTTCTAGAGGCGTCACAGTGAGGTCCACTAGCTACGTCCTGGGTGCTACGAGTATACTCGTTTACTTAAGAATATCTATTTATATGTTTGTCACTTTACAGGTCTCAAATACTCAATTTTAAATAAAATTAGAATCGGCACAGATAGTGGGACAGTCTAGAATCACTTGATTTACGATGTCAGAAACGAATCTGCGTCTCACGGAGGGAACAGTGAACTGCGATAACGTCCGCAGAGCAGCACCCGGCTCTTAACACTTCCTGGCGTTGTTTCAACACTCGCCGGCGTAAAAAGTCGGTGATCAAACAACCCAAAAGGCGGAGGAGCGGAAGACCGCCGGCGTGGACACCAGCACGAGAACAGGTTCCCCTTCAGCCGCCTCCACCCGGTGGCCTCCGCAGGGCCATCGCATGATCGCGGGGCCAATAAGACCCCACCCCCCGCCCGCCCGCCGCGAACAATGGCCGATGCCATCTCCCACACCCCTTCCGAGAACCGTTAGCCCAAACCGCTTCATTCCTACAACGGCGCGCACGCTAGACACTCGCAGCTGATGACGGTCATAGCTCCCTTTTGATGATGAAAAGACATCGTAGTTGGGACACGGCAATAATTGCTTCATGGTCCACCCTGTATTTGATATCAACGAAGTTAATAGGGGCGAAACAACTTAAATGCAATTCTAATTATCGGTGGATCTGAACACCGATTCATATTCTCTACCGCAGGCCTGTCGGTGTTCAAAACCGCATCTGGGCCACTCCATCGGACTATTAGATAAAATAATATAATGATGGTGTTCACCTTCGCAATAAGCTGCTATGTGTTTTATTATATAACACAAGTCTGGGGATAAAACTTCTTAGGATTACAGAAACAACTCCAAAACCCCCAGTACAAAAAGTATTATGGCATATGATGATTCATGTATTTACAAATTCTTTTAAATGGTGTATTATATGACTTCATTACCAGTACCTTCATTTTCTGTATCATAGTTTTTAACCCGTAATAATAATAATAATAATTAATAATATAAAAAAAAAATTTCCTCAAAATAAAGATAAAAATTTTTTAAGAACAATAATCCAATAAAATAAAGTATAAATGAACGAAATTGAGTTATGAGTAGGGACAGCTATTCAACTGAAAAGCAAATTTTCTCCCAGTAGTCGCGAAGACTGCTCACCATTTGTTAAATCCTTTTAATTATTTAAATTTTGCATATCTTTCATATTTTGCCTGTTTTCTTAATAAGCATCCTACTTCTGCAAAATGCTCATTATTCTGCATATTTGCTTGAAATGTTAATCGTTACTCTATTTTTTAACTACTTTTACATAAATTTAATATTTAATTTTTGTTTTGTATTTCTGATATGTGATTCATTGCGGCTAATATCAATTTCCTGTATCTGAATTTTGCATCATATTTCAACACGAAACAAGTCGACTAATACAACTACTACTGAGCTTCTGTTACCACCGGATCTTCGCTGTGAAATGTCAAATTTACACCCTCCCCTGCTCCTTGGAAACCGAGTTCTTGGAGTCCAGGATGAGCGGATTCTCGCGAAGCAGAAGTAACCTCAACTCCGTGCTTGCATGTTTCATACAGCCCACGCCTAACTCGATCGACATCTGACAAATATCTTTTACATATCTGACACACACTGATCGCGTTTTTGGAATTGACGGGGGACATGTTCCCTTTACTGCATAAATAAACATACTACATACGTATTTTATATTTCAAATAAAACTTGTACTGCTGCAGAAATAATTGTACACTTGTCTTCACTTCACCATACATCTTTCAGCCGCTCTGAATCCATTTTAAACTCATTTAAACATTAAAATCCGCAAAACAAAGACGAATCGCCAGCGAGCGCTCAAGAGCACATCACGGATGAGTATTTCTGCGCCGTATTTGCTTTTTCTGCCGGCCGTCAACGGATTTGAAACCACAAATGTTCGCCCGCGGGCAGCCCGGGCGGCCCGGTCCGTCCGGAGGCGGCGATTCCCGGCGGAGGCTCGCTTCTTGTCGCTTCGTTCTTTACGGTTTGTTGAGTGTGTCAACATCGCGCAGCCGTCAAAACCTCGGCTGTTAGCAGACTACTGCGCAAGCGCACACACGGGCCCTCGCTTTGTTTGCGCGGGAGCACAATGGCCCACGCCCTTCGCGCGGCTCGGCCCCCAGGGCAGATTGCGAGGGAAGAAGCGAGACGCGGCGCGGCGTTGCAGCACCCAGGAGCAAATGGATACACCGAAAAAGAAGGACCTCTCCACGAGGAAACTAGCACAACAAGATCTTCCTTACAGTATAAAGAGAGGAGATCTACCTTCCAACATTACCTTGCGGAAAATGAATGTTAGATAACCATCGAAATTTATTTATTAGTTGCAATAACATTATTATATTTTTTTACTGATTGCTTGTTATTGCCTTCGATTCAGAGCTCTCTATACACTGCATAACTTACCTGAATGGAGAGGATCATGGTTACGAGGGAAATATGAAAACAGTTCAATGACGCTACACTTTCTCTTATGGAGGGAATTATGGGAGGGAAACAAAAAAAGACAACCGAATCAAATTAACATATAGTCAATTAGTATATAAGTACTTCTGAATAATTAAAATTAGGTAAAAAATAAAAATATTATATTACCACGGGCGTTCACTGGTTCTTATGATCGAGCAACGACAAAAATCCCAAGGGCCAAAGGACCTCGGGCTTTTTGTCGCCTCTGGATCATTACGACCATCATAACGCTCTTGGAACATAAACAAATATTAATATGCAACATTAATCTTTAAAAAAACAAATATTTTTCACTTTAACGCCCCTTACGATCAATGGCATGACAGTGTTAGGCATTCTCTTCTTTCCTCGTCTGGCTATTTGTCCTTGTCCCTTGCTTCTGCGGGCGCTCTGAGTCGCAGAGCCGCTGGTGCGGACTTGGGCGACACGACGCAAGGCCAAACAGACGAAGCACTTTCCAGCTCTGATCATATTAACTACATCAATTCTTCCCAGAAATAAGACCCTTTCACATCTTTTTAAAAGCTTATTCTTTTGCAACGAGAATTGTTTTGCATTCCCTATTATTTATTATACCTTCAGTACTTATCAGTACAAATCAATGCTTCACTAGATATATGAATAAATGCGCAAGTTTTGTTGAGCTGTCTTTATGGTAATTGTGGGAGGAGTAGGACGAGAAAAGAGTTGTTTTTTTTGCCAGCAATGCTACAAAATAAAAACTGTAGTTCGTTTGCCGATATAAATTGTTTTCTATTACTGAAAAGCCAAAATTTCGATATCGCAACGATGAAATTCACTCGTGAAACCTCCAATTCACATACTCTAACCTCCAACTACACATACTTTACAAACACTTTGGAGGAATTAACAGCTGGCGCTCCAGTCCATGTGGCTGGCGGAAGAATACATTTTGCAGAGCAATGCGGTCTTCGGCACGCTCAACTGTGGCCCAAACAGCCACAATACACACGAAATATTTTGCTTCATTATTCATTTTTTTATTGACAGTAAATGTCCGGACATAAAATTTTACATGATGAAGTAGATATTACATTTCGCAACTGGGAAATAACATATTTCATTCAAAACTGGCTAATGTAAACAAAAAACGCCTTCACGACTTTAGGTATCGATATATGCAAAAGTGAAATGGAATCCGCACATCAAGCACCGGTGGCTTCCTCACATTCGTTGGCAGGAGACATAACGCCGTCTTCATGCAGCGCTCTCCGCCGACAAAAACATCTGTAATCGAACAATCTCGAAAAAATACTTCAGATTTGCACATAACGATCGTTGGAAATTCCGCGACCAGGACCCGTGGTTTTCAGCGTCGCCTTTCCAGCGCACAGACACAGCTGGGGCGCAAAAACAGAATAGCTCACGTCTCTTGGGACTATTTAATACCTACTACCCGTTTGCCTACACGAAATCCGAACGCCCGAGCACCTGCACCGTTCCCAAACACACTGGACTTCTTCCCACGCCAAGCGGAAAACACACGGCCTCACCCACAGCCGCTGCCCACGGCGGCAAGCGCGCAGCCCTGCTCGCGCTGCCCCGCCCACGGCCAAGCGCTGCAACGGGCGGGCGGCATGCGGCTGCGAGTGCCCACAGGCACGGGATCTTACGCGCTCGTCAGACGCTCATGCGCCAGCCGCAGGATGCAGCGCAAGCTCAGCGGGCAACGGGATTCTCACCCGCGCGGGGAGCAGGCGAGCAGTGAATGCAGTCGGAAGCAGGCAGCGATGGCGAGAGGGCGGATCGATTGTTTAGCGTTTCAGGAAGCGTCAACTATAGGGTCATGCGTGCCGTGAGTGTAGTGCCTGTTTTTGCTCAGGAGGTGGCGGTGGTATTTTCCCCGCTGAATGGCGAGTTCTGGCGCCGACCTACCGTCGGCTAGCCGGGTTTCCCTAATCAGGTATCTTCCACCAGCGGGGCACCGCCCCAGCCGGGACAAGATCCCGGCATGGGTGGTAATGTAGTGCATATATGTGTAAGGGATGAGGATAGGACAAGGAAGAGGACGGAAAAATCGCGCGCGGTCCATTGGCCGTTTGCTAGGGTACTGCTTCGGCAGTCGCCTGGTGTTGATCGGAGAAACCAGGAAAAACTACCGATCAGAGCAGCCGGCCGCTAGAATTCTCTTCCAGGCAGCGACTGAATTCGACCTAGCTGCAAAGCTAGTGTCGCAAATCCTGACACCGTCGGGACTCGAACCTAGGAACCTCCCGGTGCGGCGTGCAGTGGGCTGCGTACAGCGGACAAAGGACGGTAGCCAGTAGGATGACAAGCAGCGAGAGACGCGGCGTGGGGTGCGGAAGGGAGAGATGGGCGAGGAGGGGTGGGGCAAGTAGAAAGCATCACCGAAATTTCCGTGTACACCTCGATAAGTAGGTTGTCGACGCACCTGCGTTTACTTTACTGAGGCTATTTTCTTTCCGAAATTCATAACCACTCATATTACACACGACAGTCGTAACCCTTTTGCAACGGCGTAATTCTCCTGGAATACGAAATTTCATTTTTCCCCCTAACGGTTTAATGACTTGCGTTGCCTCTATTCGCACTTTAAATTACGTATAACTTAAACATGGAAAAATAAATATATTAATACAAAAATATATGCTGATACAATACGCCATCAAAAACTTTCTCCCGACGGAACACACGTTGCTGGCCACTCATTTCCAGCAGCGATGTGTCTTGAATACAAAACAAGCGAGGGCGTATTGACGCATGGGAGTGTTCGCCAGAGAGGGCGTCCGGAAGGCCGGGCTTTGC